>CM053788.1:96711181-97171181 GCA_028749045.1 Cupressus sempervirens
GTTACAATTTAGATTTTAGGGTTATGGTTAGAATCAAGGTCAATTCTAGAGTTTATAGAATATTTAGAGTTAAGATTAGGGATTAAATATACATGAGGGTTAGCATTGGGTTGTATGATAATTACAGTTAGGATTATAGTTAGATATATCATTCATATTAGGTTTTAGTCAGGGTTTAATTAGACTTAAGATTAGGGTGAGGATCAAGGTGAAGTCTATATTAGGGTTCATATCATGGTAGGATTGAAACTAATGTTAGGGTTAACATTGAAATTATGATTAGGGGTAAGGTGAAGATTTATATTTGGTCATGATTGTGGTTTGTGCTAGGATTAGGGTCTAAGCTATGATTAATTTTATGATTGTACCTTTAGGGTTAGGGTTTTGTTTAAGTTTATGATTATGGTTACAACTATGGTTTATGGTTCAAGTTTAAAGTTGGGAATGTGATTAGGATCAGGGATTAGTAATTTTTTTAAGAGTTCGGTTATAGGTTTACACCATGGTTAGGACCTTGGGACTGGATTTAGAGTTTAATATCATGGTTATCCATATAGGTAGGTTTAGGATTTTGATCAATATTTTGGAGTTTTTTTTACATTATGGTTAAGGGTTAGATTTTAGGGTTAGGACTATAACCAATATTAGTGTGTAGGTTTTTGGTTTAGATTATGGTTTGGACTAAGATTTTCGTTATATCAATAGGGATATGTTTTAGTGCTATAATTATAGTTTAATGTTGGATTATAGTTATATTGTACATAATTGTTGAGGCTAGGGCTAAGGTAGGGGTTGTTGTTAGGGTTAACTAAGAATGACAATTAGGATGGTTTATCTTTTCAAGTAGAAAAAAAAACTCATATTGATTCAAAAACAAAGAAATTATACTTCGAAAATATTATTCTATGTCATAATAGATTCATTTATTTTAATTATTGTATTAGTTAATTAGTTGTTTGATGTTTCAAAGTAAACATGGCTTATTTTATTTAAATTTAAATAATATTATTGTTTTGAATTGAATTTAGCTTAATTGTTAATGATCATATTTATATTTCTAATATTAACTCCAATTTGATCAAAGACCAAATATATTTTTGGTATTTTTGTAAACGAACTTGCTTAACACTTCCCTATTTCAAAGTTAATAAAATATCATTTCTATTGTCTTAGATTTGAGAGTAAGTATATTAAATAAGTAATAATAAATGAACATTATGATTAATATATTTCTAAAATAAAAATATATTACTTAAAAACTTGTTTACTTTAAATGAATAAAGTACTCATTTACTTGTAAATTTTAAAAATAGAAATTAATCTACATATATATAAAATATTTATTCTTTTTCCTATTTGCATACAAATTAATTAAAATCTAAACCTTAAACTACATAAATATTTTTAAAATATATATCCATCAATAAATAGTTTAGAATAAAGTAAAATCTAAAAATTAGACACATATAGAATCTTTTTAATTTCTATATACATGTTTTTCTAATTTATTTCTACAAACATGCAACTGATATTTCTATTATCCATTTTTTTCCATTCTAAAAAAATTTAGATGTAAATAGAATTTTTTTAGATGCATGCAATCTTTCTAATTTTTTCTACATACATATATTAACATTTCTATTTTATATTTTGTTTTTACATTATGGTTATTTCAATCAAAATATGTAGATGTAAATAGAATTCTTTTCAAAAAAATTTATTTAAATTTAAATAACATTATTGTTTTGAACTGAATTTAGCTTAATGGTTAATGATCATATTTATATTTCTAATATTAACTCCAATTTGATCAAAGACCAAATATATTTTTGGTATTTTTGTAAACGAACTTGCTTAACACTTCCCTATTTCAAAGTTAATAAAATATCATTTCTATTGTCTTAGATTTGAGAGTAAGTATATTAAATAAGTAATAATAAATGAACATTATGATTAATATATTTCTAAAATAAAAATATATTACTTAAAAACTTGTTTACTTTAAATGAATAAAGTACTCATTTACTTGTAAATTTTTAAAATAGAAATTAATCTACATATATATAAAATATTTATTCTTTCTCCTATTTGCATACAAATTAATTAAAATCTTTTCTTTTAACTACATAAATATTTTTAAAATATATATCCATCAATAAATAGTTTAGAATAAAGTAAAATCTAAAAATTAGACACATATAGAATCTTTTTAATTTCTAGATACATGTTTTTCTAATTTATTTCTACAAACATGCAACTGATATTTCTATTATCCATTTTTTTCCATTCTAAAAAAATCTAGATGTAAATAGAATTTTTTTAGATGCATGCAATCTTTCTAATTTTTTCTACATACATATATTAACATTTCTATTTTATATTTTGTTTTTACATTATGGTTATTTCAATCAAAATATCTAGTTGTAAATAGAATTCTTTTCAATAAATCTAGATGTATATAGAATTCTTTTAATTTTTTACATACATAAAATCTTTCTAATTTTTTTCTACATACATAAAAGAATAATTTCTATTTTCTATTTAAAAAAAAAAACTATCATAAAGATTGATAAAAAAATTGATTGCATATGCATTCTTTAGTTTGTGCACTAAATGCACAAAATAAATTGTATAGATTAAAACTTCCCGTGCTAGGCACAGGAATATACAATAGAAATATCAGTTACCAAAAATAGTCGGCCATAAGCAATCAAATCTTAAACTCTGCAAAATTTCTTGCAAGCAATCTTTGTTCTGTCTTCGACTGAAAAGGAAAAAAAGAATTTCAGATCTGAGATTGTTTAGATTGCCCTATTCGATTCAAAAAGCCATGGAAGTCACCGCAATTACATCTCCAAGAGGCCTAATGTGCCTTGATTTAGTACCCACATGCTTATCTCCATGAAAAACTCTGCACAGGTCCTCTAGTGGCCTCAATTTCGGTCATATGAACAGAATTCTAAATCTAAATGAAATTAATTTAAAATTGAAATATAAATCAAAGTAGAATATTATCATTAATTTTGAATTTCAATTTACTTCTACATCTAAATCTAAATGAAAATGTAAATAAAAAATAGAAATCTCACCTGCAAAAATGTTACTCCAAAACTTCAATTTACTCCTATTCAAAAACTCCAATCTAATCCTCCAATAACCTCCACCTCTTCCTTCCTGCAAAAACATAAAATGAAAATGAAATGAGGAGCCTTGGTTTTATAACTTCTGAGAGGCTCCTCATATCCCCCAACAGACGTCTCTTCACATTCCACGAATTTGTTTCAAATTCCCCCACTCCCCGCAAAAAAAAAGCATGAATGTGCATGCAAAATTATATTTAACAAAAAAAAAAATCATATTGAAATTATTTCGCCCCTATTTTTTCAGGCCCTATTTTTTCGGGTCCTACTTTTTCAGGCCCTACTTTTTCGAGCCTATTATTTCGGCCTCCATTTGGCTTCCTATTATTTCGGCCAGCTATTATTTCGGGAATTCTTTTTTAATATTTAATTTGGAAGTTTGTAACTGCTCCCAATTCTTTTTTATTGACAAGGAATCTTGGCATATTCCTGTGCTGGGCATTTGTGCTGCCATTGTATAGAACGCCTCTCGGCGTAATTAGGTGCTTACATCTCATTAATTACATCATTTCGTATATTTACATTGTAAAAAAAAAAACATTATTCTTAGACTGTATTGCATTTTTTTTAAAACAATATAAAAACACAAACCATATCTTTCAAAGTGATTGAATTTCATTTCAATGGGGTTGTCATCTTTATTTTCAAGCTTTCTTCATGATTTTGAGATATTTAATTTCATGCATATGATGATGTTTTAGTTTTTCCTTTATTTATTGCCATATTTCTTCAAAACATCTTCCTCCAAAGGTGATGTAGGAACATCTTGGGTACTTTGGAAATCTTGCATCACCCAAAACGATTTCCTTTCTTTGTTCTTGTTTTTTTGTTTGGATAATGGTTGTTGTTGTTTATGTTTTCTCTTTATGTGCAATCAACTACTTAATTTGGACCTATCATAGATCCTTTATCTAAGATTGTAGATCTTAATTCCATCATTTGTGGGAGTCATCCTTCTCTCTGTTTGAAGCATGTTGATTTCCTAGTAGCTTGAGTAATGTGTAAGTTTGGCTTCGACAAGGTCTTGTGTGACATCTTAGCATTTTGTGCACTTTGAAAACTCTTCTTGGATCACGTGTGGACCTTCCCTTGTCCATGTGGAAGTTAAGTTTCTTATTTGAGAGGTTGTTGAATTCTCCTTTGGGGTAGAACCTATATTTTATAATAAACTGCCTGATAGATCGACTTGTGATCTTTCTAGCTATAAAAGTAGAGATCTAGGATTAGGAAAGATAGAATGAATTTAGATAGAAGGAAACAAAAAAGAGTGGCTTTATAAGACCAAGATCTTAAGTTTGTTGATTGTAATTTGATTGTACATGACTGCAACTAGGTAGGCCTTATGTGTGACATATTTAATGAAGATTATACATATTTGTTTCATTGATCTCTCTATAGTTTCTTATGGTTTCTCTTGTTCTATGGCTTCTGTGTTGAACTCTAAGCGAGTTTTGCTAGGGGGTGCCTTTCTTTCCTCCTTGCGCCTTGTGTTAGGTGATATCAAAGCATGATGTTAGATAACTTGGGGGAGGGGGGGGAGAGGTGGTGAGTCAACTATCTATAGTCCCTTCAAACATTTAATAAGTATAAAACAACATTCATCATCATAATCTTTAACTTGGTGTATTCATTCAACTTCACATTTAACTCATCCATTATCTTTACTTAAAATTGTTCATTCACTATTATGTTTTAACTGACTGACAACAATAAAACTTATTTATTACTGACCATAAAATTAGTTGTTACCGAGTTATCATAAAATGAGAATAACGTGAAAACAAATTACAACAGAACAACATCCACAAATTTTGACACCAATATTTTAACATGGAAACTGTGTTAAGGGAAAAACCATCTAGGTCTGACAACCCAAAAAATTTCACTCTTCTAAAGTGAGCTTGATAAGGAACCAACCTTGTTAAAGGTTACAACACATTGTTAATGTGAGCTTGTTAGAGGAATTCACCAAAATATTATCTAGACCTTATCACTCCTTGATCTTGTCTAAAGAGTGACATGATCTAAAGTACTTACAAACACCACTAATTGATGTTATCGTATATGATTTCATAGAATTTTTAGGCCCACTCAGTCTACGAGATTTTCTACTACAATGATTGGAAGGTAATAGTGTAAAAATAATTTGTTTAGGTATAGCACTGCCTTGCTTGTTCATATCTCCTTTTTGTTCTTATCTCCGCCTGATCTTTGTCTTATGATTTTCTTTGTCTATACTTTGAACTAGATGATTCACTCATTCACTTTCTTCTTCCTCAACTCTGCTTGGTTCACCTAGTTGAACTATCTTCTTTCACCTCCTTCAATAGTTCACACTTTGATCTCCTCTTTAACATTTGATCAATATCACCAAATCACAAACATCAACAACCTTAAACTATCTTGATCTCCTCCTTAAATAGTTATTTTAGGGTTTCTAGATCCTTCCATGTATTTTTGCTTAATCACCATCATCAATCTCAGAGTCAATGTACTTGACCACATAGAAAATAGAACTTTTCAAGGAACTTTGTGCTCTACATTATCTTTCTCTAATATTCATCATTAGGTTCTTATTGAATTTTCCCAATCATTGATCATGCAACAAAATTTGACTTGCATCTTTGACCATCTCAAACATTCCATATTTCCATCAAACATCGATCTTAGATTCCATTTCTTTCAACTTTTTCTTCCAACTATTACTCAATGAACATAACATTTCACTCAGATAATATAGTACTTGGTTAATACTAGAATTTCTTAGGCAATACTAAATTTCCTCTTACTTTTCCATAATCAATGAATACTATAGTCACTCGGTGAATACAATCTTCCTTCTTTAACCTTGTCACTCAGTTAAGATTACATAACTCAATACATCACAATAGTACATGATTATAAAATAATCAAACCAATATTACATTATCACTATCCAACACCATCAAGTCCTCTTCATCAATTAAATCCTCTTCATTAATCATAATGATATAGCACTTTACTGAGTTATCATAATGTCAAGACAACTAGGATTTTGACATAGGTGACAATATAACAACTAATATGTATCTTTTGCATACATTCGTAGCATTACCAATTACATTATTAGTAGGGGCTAAAAATCTTCCCCTTTGACATTGATTGCAACAGATAACATAAGATTCTACATTAAAAAACATTACATAAGATAATAAAAAGTATACATTATCAACAATATAACTTTTCAGCTTTTTGACTTCATCAACATATTCTATATGACTTGGTTTGTACCTCTACCAACAACAATCTTCATCAACATTTATTATTTTGCAAATTCTCTCCCCCTTAGGGTATACTTCACCATTTGATTAACTTCTTAAATTTCTACTTCTTTCTTTTGCACTCTTCTCCCTCTTTCATATTCTTCATCTCCCCCTTATAGCAACTAGTATTCTTCTCCCCCTTTGATAGCAATGCCAAGGGTCATTATATAAATTTCAATTTGAAACTTATGAAATCTTGTAGCTATCCTTGTACCTTATATGTACAAATTATATTAGTTTCATCAAAATTATCTTCACAACTTCATAAATGTTTCTAAATGGTGAACTCTTACATCAACTTCACAAATATATTATAATTCATCCATGAATTGATGCATCATACATCTTCACCTAGTGGCAGGAACCCTAGTTTACCTCTTAAATACTCAAAAACATCCTTAGGAAATGGCTTAGTAAATATGTCATCAATTTGTTCTTTAGACTTCACATATTAAAGCTTCACTTGTTTCTCTTGTACTTCTTTCCTCAAATAATGATACTTGATAGATATATGCTTTGTTTTTGCATGCATCACTAGATTTTTTGAAATATTTATTACATTAGTGTTATCACAATAAATAGTAACAAGCTTAGTTACCTCTTCTTGCATGCCTTTCAAAAAAGGCTTAATCCATACAATATTTGGACAATTGGTTGCATCCACAACATATTCAGCTTCAGTAATAGATTGTGAAATTCAAATTTATTTCTTGCTTGTCCATGTAATTAGTCTTTTCTCCTGAATAGAAAGCTTCACCACTTGTGCTTTTTCTGGAATCAATGTTACCAACTCAATCAACATCTGTGTAGAATTTAAGATTGAAATCATCATCTTTTTTGTACCATAAGCCATAATTTTCAGTTCCTTTGAGCTATCTGAGAAATCTTTTCACAATAGTCATATGTGTCTCCCTTGGATTAGATGAAAGCCTTGTAACAATTCCAACAATAAGTGCAATATCTGATCTACACAACATATGGTATTATGAATCATATGTTTGTATTGTGTCTCATTTACCTCTCCTGTAGTCTCTTCTTTTGATAATTTCACTCTAGTTGCCATAGGTGTACCAACTAGATTTGACTCATCCATCCCAAAAGTTTTCAAGGTTTCTTTCACATACTTAGACTGAGTCACATATATACCTTTCTTTGTTTGATAGACTTATAATCCACTCAAAATTTTAATCTCTCCAAACGTTGACTTAATTTTTGTACTCATTTGATCAACAAATATATTACACAAAATGTCATTTCCTCCAAATATTATGACATCCAAAAATATTTCAGCAATTAATATCATATCT
Source organism: Cupressus sempervirens (assembly GCA_028749045.1). Taxonomy (NCBI): domain Eukaryota; kingdom Viridiplantae; phylum Streptophyta; class Pinopsida; order Cupressales; family Cupressaceae; genus Cupressus; species Cupressus sempervirens. Next base: position 96,718,931 of record CM053788.1, read on the forward strand.
TTAGATTCATTTTTCAGATATAAATTATTGTTTTCACTTGTTCTTGCAAATCCAATCTTAATGAACTTTGAATGTAACCTTTCATACCATGCTCTCGGTGCTTGTTTCAATCCATACAATGTCTTGTTTAGCTTGCACACCATATTCTTTTTTTTAGGTTCAATGAATCCTCCAGGTTGTTCAATATATACCTCCTCTTCAAGTATTTCATTTAAAAATAATGACTTGACATCCATTTGATTGACTTTGAACTTCTGTAGGTAGTATAAGCCAATAATGTTCTCATTCCTTCCAATATTTCCACAGGTGCAAAAGTCTCTCCATAATCAATTCCTTCTTCTTGTGCATAACCTTTGCAAACTAGTCTTGTCTTGTTTCTGACCACTTCTCCATTTCATTAAAGCTAGTTCCTAAAAATTGACTTGGTTCATATCACATTTTTGTCAGCAGGACTTGGTACTAGTGTCCAAGTATTGTTCTTCTCAATTTGATCAATCTCTTCATTCATAACATTTATCCAATCCCCATTATCCAATGCTACCTTAATTGATCTTAGTTCAAAATAAAAAATCAGACATGTACTATCTCTGATCTTACTTATTTTTTGTACTCCAATACTTGTCTCACCAATAATTTGTTCAGGGGAATGATTCTTTCTCACATATTTGGCCAATACAGGTTTAGTTCTTTGATTTTCAACAAATTCTTCACTCAGCAGGGGTTCAACTTCTTGCTCGGGTAAAGAATTATGTAACTCAAGATCTGTTCTTTGGTGCTTGGAGCTTATGTGTTGTAACTCAAGCAATGTAACAAGTGCCTCTTCATAGAGATGTACACAAACTTGTTGTAATCTTCAGGTTAGTTTTTTCTTTCCACATCATTCTTCTTTGCAAATTCATCAAATATCACCTTTGTAATTTCAATTATCTTGTTACTAGCTTTGTTCAAACACTCATAAGATTTTCTCTTAGATGAGAAACCAAGGAATACACATTTATCTCCTTTAAAATAAAATTTACCATTCCTTGCATCCTTGTGAATATAACACCTACTTCCAAAGATTTTAAATTAACCTACATTCAGTGTATGACCATACCAAATTTCATAGGGTGCTTTGTTTGTTCCTTTCTTCAATTGAACTCAATTGAGAGTATAAACAATAGTGCTAATTGCTTCTCTCTAAAATATCTAAGAAACCTCCTTTTCAATCATTATTGTTCTTGCACAATCCATAATTGATCAATTTCTCCTTTCAGCAATCCCAATTTTTTGTGGTGTCCTTGGCGCATACATTTATCTTTTATTAGTATTCTAAGCACAAAAGTTAGTGAATTTAGTAGACATAAAGACAAGACCTCTATCAGATCTTAAACATTTCAAAGACTTGCCAGTTTCTTTTTCAACTCTATATTTATACCATTTGAAAATATCAAAAGCATGTGATTTCATCTTCATGAACATAACAGTCATCATTTTTTATTAGTCATCAAAAAACAGTATGAAATACTTGTCACCATAATAACTGTCAACACCAATTGGACCACATAAATCAATATGCACTAGTTCCAGGATATCATTTGAAGTGCGTGTCTTACTTGAAAAATTAGACTTTGTCATTTTACTGAGATTATATTCTTTACATATAATTCTCTAGTTTTTGTAGATTTATTAAAACTCTTACTATCTTATTTCTACTAACTTTCACCATGTTCTCAAAGTTTACATGATACAACCTTTTATTCCATAACCACACATCCTTAAATTTAGAAACTAAGTATGTATCAATAGTAGGATCAAGATAGAATAAGTTACCTTCTGTTTGCATTCCCATTCCAACCAAATTACCTTAAACATCAAAGATCTTGACTTTTATATTATGATATTTTATCTTGTGACTTGAGTTATTCAATTGTATAACAATCAAAAGGTTGTACTTTAGTCCTTGTACCCAATATTCATCATCACATCTAATCTTATCAATCAACATTAGTGATCCTTTACTTTTCACACAACATGGAACGTCATTACCTAGCTTAAAAGTTCTACCATCATCAATTTCTTCAAATTGATCAAACTTACTTAGATCACCAGTCATGTGATTTGAGCATCCAATATCTATAATTCATGGGTCATTCTTTCTAACATGTTAAATAAGGGAATTTTCACTTTCATACCTTTTTCCATTTGGATGTTCTTTGATTACAACATATACCATTTTAACCATTTCCTTGTCATCACAAGAATTGGACTCAGTTTATTCTTCTTCAACAATGTAGCAAGACTTCTTCCATTTGCCTTTGTAATCTCTATTCTTCTTGTACTTGAAATATTTCTTGTCATTTTTTTCTTTCTTACTTCTGTTGGGACATTTGGAAGTAAATTGACTAACTTCATTACATTTGAAATAAATCAGGGTTAGTTTACGTTTGTATTTACTATTACCTCTTGACAACCTTCTTGCAATCAATGCTTCAAGTTCATCTAGATCATCCTCAAATTTTGATTCACTGTCTTCTTTAATTTTCTTATCATTCTTGGAACTTCCAATGGTTAGTGAATATTTTAAAAACATTTCCAATTGTAACCATACTAATGTCATAATTACTCAATTCAAATGCACTCAACTAACCAATTAAATTGTCTAGTGTCAATACATTTACAGGTGTAGCTCTCACTTCTTGAATAGTGGAAACTTTGATAGTGTAAAAAGGTAGAAGAGTCCTAAGAACTTTACTTACAATTTAAAAATCACTGATAAATCCTCCACCATCTTTGATTACACTCACAACTTCTTTGATACAAACTCAATAACATTCTCCCCTTCTTTCATTCTCATGTTGTCATACTTTCCTCTGATACTTTTAGCTTTGCATCTCATCACATTATCATCTCCTCCATGTACAATTGTCAACTTATCCCACATCAATTTGGAAGTAGTGTGGATCTTAATATCATGAAACTTGACATTATTGAGTGTAGAAGAAATCTCAATTATCAAGCTATTGTGATTTCTCTTTTCATTCATTTTCTCCACATTTAGAGGACTAGCTGGGGTAGTGTATTCATGTTCCAACCACTGTGTAACATTATCTTCAATTCTAGATAGATGCAACTTAATTATGTCCTTCCATGGTGAGTTATATGTGTTTAGCCTTGGTATCTCTCTCTTATACATCTATGATTTTTAGCTCAAGTTTCATGAAACTTTCTCCAAGCACTGTACTTTGATACCAATTGTTGGATAAATGAGATCGGGGAGGGAGAGGGCGGGGACTGAATTAGCTATCCATAGTCCCTTCAAAGATTTAATTGGTACTAAACAACATTCATCATCATAATATCTCACTTGGTGTGTTCGTTCAACATCACATTTAACTCATCATTCTCTTTACTTAAAACTTCCCATTCATTGTTCTATTTAACCAATTGGTAATGATAAAAAGTTATTATAACTGACCATAAACTTAGTTGTAACCAAGATGTAGTAAAATAAGAATAACATGAAACAACTTGCAACATAAAAACATCCACAAATTTTGAAACCAATATTTTAACATGGAAATCATGTTAAGGGAAAAACCACTTGGGATCGACAACCCAAAAAATTTCACTCTTTTGAAGTGAGCTCTATTAGGAGCCAACCTTGTTAAAGGTTACATCACATTGTTAATATGATCTTGTTAGAGTATTTCACCAAAAGATCATCTAGACCTTATCACTCCTTGATCTTTTCTAAAGAGTGGCCTACTCTAAAAGACTTACAAACACCACTAATTAGTGTTACCATAATGGATTTCACATACTTGTTAGGTCCACTTAGTCTATGAGATTTTCTACTATAATGATTAGAAAGCAATATTGTAAAAATTGTCTATTTAGGTATATCACTACTTTTCTTGTTCATATCTCCTTTCTATTCTTGTTTCTATTTGATCTTTATCTTTTGATCTTCTTTCTCTGTATTCTTGACTTGCTGATTCACTCCACTTTCTTCTTCCTCAATTCTACTTGGTTCACCTAGTTCAACTATCTTCTTTCACCTCCTTCAATAATTCACACTTTGATCTCCTCTTTAACACATAATCAATTTCACCAAATCAAAAACATCAATAGCCTAGAATTATCTTGATCTCCTCAAACAATTTTTTCAGGGCTTCTAGATCCTTCCATCTATTGTCACTTAATCACCATCACCGATCTCATATTTAATGTACTTGACCACGTAGAATTTTTTTTTTTCATAGAACTTCATGATCTTCATTACCTTTCTTTATTCTCCATCATCATATCCTTATTGAATTTTTCCAATCGTTGATCTTACATATAACTTTGACTTGCATCTTTGACCATATCAAACATTCCATATTTCCATCAAAAGTTGGCCTTAGATTCCATTTCTTTTAACTTGTTCTTCCAGTTGTTACTCAGTGAACATAAATTTTCACTCAGGTAATGTAGTACTCGGTTAATACTAGACTTTCTCAAGAAATACTAAATTTCCTCTTACTTTTCCATTTAATTAGTGAATATTGTAGTCACTCAATAAATATAGTCTTCCTTCTTTAACCTGATCACTCGGTTAAGATTGCATAGCTCAATACATTACAATAGTATATGATGATAAAATAATCAAATCAATATTACATTAACACTATCCAACACCATCAAGTGCTCATTGAATACCATACTTTTCAAATCTCTCTTCAACACACTTTCTCCAAATCTTCTTCATCAATCATAATGATACAACACTCTTCCGAGCTAGCATAATGTTTAGCCAGCTAGGACTTTGATGTCAATGACAATATAACAAATGATATGACTATTTTCCATATATTTATAGAATTACCAATTACATTATTAATTGAGGCTAACACATGATTTATTTCTTGGCAAAGTTTGGGATCACGTAGAACCTTGTTGGAGATTGGTTGTAGGGTGCTAGAATTGGTTTTTGACCTATAACTTGCAAAATGTTACAATTCTTGCAGGAACTATTGTTAAAATGGTTCAAGGTAGAGGAAATGTAGATAATTCTATTATGGATGTTTTGAGACAGATTACAACTAGACTTGAAGTTGTTGAAACAACCCAAAGAAGAGGAGTGCATCTTGAAGATGTTAGTGATGAAGAAGCAACATAAACACCAAATCTTGAACAAAGACTCTTGAGAGCCTTGAATAAAGTGAATGCAACACCTATTTTTGAACTTTTTACATAAAATAGAAGACCTAATTCTAATGCTTTTTTGGGTTGGATCTCTAAGATTGAGAATCATTTTGGTTATGAAAGTATCCTTGAGGATAAGGAAAGTGAGAATTACACCTACAAAGTTGAAAGGACTTGCGTACTAATAGATTTATAAGAGGAAAAGAAAAGATTAAGACTTGGGTGAAGATGGTTGGTAAGTTGAAAGAGAAATTCCTTCTTACTGATTATTAGGCTAATCTATTGAGAAGAATACAAAATTTGAGACAGAAAGACATGAGTGAAAGATTATACTGAAGAATTCTATAAGTTGGACATTAAATCAGACAAATTGATGATGAGGTTTAGAAAGTTGCTAGATACTTAAATAGATTAAGGACTTCTATACAAGATGAGATTAGCTTTGTAAAGATGAAAAGTGTTGAGGAAGAATTATTTATGCCTTGAAAGCTAAAGAAATTTTCACAAAGAAACAAGAGAATAGATAAAGAAGAAGAGGTGGAAGATTTCAACAAAATTAAGGAATAACTTTTGAAGAAATCAATAGACCTAATAGTACATCTAATGAAAAAATAAAATCTAAATGAAAGGAAGATAATGGAAGTAGAGGAAGCAAGGACAACTTTAAGAAACCCCCTCCCCAAAAAAATTATAAAATGTTGGCAAATCCATTATTTTTTTCAATGCACCAAAAATTTAATTTAATTGGCTATTATTTTTCAAATGTGGAAAAATTTCATAAAATCGAGGTAATTAATTTATTTTTTAAGGTGAAGTACATAATTTATAAAGTGATTGTTTCCTCTCGAATGGAAAGAATATGTGCTTTATGAGGTGATATTTTCCCACTTGATGGAAAAAAATACATAATGTACAAGGCAACTTTTTTCCTTTAGCTAGAAAGGGTACATAATTAATCAGACGATTTGGTTTCTTGTAATGCAAAACGAATGTAATGCATTGGTGAATGTTGTACAACTAGTTTTTGAAGCATGTAAAACATGACGATTAATTTCCTTTTGCCATTAAATGCATATTTTATAAAACCAAGTTGCTAGCAAAAATGAGAATGTATACTCAAAGCGCAATGTTTTCTCTAGATTATATATCAATGGTGGAAATTTTATTTCAAGTTGAATGCCTCAAATGAAACCTTGATCTAATTTTAATTTTCATAATGGTGACAAGTGTTTGCTGTCATCACCATCACCTTCACTTGGCACTTACAGTGTGAGTTGACATTAATTAGATGCCCCATCATTGTCAGTTACATTCCCTCTACCATCTGCTTCACATGCTTCACTTTTGCTTCAATACTGAAGAAAAATTATAAACTATAATCCCACATATGTGGGAAATATTTCCAAAGATTTTCTACTAATAGAATTTAACATTAAGGACCAAGGGACACATAAGATTAAAAATTCCATGGCAGTCAACCTTATTAGTAAGCTCTATTCTTTGTCATTTATCAATTTAATTTTTGAAGTGACTATGGTAGTGTTTGGTAGTGATGATTTTTGTCTAGTTTAGGTAAGTTATGTTTGGTTTAGATGAATTCCCTTTGCCTTTGTGTTGGTGGTGCAAATTGTTTGGTTTAAATAAATTATCTACAATGAACACTCCAATAAGACTGAGATGGGAATTGGAAGAGCCACAAAAGGCATTTCTAGGCCCTTTTACTGATGAAAACTTAAATGAAATTTGCAATGATATTGGGTATTTTATCTTTGAGGCTGTGAAAATGGTGTTGGCCACGAGTTTTTGGAGAATGAAAATAGGTACCATGTGAATATAAACATTACTTCTCAATTTATAGCATCTTTCCTCAACCTTAGAGGAGAAAGGATATACATGCTTATGTTGTTGAGGCAAACATTCAAAGAAGTGTATCTGGGTGATGTTATTGATGTCATTGTGCATGTAAAATTAGGGGTGGGCACTCCTTGGGCTGCTCAATTGTGCAAGCTTTTACAACCCGACAAGAATATGGCAATGCAACCTTTTCTGTTGGACCTCATTATCGGGCAGTTGAGGTGGCATAGGAAATAGTTGTAACATGGAAGAGACTTTTTAAGGAAATAATTTTATGTAGATATTGAGACTACGAAGGGCCCTACATGGAACATGTATCTTGATGAATTTATAGATTTAATCCTTACATGACAACTCTACACTGATTATTAATTCATAAAATAAAAAAGTATTTCTGAAATAATAGCTGGTCGAAATAATAGGAAGCTATATGGAGGCCAAAATAATAGGCCCAAAAAAGTAGGGCCTGAAAAAGTAGGACCCGAAAAAATAGGGACAAAAAATATGCACCTAAAAAATAGGGCCAAAATAATTTCAACATGATTTTTTTTTGTTAAATATAATTTTGCATGCACATTCATGCTTGTTTTTTTTGCGAGGAGTGGGGGAATTTGAAACAAATTCGTAAAATGTGAAGAGACATCCATTGGGGGATATGAGGAGCCTCTCACAAGTTATAAAAAAAAGGCTCCTCATTTCATTTTTATTTTATGTTTTTGCAGGAAGGAAGAGGTGGAGATTATTAGAGTATTAGATTGGAGTTTTTGAACAGGAGTAGATTGAAGTTTTGAAGTAATTTTTTTGCAAGTGCGATTTCTATTTTTTATTTAGATTTTCATTTAGATTTAGATGTACATGTAAATTGAGATTCACATTTAGTTATAATATTCTACTTTGATTTAGATTTCAATTTTAAATAGTTTCATTTAGATTTAGAACTATATTCATAACTATTTAGGCTTGCATTTAATAGTTTAGTCTTGCATGTTTGATTTAGATTTAGATTTGTATTCAAAATCTATTTGATTTATATATTTTATAATACTTTTCATTTACATATTTTAATCGCGCATGTTTCAAATTAGTTTTATATTTGCATGTTTCATATTAGTTTTAGATTTGCATATTTCAAAATAGTTTTGGTTTGCATGTTTTAGATTTGAATATTTCATAATAGTTTTACATTTGCATGTTTCAAAGTATTTATATTTTCATGTTTCAAAGCATAATTTTATCATTAATCTAGATGAGAATGTCACCATATCAATACAATTTGTATTTTATTAAAGTTAATAATTTATTTAAAGTAGATGAATCACATATTTAGTTTATATTTTATCATTATTGAATTATAAAATTAAAAAAACATTCTCAAAATAATAACTGGCCAAGATAATATTAAGCCAAATGGATGTTGAAGTAATAAGGCCCAAAAAAAGGGGCCAAAAAATAAGACCCAAAAAATAGGACCCAAAAAAATAGGGCTGAAATAATTTCATTATTTTTAAATATAAAATATTTTCTTTTTGCACATTCATGCTTATTTTTTGTGGGGAGAGGGGAATTTGAAACAAATTCGTGGAATGTCAAAAGACATCTATTGGGGGATATGAGGAGTCTCTCATAGGTTATAAAACAAATGCTCCTCATTTCATTTTCATTTTGTGTTTTTATAGGGAGGAAGAGGTGGAGATTATTGTAGCAAATTAGAGTTTTTGAAGAGAAGTAGATTAAAGTTTTGGAGTAATTTGCATGTGAGATTTTTATTTTTATTTTTTACTTTTATTTTAGTTTTGCATTTAGATTTAGATCTAGCTATGTATTTAGATTTTAATGCAGATTTAATTTCAAAATTAGTTATAATATTCTCCTTTGATTTATATTTCAATTTCAATAAGTTTCATATAGTTTAACCTTGTATGTTTGATTCAGATTTAGAACTCAAATTTATTCAAAATCTATTTGATTTAGATATTTGATAATACATTTCATTTGCAGATTTTTAATATTCATGTTTCAATTTAGTTTTACATTTTCATGTTTTATATTAGTTTTAGATTTGCATATTTTAAAATACTTTTGGTTTGCATGTTTTAGATTTGTATGTTTCATAATAGTTTTATATTTGCATGTTTCAAAATATTTATATTTTTAATGTTTCATAATTAAATTTAATCATTAATGTGGATGGCAAGGTCACCTTATCAATAAAATTTGTATTTTATTAAAGTTAATGATTAATTTAAAATTAGCAAATCATATATTTAGTTTATATTTTTTCATTATTTAATTAGATTATGTATGTATTTTATTTAAATATTTTTCATAGTATATATAGATTTTATTAATATTTATGTTTGTAATGCTTGAAAAGTGGAAGGCAATGCCACCATGTTTCAAACATTACAATCTAACTATTTCGTTTGAAATTGTTTTAATTTTTATTTATGTTATTTTGAACATTATTCATTTGAAAGAATTTATGTTAACTATTAATACTTTTTCATTCTAATTATTTCTATATGTTGATGTTTGTTTATAAGTTTGTAGGTTACTATTTGAGTTATGGATACCTTGAATAGAGAATCAAACATTATTTGATACTAGCCTGATTGCTTCAATGACCTCAAATGATTTCTTTGTGATCGAGTTTGACAAACATGCACAACTATAATTAAAGTTGTGGAGAACACAATATTTCCAATTGACTATGTTGAGAAAAGAGAAATAATGCATAAAACTTTATGTGTGACACATTTGCAAAAGTGGATGGGTTTCCCTCAATGATGAAAGAAGTATTTCACAATCATTGTTCAAATAAAGGTTGCAAAAGAATCCTAACCATTGAAGAATGTGACATGTATTTACACCATTACGGAGATTTTTTTTGTATATAGTTCATTCTTGTCTCTGGTTTCAAATTTTTACTTCTAATTAGTTGTATTGGTAGTTTTGTTCCCCATTGTTCTATGTATCTTTCATGAAGAAGAGAACAAGACAAAATAAATTTTTTGTTGTACAAAAAATTTCTTCAATGGATGTGGCTACTAAATATGTTAATTAAGAAAGAAAATCATAAGTCTAAATAGATTCCTTAATGATAGGCATATTTATTTATTAGAATTCTTAATCATTGCAAGAAAAATCACATTAACATTATTAAAAATTCAACAATATATAATGTTCTCACATCATCATGGAGAAATAATTTCCATAAAATTGATTCATATATATTCTTTCACATTTTTTACATCATCTAAATTGTTGTGTTGGGACTTATAATTTCCCTTTCATGAATTAAAACTTTTCCACTATTCATGTCATTTGTATAATATATATCCCAAATTTGACCATAGTTGTACTCCAAATATTCCAACACTATACCTAAATCTCATACTTCCCATAACCATGTCCCTTATTTTAGTGTAACATTTAACCACTTATAAACCCTAACCATAACACTAAGTGTCATATAAATGAAATTGTAAACCTTGGATCCTGACTCTAACTCTTACTCTATATATGACTGTACTAATCATTTAGTAAATTATATACCTTAGCCTAACCTTATATATACTAGTAACTAGAAATAATATTATATTTGTTATAAGTGAGAATACACACACACACACACACACACACACACACACACACACACACACACACACACACACACACACACACACACACACACACACAGAGAGAGAGAGAGAGAGAGAGAGAGAGAGAGAGAGAGAGAGAGAGAGAGAGAGAGAGAGAGCGCACATACCTATAGACAAGAGGGAGCTCATATTATGTTTCCTATAGAGACATGTTTTATGGAGAGAGAGAGAGAGAGAGAGAGAGAGAGAGAGAGAGAGAGAGAGAGAGAGAGAGAGAGAGAGAGAGAGAGAGAGAGAGAGCATACCTATAGACAAGAGGGAGCTCATATTATGTTTCCTATAGAGACATGTTTTATGGAGAGAGAGAGAGAGAGAGAGAGAGAGAGAGAGAGAGAGAGAGAGAGAGAGAGAGAGAGTAGGAGGTGTATCTAGAGAGCAAGGAGAGAGAGAGAGAGGGAGGGAGGGAGAGAGAGGGAGAGAGATTAGGGGTGTATCTAGAGAGCATAGAGGGAGAGAGATATTATGAGTATCTAGAGAGTAGGGTCATGAGAGAGATAAGTGGGTGTATCTAGAGATTAGAGAGAGGGATTAGGGGGCATATCTAGAGACTAGAGAGAGGGAGATTAGAGGGTATATTTAGACAGTGGGGGGAGATATTACTAGGTGGAGAGAGAGAGAGAGAGAGAGAGAGAGAGAGAGAGAGAGAGAGAGAGAGAGAGAGAGAGAGAGAGAGAGAGAGAAATTACATTATTAAAAAGGTTAATAACTTGTATCACAATGGCACTAATCATGGGCACTATAATAGAACTAACCCACATTAAAATTTATCTTGTCAATTATGCTAACACCAAGGTAAAGTGTAATAATAGCATTAACATAAGCTATAATATGATTAGTAACACAAAACCTAACTCTAACTCTAATTATAACCCTAATCCTAATTCTAATTCTAACCCTAACTAACCCTAACCCTAACTCTAACTCTAACTCCAACTCTAACTCTAATTCTCCCCTAACTCGAACCTTAACCCTTTATAACCCTAACTCTAATACCAATTCTAACCCTAACCCTAATTCTAGCCCTAACCTTAAGCCTTACTATAACTCTAATCCTAACTCTAATTCTAACCTTAAATTTAACCCTAATTTTAACCTATATTCTAATTCTAACCCTAACTCTAACTCCAAGTCTATCTCTAAACCTAACCTAACCCTACCCTAATTCTAACCCTAACTCTAACTCTAACGCTAACCCTAACTATAACTATAACTCTAATTGTAACCTTAACCCTAATACTAACCCTAACCCTAAGCCTAACTCTATCCCTAACCATACCCCTAATCCTAATCCTAACACTATATATAACACTAATCCTAACCATAACAATATATGTAACTCTAACTCTAACCCTAACCCTAATTCTAATCCTAACTCTAACTCTAACCACAACCCTAATTCCAACCCTAACTCTAACTCTAGCCTTAAATCTAACCCTAACTCCAGCTCTACCCCTAAATCTATCCCTAACCCCAACTCTATCTCCAACTTTAACTCTAACTCTAATTTGATCCCTAACTCTAACTCTAATTATAACCCTAACCCTAACTCTAACCCTAGCCTCAATTATAGCTCTAATTCTAACCCTAACACTAACACTAATTATAACCCTAACCCTAATGCTAACCCTAACTCTAATTGTAACCCTCGTGCTAACCCTAACCCTAACCCTAACCCTAATTCTAACCCTAACTCTAACTCTAACTCTTGTTCTAACTCTAATCCTAACTCTAACTCTAGCTCAAATCCTAACCCTAGCCCTAACCCTAATTCTAACCCTAACTATATTTGTAACCCTAATTCTAGCCCTAACCCTAATTCTTACCCTTGCCCTAACCCTAACTCTAACCTAATTTGTAACTCTAATTTTAACCCTAACCTTAATCTTAACTCTAACTCTAATACTAACTCTAATTTTACCCCTAATCCTAACCCTAACCTATATAGCCCTAACTCTAAACCTAATTCTAACCCTAACCCCAATTTAGCTCTAACTCTAACATAATTCTAACCCTAACTATAAATATAATCCTAACTCTAACCCTAAATATAACTCTAACTCTAATTCTCACCCTAACCCTAATCCTAATCCTAACCCTAACCCTAACACTAATTCTAACCCTAACTCTAACTTTAATGCTAATTCTAATCCTAACCCTAATTCTAACCCTGATTCTTACCCTAAGTCTAACTCTAACTCTAACTCTAACCCTAACTCTAACTCTATCTCTAATTCTAACCCTAGCCCTAATTCTAACCCTAACTATAACTCTAACTCTAATCATAATCCTAACCCTAACATTAACCCTAACCCTAATTTTGACTATAAACCTACCCGTAATCCTAACCCTGACACTATGAATAACTCTAACTCTAACCCTAACCCTAATTCTAATCCTAATCCCAACCCTAACTCTTACCCTAACCCTAAATCTAATCAAGTAACTTTAACCCTAACCCTAAATCTAACCCTAATCCCAACTCTATCTCTACTTTTACTCTAACTCTAACTTGAACCCTAACTCTAACTCTATTTCTAATGCTAACCCTAACCCTAACCCTAACCCTAACCCTAATTCTATCCCCAATTGTAACCCTAACTATAACTCTAATTCTAACTCTAACTCTCATACTAACACTAACACTAACACTACCTCTAATTTTAACTCTAACTCTAATTGTAACCCTAACCCTAATGCTAAACCTAACCATAACCTTGACATTAACCCTAACCCTAACTCTAACCCTAATTCTAATCCTAAACTTAATTCTAACCCTAAATATAACCTTAACTCTAACTCTAACTCTAACCATTATTCTAACTCTAATTCTAACTCTAACCTAACCCTAACTCTTATTCTAATCCTAATCCTAACCCTAACTGTATTTGCAACCCTAATTCTAACCCTCACCCTAATTCTTACCCTTACCCTAACCCTAACTCTAACACTAATCCTAACTATACTTGTTACCCTAATTCTAACCCTAACCCTAATCCTAACTCTAACTCTAATTCTAAACCTAACCCTAACCCTAACCCTAACTCTAACCCCAACTGTAACTCTAACCCTAACCCTAACTCTAGCTTTAATTGCAAACCTAATTCTAACAATAACCCTAACTCTAATTCAAACCCTATCCCACACCCTAATTTTCATCCTAATGCTAATCCTAACTCTAACTCTAACCCAAACCCTAACATTAACACTAACCCTAACCCTAATTATAACCTTAACCTTGACCTTAACTCTAACCCTAACCCTAACCCTAACCTTAACACTAACCTTAACCATAAACATAAATCTACCCCCAACTTTAACCCTAAATCTAACTCTACCATAATTGGACTCTAACCATAACGCTAACCCTAACTTTAATCTTGGCTCAAAACCTAACCCTAACTGTAACTCTAACCTTAATCCTTACTCAAACCCTAACCTTAACCATGAGCATAAATCTAACCCTAACCTTAACCATAAACATAACTCTATCCCTAACTCTAACCCTAAATCTAACTATACCATAATTAGACTCTAACCCTAACCCTAACCCTAACCTTAATCACAACTCTAACCTTAACCCTAACTCAAACCCTGATCCTATCCCTAACCCTAGCCCTATAATAACCTTAACCCTAACCCTGGCCCTATAATAAACCCAACCCTAACCCTAACTATAACATTAGCTCTAACCCTAACCTTAACCATGAGCATAACTCTAATCCTAACCTTAACCATACACATAACTCTACCCTTAACTTTAACCCTAAATCTAACTCTACCATAATTGGACTCTAACCCTAACCCTTACCCTAACTTTAATCTTGACTCAAACCCTAACCCTAACTCTAACCTTAAGCTTGACTCAAACCCTAACTCTAGCCTTACTATAACCCTAACCCTAACCATAACCATAACTCTAACCCTAACCTTAACCATGACTATAACTCTAACCCTAACCTTAACCATAAACATAACTCTAATTTGAACCTTAACCATAACTATAACAATAACCATAACCATAACTCTAACCCTAACCTTAACCATAACTCAAACCCTAACCCTAACTCCAACCCTAACCCTAATTCTAACCCTAACCCGTATTCTATCCCTAAGGTTAACATTAACTGTAATGGTAACTTTTTCCCTAACCATATATCTATGTTTGACTATAACATTTTACATTACAATATCCCAAAAATTAAACTAGTTTTTAAATCTAAATTAAACTCCATATATTAAATTTAAAAAAATGTTTTGAAGCATAATTTTATAGTAACTTTATACAACTCTAATTAAAAATTAATTAACCATTTTATAATAAGCTTATCAAAATATAAATTTTAAAAAAATGTTTTTCCTATTGCACTGCTACTGCCACTAGCTTATATATACTTATATTTTACGCCGAGAGTAATCGTTCTCGAGGCGCTTATTTTTATTTTCATAAATCTCAATTGTGATTAAAATAACCTTGGGATTAAATAAGATAGGCGCCTCAAGAACGATTACTCTCAGTGTAATATATATAGGTATATATAAGCTAGTTATATAAGATGCCACATGGCATAACTAGAATGCATAATCATCTGTTGTACAAGTCGTAGGGTATGAAAAGCTCAAAGAATGTACATCATGAATAAATACAACACCTCATGAGATCTCCAAATAATCAAGTACAACATATCAAAAAATGACCACCAAACATAAACACAAGATTAAAATGAAAGGAACAACTGCACAAGTACATCTGGCAATGATATCTAGCTATTGGATCTCAATGATATAAGAAACACTACTACCCAACCTCGTGGAACCTAAATGGACGACTCCCACCATGCTGAGGAGCTAATCTCAAGTCCCATATGGATATCAATCCCAAAATACATAACCATCATGTAGGCCAAGAAAATCCTAATAGCAATCTATCTCAAAGGGTACTATGACACAAGTAACATCTAAACCTGGAGGAAACAAAGACATATAGGAAATCTACTATGCAATTGGGAAAGCATCATCGTATGAACCAACTCTAAGGTTACCCTAGCAACCTCTTTGAACTTTGACCCTTAGTGACTCTATGTGGCATCAATATCCTTTCTCATAGACAAGACATATTAACGAGGCAATGTCACAACCAAGCATCCTCTCTACTCCCATCCTAGCTTGTATTAGCACTCGAGACATGAGTGAGGTAAAAAAATGAATCTTATTAATTCATTTTAACCAATTTAATGAAATGTTATCACTTATTGTAATGTCCCACTTGAGAACCCAAAAGAAATAAATCTAATATATTACAAAGTTTACTGATTTTTAAACATGAAAGTAACAATAATGTGGAAGCAATATATACATACAGATCAAGAACACATAATCAATTACAAATACAGTTTCAATTCCTTAAGGGTTCCTTCACATTGAGTCACATTTAATAAAGTTTCTCATAATCTCCCCTTTTTACCATTGAGATACTACAATAGGGCACGCTCATCCTGGTAATTCAGGAAAGTAGATGCTTGGTACCTGCAATCTGCATAAAAGCTTAGCATGTACATATACATGTAAATCTAAACTAAACAAGCAATGGTGAGGAGTGGTGCATCGTGTAGGTCCTGAATAGCAGGTGACTATGACTCCCTCCCTCAACAATATCAGAAACATTAGACATAAAGTAAAACATACATGTACACAATATACATGCAAGTATGGGATAAATAACCATAGAAAGCTATATATAAATCATTTGTCTAACTATCATCATGAGATAACTAAAATCACTATATGAACCTACGAAGCATCATCATTGAAAGGACAAACATAAAAAATTGAAATAATTGAGTATCAAGTAGCTCATCAAATATATATAAGCTGAGTATGAAATAACATCCAATCAAATTAGGTAACTGAGTACCACTAAATCATAAAACATCACCATAAAGCTAGCCTAAAAGATATCGACAAAACAACATGAAAAGTAAACTAGGGGTAGGCATTACAACATTGATGATCTTGCTTTGTGAGTAATCATGATAGAGACTCATAAGTGGTCTACACCCTTGGGGTGATTGGAGTTACATTATTGTATTAGCAGAATTAATTTACGCTTTTACCTAATTGATGTGTTATGACGTGTTATATGACTTCACTAAGGTTTGTGCTAGTGGTCTCCTGGATTGATACGGTATCATGATAGCATTCCTTGATTACCCTAAGATGTGTGCATAGATTGCACCATGTATTATTATTATCTTGGTACACTTGGCTAGGATTTCATAATAGTGTTTACTCATGTATTTCACCATGTTGACTTATATGGTTATAGTTTCATTTATGTTGTTAGGTGATTGTTATTACTTCCATTATTAAATGCTTAAATAATTAAGAAAGTGAGATATCCTTATTAGATTTATGAAATTATGTGCTAGACCTTTATCTTGTTCATTTATGTAATTTGTGCAAATGGGTTATTTGAATGATTATTTAATTGAATTTAATTAGATGCTTAAAATACATGATTTTGCATAACTATTTCTTTGGCTATTATTATTGTGCATCTACACTTGATTCTGTGCATTTGGGAATCCACAATGGTCTTGGAAGTTATTTAATTAAATGTTTTTACTGGCTTAGAGGGATTTAATTTGTTTGATTTAATTTAATTTATTTTCCTAGCTAATTTTTCTTAGATGAATTTTAATTCAATTGGAATTTCCTAATCTAATTTGGGAAAAGGGGGCAAATAGATTATTAATTGTGAATTGATAATCTATTTTATAAGCCACTTGATAAAGTGCTTATATTATGCCAAAAGGGAGTTTCTATTTTCATGTTTTGAGAAATGAGGAAATTCCTCCAAACCCTCTTGGAGAAATTCCTTCATTTTCTCATTGTGATCGACCCGTTTGGCGGATTCAAGCATGGAGTGGCTCATTGGATTCATGTCAAAATTGCTCCACTTTCCTAATGGTTTCGTATAATTTGGCAGCTTTTTTATTTTACTGTGGCTTTTCTTATTTTGTTCGCTTGGCTGCGAGGTAGGGTTTTCCCAGTTATTTGTTTTGGTTTCGTTTTAGTTCTTATTTTCAATAGTAATTGGATTTGAGGTTGAGAACTAGTGTTCCCCTCCATTTTGATATGCTAGTTCTACCTAGTTGGGTGGGTATCAACATTTTAGTATTTTTGAGGGTCTTAATTTAAAGTTTTGTGTTGTTATGCTGGTTGTTTTTGTATATGAGTTTGAAACTCAATTTTTATTTGATTTTTGGGAGTTTGGAAACCATTTGTATAGTGGGTTTTAGTATCGTCACTTTCCATAACTTTATTTGGGTGATTTTGATGTTGCCTCATTTTACGAGTCATCTAGTTTTCTTGGGTTTTTCTTGACATTTGTTTTGGTCATGGATTTGGAATGTATATTAGGTTTCCAATCTGACCATATCTTTACTTACATCATTAGGATTTGTGTAGAATTTATACTCTCAGATTTAGGCAGGTTGAGTGAGTTCGTGATGTTAGGTGTTTTGTTGCCTCTTTGGGATTCATGTTGAATATGTACTCCTAGGTATAGACTAGTTGAATGAGACTACATTGCTTGTTTCTTTTGTTGCATTTCTCATATCCAAACCTTACATTGGTTTTACTTGATTATTTCATGTAGTTGGTTGTGCCCACACACAAACACATATATGTGCATTTGATAGGTTCTTGCGAGACCTAAACTCTCAAATATAGGTTTTTTGAGGGATTATTCATTTGGGGTTGGGTTGGGACCTTGGATTTCCTTTGGGAACTCATCATATGATGAGCATGGATATGAAGGGTAGAAGTGTGGAGTGGCTTCTCTTGATACCCTAGACTAGGTCCGGTAATGTATCATGAAGAGGTTTAAATAAGTGATAAGGAAGTTAACTAAGGGGTAATAAAACTTAACTAAGATAAAGGCACACCTAAACATTCTCTGATACATCAATGGAAGGGTGTGTGGTATCTATACATTTTGTAGTCTTTTGTGGAAGTTGTTGTGAGGGCATGGTGTTCTAGCCTCATGAGGGAGATGATTCCATAGTTAGCTACACCCCACTAGTGTCCCTACATAGTTATCTTATTGTGGGTCTGACCAGTAACTTGATGCAGTGTATTATCTTCATGAGCATATAGATGTTGGTATTATACTTGATTGGCATGTGTGTTTGCCATGGGTGATTGTCTTTGTGATTGTGGTCAATTTATTATCTCCATCAGCTCAACGAGTGTGATCCTATGAGTACCATGTGGTTGGGAGGCATAACTACCTATACCACTGTTGGGGATTGGTATATAGAGATGGTCTACTCCCAGTTTGAGGTTGGTGCTAGATATTCACTTGATACATCGGTGTATCCAGAGTATGCTCTCTTGTGATTTATGCTTTACTTTGGATGTATTTGATATCATGTTTAGATGATGATTAGTATGCTACTAGATCATTCCTTTATCATGATTATTGTAGCTTATTGCTTTGATGATGTTTCTTACCACTAATTTGGATTAGTGATGCTATTAGTAGATTAGCATGTTGGATCTACTTGTATTTTATAATGTTAAGTAATGATTTTTGGTAAGAATGATCTCATGAGACAACTCCAACTATCTTGTTGACAATTTGAGATTCATGCTTTTGGGTATGGTTAAAGCCCTTGAGGTCTTGTGATGCCATTATGGTAGGGAGGAAATGAGCACGATTGATTTGAGTTGGTTATATTGCATGTGTGTACTTTCCTTTTTACTGTGATGTTGTTTATGTTCATTTTGTAGGTTGATGCTATTTATTAGATGGATGTATGTTATTACAATGTGTATTTTAGCTTTATTCAATTTATTAAATTTACTTTTATGTTCTCGAGTGATTATTCTTTAATTTATGTGGATCTGGTACTCCACAGTGTGAAGGTTTCATACTTTAGTGTGTTTGTCTTGCATTGTGATCTTGCTGTCGAGTTTTGTCAACTGGGAGGAGTATTTTCTCATGCAACTAAGTAGAGTCTTGTGTGTGTATGTACCTTATTGCATGGTGGTACAAAGTCTTGTGTAAGTGTGTACTTACTCGTGTGGCAGAGTAAAGTCTTGTACAAGCCTAGTGTCGAGTCTCACCTAGTTCATGAAGGATTCTCACATGGTAGCCAATCTTGTCTCGCATGAGTATTCATGTTGTTTTCTTGCATGACAAATAGTGAGTGTTTGCATAGATTTTAGGAAGATGTGAATTATAGTTTTGAATACCCTTTTGGGTTTTGCATCCTCTTAGATCAAAATAGATAAGTTATAGAGGGTTCAACATTTGTCTTTCAACATGTTGTCTAGTAGATGAGTGGTTTTAACATTGAGCCCTCATCTTGTGCATGAATGTTTGATGGGCTCTGATTATAATTCTTGACTATGTTATAGTTAGTTGGAAATGGACTTGTATGTTTAAACATGCAAGGAACTTTAACTTGGGGTTTGAAAAAAATTTCTCCTTGGTATATTCTCATGATTCATGTGATCTTTGGTTTGTAAGTTATGGTTAGTACTTGGGGATCTTTGAAAGTGTTTGTAAGACTTCCACTACTGTAGGTGAACATGTGAGTTTAGCCATGTTCCTTATTCTTATTACCTTGTTTAGATGTTTCATTTTTGCACTTGGTTACTTTATGTTATTGATAAGTAACTTATCTTTAAATTTTTTTAAAAAATTTCATGTTTTATCCTTGTGTTCCAAGGATCTTTGAGAAGGGCATTACATCTAGTATCAGGGTACATGTTAAAACATTGGGATCTCTTTATATATGTTTCCCATATGGTTTTGATTATTGTTGTGAGTGTGAGTGTCTCTTTGTGAACTTGTGATATCTTATTTCTTGGGTATCTACTTGGGATGAACTTGTCAATCTGGTAGATGTGACTCAAGTAGTGTGAGGAAAAGGAAGTGAATCCTTTGGTTCTACGTACCTTTTAGGGATGGATGATACCCCTTGGTGAGAACCTCATCTGAGCATACTAAACCATGTTCTGGGTTATTGATCATGGGTTTGAGTGAGTGGTGACCCCTGTGTGGTCTATGTATTGGCCTTGAGTGCCTCTTGTGTTTCTCCTTGTCAAATAGGGTGCATTGTATTCCATGTGTTCCCCTAGTTAAATTAAATAAATGAATATTATTTGTAATATAGTGTTATGTCATTATAGCAATGAAATGTTTCCTTTCATTGAAAAATGAGTGTATATTGTGAAATCATATAAAATAAGCAATTTGTTGCATTGGATCATTTGGGTTAATGACTTACATCCCCAAATTACTTCTTTCTTAAGCTTATGAAAGTTGTAGTGGTTTTGTTGCATATCCTAAATGTTGCATTGTATGGAAAATAATTAAGGAAATTATTGTAGTATGCATAGGCATGAGGTTATTAATGGTATACTACTTGATATGTGTCAGTGTGCTCTTTAACATTGCTACGATGATGTATTCCTTAGCATTGTGTGGTGATTTATCCATCTTGTGTGACTATTCTTAGTCATCACATGTAATGCAATTCGATTAATGTCTTATTTTATTTGGCTGGTGGGACTTCCCATGTGTTGTTGGGCTAGCATTGGTTTTCATTATTTTCCTTGCTTAGACTAGTCATCAAATTTCTCTATCTCTCTCTTTGTGACAGTTGTCACACTTGACTTATTATTGGAATGAACTCTTTTGGTGATTTACTATTGGGATTGATAATTCCCCCATTTGGGATTTTTCTTTTGTTTCACAGTGACTATTCCATATATTTTCTACTGCTGGCCTATCTTGTATTGTGAATCTATCACATCCATTTTGAACCTTTGGTAGTATGTACAAGGGATAACATCACAAAGAACATACTAGTGTGTTTGTAAATAGATGTAAATGTGTTACTAAAAAGGTAATTTTTTAAATGATGATTAAATGTAATGTTATCCTTGAAGGAAATTCAAAAATATATGTACTTGTTTTATGGTAATTGACTCTTGATCCCTTTCCTCAAAATCTTTCAATTTCATTGTTTATAGATGCAAGTGATATGGTTAAATTTATTTAAAAATAAAAGATAATTAATATTGGTTTATAATATGTTAATTATCTTTCATTTTATTCCTTATGTTGATTTAGGCATGTCTTCTATTTGGTTGTTCTAGATATCTTCGCCTGTTGCTTGTCTTGGTAACCAAGACAGTTTGATTTTCCCTAGGATGTGTTATTTTGAGTGATGAATAAAATTATTAGGTCTTAGGATTCTCTAAGCTCCATCATATCATAGGCCTTGTCAAGATATTTTTGACATATTTTGAACAAATTCAATTGGAGTCCAGATGCAAAAGTTATGGCCTCTAGAGTGAAGGTAATTTTGTGTTGATTTGGAATCTCATGCGAGTAAAGAATTTATCATGCATTTTTGCACTTAGGGCATAAATTATATCACATGGTTATGTGGGAAACCTCACATGAGAATGTGGTAATGAAAAATGTTTCCTGGGGAACAACAAGCACTTTCACACTTTTAGAAGGTGTAGATTGATGTTCTGAATACCCTTTATCGAGTAGAGGTATATTCATTCATGATAGGTCATAAATATGGAATTGGAGAAGTTTAACTTTTCATGTTATTTCTTAAATGATGATCTATTATTCCTCCACAATCTACTTTGTACTTAGTTGGGATTCATGCTTGGATTTGTATGTTTATTTGAAACCAATCCACTTCTATAATGTGAAGTGTAGACCACAAGAGTTTCCTTGCTTGGGATAGGTATTTCCTTGGTCATTTGGGAGTGACTCGATCCTTTTGGTGAGTCTAGATCCTCCTTTTTGCTATTGCCTTTAGCACATCTCCTTGTCATTATCTCTCTAGAGAAAGTAGGCTAGCATGGTTATGTCACTGGTGTAATTAGTGTTGGGTGAGTGTTCAGATGGTTGGTGGTATGGTGAGGTTACCCAACTCATCTAGGGATAAATTAATGTAGAGGTTGAGAGGGACTTCCTCCTAGCCTTAAAAATCTTTAGTTCTATCTCCCTAAGCTCATATCCTCAAGATGTTATATCGGTCAAGTTACTCTTTTAGGGTGATTCTTTGTCTGGTTGAGATAAGTAACCCTAGTCTCTAGTAATGGTTGAGCTTTTTGTACCATAGAGACTAAGTTGTTCCTATTCTTAGTAGGTGCATGTTTCAGTTAGGCACATGTTGAAGAGGTAGAGTGGCTCGTCCCTTACCTCATAGTGTAGAGTTTGTGGCTAGATGGGTTTTCCTAGTGCATGAAGTTCCTTGTTGAAGGACATTGTCTCGATATGACACCTCTTATTTTGTAGTTAACCTATTTTATGGTTGGTGAGGTTGCTTGTGAGTGTGGGATTGATTTGGTTTGACTTGTGGAGAAGTCAATGAATCATTCTTATTTTGATGGTTAGATTTTGCACTTGGTGTGCTTGACTTCTATTCTTGGATCGCAGGCTCCCAAGAGTAAGCCTAATCTTTGGGGGGATGATGTAATCCCTCTCCCATTTGATTCTTGTAAGTCATATTGATGGATGAAACCTTGCTGATCTTTCTTTTTGAGTGATCATGATAGGGACTTGTAGTGGTCAACACCCTTGGGGTGATTGGAGTTACGTTATTTTATCAGCATGACTAATTTATGCTTTTACTTGATTGATGTGTTATGACATGTTAGATGACTTCATTAAGGTTTGTGCTAGTGGTTTCTTGAATTGATATGATATCACGATGGTGTTCCATGATTACCCTGAGATGTGTGCAAAGATCGCATTGCGTATTATTATCCTGCTACACTTGATTAGGTTCCTGTAGCAATGTTTATTCATGTATTTGACCATGTTGACTTATATGTTTATAGTGTCATTTATGTTGTTGGGTGATTGTTATTACTTCCATTATTTAATTCTTAAATAATTAAGAAAGTGAGATATCCATATTACATTTATGAAATTATGTGCTACAGACATTTACCTTGTTCATTTCAGTAATTTGTGCAAATGGGTTATTTAAATCAATTTAATTAATAAATTTAAATACATGATTTCGCGTAAATGTTGTTTTGGCTATTATTATTGTGCATCTACACTTGATTTTGCAAGACTTTATGCTCGGCAATGGCACATGGAGTTAGTGATTAGACCTTTCATGTTGAGCCAATATCATCCCTATATGGGTGATGTATCTTTAGTATTATTTTAACCCTAGGGTAAGTGGTAAATCCAGATTCATTATGCATTTGTGTCTAGATCTGTGAGTGTGTTTGTGCATTTAGGAATCCACAATGGTCATGGAAGTTATTTAATTAAATGTTTTTTAATGGCTTAGAGGGATTTGATTTGTTTGATTCAATTTATTTTATTTTCCCAGCTAATTTTTTATAGATGAATTCCAATTCAATTGGAATTGCCTAATCTAATTTGGGAAAAGTGGGAAAATATATTATTAAGTGAATAATAATCTATTTTATAAGTCACTTGATAAAGTTCTTATATTATGCCAAAAGGGAGTTTCTATACTCACTTTTCTATTTTCATGTTTTGAGAAATGAGGAAATTCCTCCAAACCCCCTTGGAGAAATTCCTTCGTTTTCTCGTTGTGATCGATCCATTTGGTGGATTCGAGCATGAAGTGGCTCATTGGATTCATGCTAGAATTGCTCCACTTCCCTGATGGTTTCGTTTGATTTAGTGACCTATTTAGTTTATGGTGGTTTTTCCCATTTTGCCCACCTTTTTGTGTGGTAGGGCTTTCCCAGATAAATTATTTTAGCTTTGTTTTAGTTCTTGTTTTCAATAGTAATTGGGTTTGAGGTTGAGAACTAGTGTTCCCCTCCATTTTAGTATGCTAGTTCTAACTAGTTGGGTAGGTATAGATATTTTAGTGTTTGGGGGTCTTCATTTGAAGTTTTGTGTCGTTATGCTAACACTTTTGCATACGAGCTTGAAACTCAATTTTTCTTTGATTTTTGGGAGTTTGGAAACCATTTAGATAATGGGCTTTAGTTTCCTCTCTTTTTGACAACATTCATTTTTGGGCAATTTTCACATTTCCTCATTTTACGTACCACCCAATTTTCTTTGTTGTTTCTTAGATTTTTTTTGGTCATGGATATAGAATGTATATTAGGTTTCCAATCTAATCATACCTTTACTTGTATCATTGAGATTCATTTAGAACCCATACTCCTAGGATTAGGTCGGTTGAGTGAGTTCATGATGTTGGGCATTTTTTTGCCTCTTTAGGATTCATGTCAAACTCGTACTCCCAGGTATAGACCAGTTGAGTGAGATTTTTTTTCTTACTTCTTTTGTTATTTTTCTCATATCTAACCCTTACATCAATCTTACTCGATTATTTTGTGTAATTGGTTGTGCCCACACACGAGCACATGCACATGCATTTGATAGGTTCTTACGAGACCCAAACTCCTAGATATAGGCGAGTTGAGATATTATTCATCTAGGATTTGGGTTGGGAACTTGGATTTCCTTTGGGTAGTCATCATGTGGTGAGCATGGGTATGTAGGGTAGACATGTGGAGCGGTTTCTCTCGATACGTTGGACTAGGGCCGATAAGGTATTGTAAAGAGGTTTAAGTAAGTGATAACCAAATTAACTAACGGGTAACAAAACTTAATAAATATAAGGGAACACTTTAACATTATTTGATGCATTGGTGTGAGCATTTGTGGTGTCTATATGTTATGTGGTCTTCGATGGAAGCTGTTGTGAGGGCACATTGTTTTGGCCTCCCGAGGGAGATGATTTCACACCACATTTAGCTTGGGCTTTATGATGCCAAGCAACCTACACTCCACTAGAGTCCCTACATAGTTATCTTATAGTGGGTATGACCAATAAACTGATGTACCACATTGTCTTCATGAGCATATAGATGTTGGCATAATACTTGATTGGTGTGTGTGTTAGCCATGGGTGATTGTATTTGTGATTGTGGTTGGATCATTTAAATCTCCATCATCATGACGAGTGTGGGCCTATAGGTACCATATGGTTGGGAGGCATAGCTACCTATACCATTATTGGGACTAGTGTATAGAGATGGTATACTTCAAGTTTGAGGCTGGTGCTATATATTCACTTGGTACTTCATTGTATTCAGAATATGTACTCTTGTGATTTATGCTTTACTTCAGATGCATTTGATATCATGTTTAGATGATTATTAGTATGCTACTAGATGCATTCCTTTATCATGTTGATTATAGCTTATTGCTTTGATGATTTTTCTTACCACTACTTTGGAATAGTGATGCTATTGGTAGATTAGCATGTTGAATGTACTTGTGTTTTATAATGTTAAATGATAATTTTTGGTAAGAACAATCTCATGAGATAAATGCAACTATCTTGTTGGAAATTTGAGATTCATGCATGGTAGTATGGTTAGGGACCTTAAGCTCTCATGATGCCATTATGGTAGAGAGGAAATGAGCATAATTGATTTTAGTCGGTTATATTGCATGCGTATACTTTCCTTTTTACTATGATGTTTTTTCTGTTCATTTTGTAGGTTGATGTTATTGATTAGATGGATGTATGTTATTGTTATGTGTATTTTATCTTTATTCAAGTTCTTAGATTTACTTATATTCTCTCGAGTGATCATTCTTCAATTTATGTGGATCTGGTACTCCCTGGTGTGGAGGTTTCATACTTTAGAGTGTTTGTCCTTGTGTTGTGATCTTGTTGTCATGTTTTGTCACATGGGAGGAGCATTTTATCATGCAACTAAGGAGAGTCTTGGGTGATTCTCTTCTTCCTTTAATCTTCTTCTTGTTCTTCCTTATACTTAAGATATATTTCAATATATGTGATGATTCATTTGAGATGGGTTCAAGACCTCTATGGGATGAGATAAAGATTCTATAAATTTTTAGGGCTTCAGGATTTTAGACGTAGCCAATTTTAGGGTTCAACATTTGTCTTTCAACATGGTGTCTAGTAGATGAGGGGTTGTAACCTTGAGCCCTCATCTTGTGCATGGCCATTTGAGGGTTTCTAATTATAATTCTTGATTATGTTATGGTTAGTTGGAAATGGACTTGTATGTTTAACCATGCTAGGAACTTTAACTTGGGGTTTAAAAAGAATATCTCCTTGGTGTATTCTCATAATTCATGTGACCTTTGGTTTGTAAGTTATGGTTTAGAGCTTGGGGATCCTTGGAAGTGTTTGTAAGACTTCTGTTGGTGTAGACAAACATGTAAGTTTAGACATGTTCCCTATTCTTATTACCTTGTTTAGATGTTTCACTATTGCACTTGGTTACTTTATGTTGTTGGTAACTAACTAAGCTTAAAATAATAATTATTTAGTGCATGTTTTATCATTGTGTTCCAAGGATCTCTGGATGGGGCATTATAGCACCACTAGGGTTTCCCAAGGTTGATGACCCTTAACTATCTTACTTTGGGTTTTGTTTTGTTTTAAGAAATTACAAGAAAAATATGCATCATTCCTTGTGAACATTGTAATTACCATTTAAATATTAATGAAAATATGTAGTTTCACTTCAAATTCTATTTAATGGATTATGGACTTGTAGACTCCTTGAAAGCTTTGAAAAATGTGTTTTTAAAGTTTAGTTTTTTTAAGCTTTCATATTTAAAAGTTTTGCATTTGTAAGGAATTTAATCCCTTTAATAATAATTACATAAAATTACATTAATAATAATACAAACATCCAACAAAAAATTACTTTAATAATAATAATACAAACATTAAACAAAAAATTACATTAATAATAATACAATCATCAATTAATATTTTTGCTTATGAAGTTTAATGCCATAAATAGTGAACATTCATTGCCATTTGTTCGATTTAAAAAAATCAAAGGCTCAAATCATATTTCAGGAAAAAGTTTAGAGTAAGTATTCATTTTTTTAGTTGTTCCCTGCAAGGAAGACACATTCCCATTATAATATTATATTATAATATTTTGATAATATAGATCAACAATTTCTCATGCATAATAGTTTAATATTAAAATATTATATTATATTATATACAATATTATAAGATTATATATTAATATATTATAGTATTACATTGTAACATTATAATATATTAATATCATCTTAATATTTTATAATGTTATAATATTATAGTATTTTTGGGCATTCACCATAAGATCACCAACAATCAACAATGTTCAATGGATTTCGAGCCAAAAGGGTATTAAAACCCATCTTTTACATAAACTACCCTGAAATCTTAACACATGTTAAAATATTAAAAAATATAAAGTATACCTTAATTTTCATTGTGGCCCACCTTTTGTATCAATTAGTTTTTAGGCAGGAAGGAAAAATGGGGCAAAAACTTTACTAAAGTCTCTCACAAAGATGACGCATTGACTGTTAGATGTGTCACCGCATCAATTAGTTTTCTTGGATCATGGCCTTAAATCAATAATTAGATCACAAATGATCAATGACATGAGGTGTATTTCAGGCCAAAAGGAAAATAAACATCGCCTTTTACAAAAAATGACCTCGTAATGACGACATGTGTCCACTCTACCATATGACTACGTGTTATGTTTTCAATCAACGACTACGAGTATGAGCTTCAAATCTTAGTTGTAATATGTGTTAGCATGAATCTTGATGGTATTCCTTTGGGGGAGTATCCTAATAATTGTAAAGCATTGACATGTTGCATTCATGATTATGTTTGTCATTGATATCAACATAGCAGCAATTCTATGAAGACTGGCAAAATAACAGACATAGATCATACTTATATGGACTAAGTTTATGTACAGGTGAAGTGTGTTTAAGGACTTGTTTTACTCTATGTCCTAATGATGAGGTTAAATGCATGGAGTCTAAGTCAAAGATGTACAAAAGTTATAAGTGATTTACAAAGAGCAGTACAAAGATTGAGTGCATGGAAAGAAGTTTATGATGATCCTATTATACCTTCTATCAGAGATATAATCTAGTGATGTGTAGTTAGAAAGTGATTGATGACACTCTTATAGTGACATTAGTAAGTGCGCAAGTCCTAAAGTCGTACATGTACATGTCAAGTTTTGTATAGACTGTGAGTAGATAGTGCTATTATAATAATGAATGAATTAATTATCTTATTATAATTAATTGGGAAAGCCTCAAGGTCAACTCAAGGAATTATTTTGAAGATAGGGTATAAAGGGATGATGTTTTCTTTGTTTGTAAAATAATGGAATGTGAATGAAGTATGCAAAGTGATCAAGGAAGTGCGAAGTAGAGTAGAGTGTTGTGGTAAATGCGAGTAAGCAATCCAAGGGATTATTGGATGTGAAGTTCATGATCTAGTATCAAGATCAAAAGAAGCAGAGGTCTGGTTGACATGATAGAGAAAGAGGAAGGAAATACAATTACATTTTATTATTCTACAAGAAATAATATAGAGATCATTTGGACAATGGGTTCATTGGTCTTTCCCCTAAAGCTATTTGGACAATGGGTCCATCTGTCTTCCACAACTCCTAACAAGGTTGGCATAACTCCTAACATGGATTCAAACTCTCCTAATAGGGACTGATATGTACCGAATTTTGTTATAGACTCCTAGAAGGGTACATTCTTTAACAAGGAATATTTATATTAATACATCATCTTGTGGGTACCATCCCCACCAAGGTTTTCCCTCTGATCAAGGTTTTCCCTAGTTAAAATATATAGTGTTATTGTGCATGAGTATCATGTTGTGATTTCTGATTATATTGTTCACATGGCTAAGTTTTATTCAATTTTATATTTGTGATAATATTTGGATAGCTAGTTCAACCCCCCCCCCCCCCCCCCCCCCCCCCCCCCCCCCTCAATTATATTGGTGGACTATATATTCTAGCAATTGGTATCAGACCATCAGGTCCTTGAAGAGAAAGTTTAACAACTTTGGGAGATCACTAGTGAGTCACTTCAAAAAAGATTGTCTTAAGTCTAATTGAGGAAAATTTGACAGATAGAAGATGAGATTCTTGGTGAGTAATAAGATTTGTGTAGTGAACAAAGCATTGAGTTTCCAAATCTAGGATCCTTTTGTTGCATACAAAAGAATACAAGAAAAAGCAGTGACATACCCAAATATGAAGAAGACAAGAATATCAAAGAGGGTGTTGATCTACTTATGAAAAGAGAGACAAAAGGTATGCAAATTTTGGTTTGTTGGACATGTAAAGAGTTTGGTCATTTTTCATCTAGATGTCCTAAGAGAGTAAGAAAATCTAGAAAGAGTTCACTTTTTGATGAATATAAAGAATTTAAAGCAAGTATGGAAAGATTCTTGAATGACTATGATAATGAGCCTGAACTGGTTAAGAAAGAGGAAGTAGTAGAAGAGATAACTTTGGTAACTATTATTGATCCAAAGGCTAATCATGAAAATGTGGAAGTTATCATTGAGACTAACAATGATTTGTAGAATGGGTATTAGATTAAAGGAAAAAGATCTAAGCCTAGAGAAGAAGAAAGAGTTGAGTTGAAAACTCCTAGCAGAAGTATATCAAAAAGAATGAATAAACAAGGTGAAGTTGTAAGAAACAAGGATAGAATTGTGTGCAAAGGATATTCACAACAAGAAAGAATAGACTATGAGGGGACATATGCCCCTGTAGCTAGAATGGAAGAAGTGAAGATGTTCCTGGCTTATGTGGAAAATAAGAAATTCGAAGTGTATTAGATGGATGTCAAATCAGCCTTCCTGAATGGAAAAATTGAAGAAGAGGTATACATTTTGCAGCCTGAAGGTTTCCCTCTAACAGAAGAAAAAGACATGGTATGCAGACAGAAGGAAGCTCTATATGGTCTAAAGCAACCACTTAGAACCTATTATGTAAGATTGGATAATTATTTGGCAAAGCTTGGATTTGCTAAAGGTATGACATATAGTAATTTGTATTTGAAAGAAATAGAGAATGGATTGCTAATAATAATTATATTTGATGACATAATATTTGGAGGTAATGATGAAGCAAGTGATAGGTTTGCTGAAGAAATGAAAAATGAGTTTGAAATGAGTATGATTGGAGAAATGAAGTTTTTCCTAGGTTTGCATATTGTACATAATAGTGATAGCATTTTTATTTCACAAGCAAAGTATTTGAAGGAATGTTGAAGAGATTTGGCTTGAAAAGTTGTAAGCCTATTGGTACACCAATGATAACTCGTCACAAGTTATCTAGCAAAGATGAGACACCTACAGTTGAGAAAAATAAGTACATAACCATGATTGGAGGTTTGCAATATCTAACTCATACCAGGACAGATATAGAAAATGTGGTTGGGGTTGTAGCTAGATTTTAAGTTGATCCTAAGGAGTATCATTATGCATCGGTAAAAAGGATATCAAATATTTAAAAGGAATATCTAATTATGGAATATGATATGATAGATCAAGTGATTTCACTCTATATGCTTATATTGATGCATATTGGGTAGGATGTATGGATGATAGAAAGAACACTAGTGGTGGAGCATTATTTCTTGGAGGAAGATTAGTTTCTTGGTTAAGAAAGAAATGAGATTGTATTTCATAGAGTACAACTGAGGCTGAGTATGTAGCAACAACAAATAACTGTAATCAAGTGATGTGGCTAAAGAAGATGTTGAATATTTTAGGATAGAATTTTCCTGTTATCATATATTGTGATAACACAAGTATAGTGAGTATGTCTAAGAATCATGTATTTCATTATAGGACTAAGCATGTATCTATTAAGTATCATGTTTTGAAAGAGAAGGTAACATAAAAGGAGATTAGATTGGAATATGTGAGTACTAATGATCAGATTGCAGATATCTTTACAAATCCCTTACCTAAAGATACATTTGAGTACTTGAGAGGTATGCTTAGGGTTATGCCCTTGCCTACTTCAGATTAGATGATGGAGAGATTGCATTAGTCTAGTGGTACATAGCACTATTGTTTGACTAGACTGAATGTTGATGCTTCTTGTGTGGGGGATTATCTATGATGAGAAGAGTCATTAAGGACTCTTGATATTTGGTATTAAATAGTATCTTTGGACACTTGAGCTAGTTGAAGACTTGAAAAAGTGAATTGACATAATGAAACCTTTGACATTGATGTCAATGGGAGAGAAAACACCTGAAAAAAAATCTCCTAAGTATGTATGGGGGAGAGATAGTATTAGAGAGATTTAGAAAGATTCATGAATATCTCTATGGAGGAGATATACTACATGAAGATACATAATAGAGTAGTGTTCTAGAAGATTTTAGATTTGATCGATGAAGAGGATTAAAAAAGATGAGAACAACAACAATAGCATCAATAGAGTATTGTTTGGTATTCTTGGAACTTAGATTTTTTTCATCTATGTTGCCATCAATGCCAAAAGGAGAGATTGTTAGCATGAATTTTGATGGTATTCCTTTGGGGGTATCTTAAGCATTGGAGAGGATTGACATGTTATATTCATGATTGTGTTTGTAATTGATGTCAACATAGTAGTAATTTTGTGAAGACTGGTAGAATAGTAGACAAAGATCATACTTGTACAGACTGATTTTTGATGTACAAGTGAAGTGTGGTTAAGGACATGTTTTACTCTGTATCTTGATCATGAGGTTGAATACGTGCAGTCTAAGTCAAAAATATACGAAGCTATAAGTGATTTACAGAGAGTATGTAGAGACTGAGTGCATAGAAAGTAATTTATGATGATCCTATTATATCTTCTAGTAGAGATATAATCTGGCAATGCATAGTTAGAAAGTGATTGAGGATAGTCTGATGGTGACATTAGTAAGTGCACAAGTCTTGAAGTCGCACATGTCAAGTTTTGTATAGACTATGAGCTGAAAGTACTATTGTAATTATGAATTTATTAATTATCTTACTATAATTATCTTTTTTTGTAATATAATGGAATGTGAATTAAGTATGTGAAGTGAACAAGGAAGTGTGAATTAGAGTAGAGTGTTGTGGTAAATGTGAGTAAATGATCGAAGGGATTATTGCATGCAAAGTTCATGATCTGGTATCAAGATCAGAAGGTGTAGAGGTCTAGTTGACAGGACAGAGAAAGAGGAAGGAATTATAATTCAATTCTATTATTCTACAAGGAATAATATAGAGATCATTTGGACAGTGGGTTCATTAGTCTTGCCCCTGAAGATATTTGGACAATGGGTCCATCTATCTTCCATAACTCCTAACAGGGTTGGCACAACTCCTAACAGGAGTTCAAAGTCTCCTAATAGGGACTGATATGTATTGAATGTTGTTATAGACTCCTAACAAGGTCCATCCTCTAACAAGGAATATTAATATTAGTACACCATCATGTGGGTACCATCCTCATTGGGGTTTTCCCTTTGATCAAGGGTTTCCCTAGTTAACATATCTAGTGTTATTATGCATGAGTATATCTTGTTGTGGTTTCTGATTATATTGTTCACCTGGTTAAATTTTATTAAGGTTGATATTTGTGATAATAGCTGGATAACTGATTCACCCTCCCCCCTCTCAGTTATATTGATATACTATATATTCTAATAGTATGTACAATCAAGAAAGTATGTACTAACAAAAATAAATAGCCAATACATGTCACATACCAAATAGTAAATTTTTAAATCTATATCTATGTGTAATGTTTTTTTCACTTGTGTATTCATTGATCAATAATAGTTTTGCAGTTCTAAACTTGTATGTAACAACAATATTTTAGAATCATAGAATGACTTCTTGGTTGAGGAATACAACACAATCTGTCGGCACTTTTAGCACTTTTAGTCTTTTAGTTCTCTTCTCAAATTTAGTTTCTGGGTGAGATCCTAAGGACTAAATGGTTTACAAATTACTGTACTATAAGTGTACATTATAGAATTTAGGGTTTAATTTTGAATCATGCATGTGAATTTGTAAGCTTAAATCATTAGTAGTGAGTAGTTACTAGTTACTAGTTAAATTCTAGAATTCTAGCTAATTTGCAAAGTAAATTATAGAATTACTTTCAAATTTTAAAGGCCAAAAGGAGTTAGGGTTTAATTTTAATTACCCTTGTAAGTTGTATTTTGTGACAATGAATAGTTATTCAAATTTAATAACTGGTGGTGGTTTGATTTTTCATAGTGTAGAGAATTTCCAAAATATGTGTGAAAAATCATATAATCCTTGTGTCTTGCAGATTAGGGTTTCTGCTCTTATCATTTTTCAAATCTTGTGTTACCCTAGTTATGCCCTGATCTCTGTGTTGTTTGAAGTTTATTAAATTCTCAAGGTTTTTTATCAACATAGTCCTCAAAATGTCCTGAATATGTTAAAACCCTAGGTTTATCTTGAATTTTTGAAAGGGTTTGCAAAAATCTTAAGTTCTTTTCTCTTAGAATTCTACAGTGTTCAGACTTCCCGTAGGAGTGTTGTGTCTTCTTTCCTTTATCTCCGTGGTTATTCTTCACTATTTTTGCGTAAGGGTATAGAAGAATTTTTGGTTTATGGGTATACGATTGTGTATCTTGTAATAGCGAAGCAATGGATTTTGGAACTTTCCGATCATACGATTGATCCTTGAGTGAAGGTGTGTAAATTTTTTTTCATACCTTTTAAGATCTATCTTATAGTTTCATAGTGACGAGTCATCCCATTATCAAGGAAAGCCTTTCATTAGGGTACTTTTGCCTATACATTTTATTCCTTGGCATATGAGCATAAGAAACTTTTAAAGTAGTTATGTTTATTGATTTGGGGGGGTACGAATGACAGGTTGAGTGGATGGGTGAAAAGGTGGATTAGTTTGATTTACGCACTTACATTTTTCTGAATGGCATAAAGGCCCATGATGGCATAAAAGATGTCTCGCAAAAATATCAAATGGGTTTTACGATTCTACACGCAAGGGAAGCTCACAAGAGTGAAGCAATGTTTGATTTTATCTACATGCTTCCATTGTTTTGGCTTGTGGAAAACTATAAGGTGGTGTCATAAGGAGGAATGTGTCATGTGGGACCTAATAAATTTCCACTTGGGCCCTGAGAAGAGCAAATCAAATTGTGACACATCAAACATGTCAGATGGGCCCAACCTACGTGGAAGATAACTTAAGTCATCTATTTTTCATGTGCTTAAATTGACGATAATATTTTTTTGAAATATAATCTAGGTCATTGATATTATGAGAGAGAAGTCTTCCCTTACATTCTTATGCTTGCAAGTGTAGCATGAAGACGTCGAAGTGTTTCATGTCTCTTTTCGTGGATATGAGGTGGGTTTGGCATGAGCGTAAAGAACTTTTCAAAGAGCAAGATCATTTGTTTCAGCATAGGGGTGTAAAGGATAAAATAAAAGGTGAAATGGATGTTTACATTGCTATGAAATGTTTTAAAGCCTAACTACATAAGGATATATTGAAAAGGTTTGAGATCTTATGATAAAGAGGGCATGGTCGGGGCATAGAAAAGATTGCAATGCCATGCTTAGAGAGGGTTAACACTTCTACGCTTGTAGTTTTTTGAAGCTTTTCTAGACAAGTGTAAGGGTTTGATAGTTGTATCTCTAAAGTTATGAGGGCTGAAGGTTTTGAATTCAACGTATAAGCGGAGGACCAAATTTGAAAAAGAAGATTGCTTGAGGTGTCATGCCAATTAAGAAAAAGGATGAATTCATCATAGCCAAGTAAAGCAAAAAGTAGAAAGGTACTTCAGGATCATATTACACGAATGATATTCTTTGTTAACACCCTACAAGGATGGTATTAAAGCTTGTGCATGCAACATTTATTAAAGCTAGTAGATTGCATGAATAAAGTATCAAGATTTGATTGAAAGTTCAGAGTATTTGCCACTTTGAAAGAGCTTGTGTTTTCTGTTCTAAAAAATCTTTAGGTGTCTATAGTTATGTGATTTTTTGTGCCATTTTTGTAGGAGTTTGAGATATAATTTTGTAGAAAATAACGGTTGACATGGATGTTGAGGAGGTCCCTGCTGATGAAGTAGAAGTTAAAGAGGAAGGAGATGATGTTGTTGAAGTAACAATAGAGGGAAAGAGGAAGAAGGGCAGAACCAAGACTAAAAAGAAAAACCAGGTCAGGAAATCAAATAAACACATAGAAGAATGGATGAGGATACTCCCAAAATCATCCAATGCAATTTTAGCTAATGACCATGTTTTTAAAGACCCTTATTTCTTATGCAGAGATGCAATATGCACGAAGACCGATGGGTTTAATTTGTTCATGTATTTCTATCAGAACATAACTTAAAATGTGCCAGTTTGTAAACCATGGAATAGGAATATGGCAAAATTAATATTCCATGAAGTATTTATTGATGTAGATTTGTCGAAGGCCCTGATAAACTTGTATAATCCAGTCATGAGGTCATTCCATAGACACAATGGGAGCATTTTGTGTACACTTGATAGGACTTCTTTTATAGAAGCTTTCTGTTTGTAGGGGTAGATAGATGTGCCCATAGATATTGAGGACCTACAGGGAAAAATTGGAAGGAATAAGACTCATTATCTAAATAATGTGATGCTATCCCACATCCCCTAAAATGTTAAAAAGGTAGGGCAAATACCAAAGAAAGTAGAGGATCACTTGCCACTGAGCAGATTCAAGAATTATTTTAAGAATATTGTGTATGGATTACACAAAGTTCTGGGAAGTGATGGGGTAGAGGATTGTGTATATGGCTTATTGTTTTTAATAGCATGTGACATACAAGACCCTTTCCACAATAGAGAATATGACTATGTGAGGTTCATTATGGAGAGCATGCATTATCAAATTGTGAATGCTCGGAAAGGAGAGATGAAGGACTTCAAATTTCATCATTATTCATTGCTCATGCACCTGATCCTATACAAGAACATTGGCTATATCAGTTAGGATTTCATTGATCAAACATCTGATGAATTTGGTGAGTTTCCTATGTAATTTATGTACTCATATTTGGGATAGAAATTTTCATTATTCAAATGCAATTGTGTTTTTCAATTTGTTTAGTTCTATGATCATGAGAATGGTAGATCATACCTTTTTAAGGGCCCCCTCCATTCTAAGAACATTAATCAGACCCTCCTATTTGGATGATAAAGTAAAATTGGACCATAATTGGGGTGATATATTTTTGTTCAAAGAGTGTACCCTAATGAGGGTTTATGCATGCCCACAGCCACCCCATATATTACCCAAATATTTGCCTCCTAGATTAGCCGTTGTTGAATTCTTTTGGCAATTTTTATTGATGAACAAAGAAATGATTCCTCCTTCCCTACATAAACCTACATTTGTGTGTAGAATTTTTAAAGTAGGAGATTTTATAATTGCAAAGAATGCCTAAGAAGAACTCAATGAGTATCTAGGTTAGTATAAATTTCCTATTGGACCCTATAGAATGTATGGCCCAGAAAATTATGTAACCAATGAGGTCAAAGCTATTAGGGGTTATATTCTACCTCCCAACAAACCTATCTATAGAAGACTTCATTGCTAATATAGTAGCAACAGGGGACTCTGATGAGTTATTGGGGAAGTATGCTAAGATCAGAAAGGTAGAGGATGCCTTGAAGAGGACCAATCTAGATTTTAAGGGTTTTAACACAGAGATCCCATATCCTAGGAATTTGAGGAAAATGGTTGAGAATTTTGATCATATTATGGCCCAAATGTCAAATGAGACAGTGGGAGAAGAGGAAACAATAAATAGAGAGTCCCATAAACCTAATTTCCATTTGGAAATTGATGTTGAGGAGAAGGAACAACCATCATCTTCTATGTGGGTAGCTAAAGGAAACAAGAGACAAAAGACTATGCATATTCCAGAGAAGGTGGTAAGTAGAGCCCTGTAGGTCATACCAAGAAATGATCAGTATTTTTCTAATATTAGGTAGAATTATTTGCATAAGAGGGCAATAGAGGTAGGTAGAGCCTCAATAAATTTACAAATTGTAGACTCCAGATTGGATGATAGACTCATCCAATCTAAGAAATTCATGGAAAATGATGATTTCATTAAATCATTAGAGTTCAAAAGTTTTTTATACAAAATTAAACAAAATGAGCTCACACTGAGCCTTATTCTAGGAGAAGATCTTGAGAAAAATAAAGAGCTAGTGGACAAACTGCTGGCATATTATCCAGACAGCGAGACAATGACCCCTACAGAAGCTAGGGAATTGGTGCATAGAAGTGGCATGATTCTAGTACTAGGTTGGGAGATTGAAAGAGCCTTTGTAGTTGACCAAATTAGAAGGCAAGACAAGGCAATCAGTTATGAGGCTAGCAACAATAAAGGTTTGAAGAGAGGGTCAGGTTTTAGTATAGATACTAGGACCCTAGTTGTATGGAGTGTTGCCCCTAACTCTAATAAACCTAAAATGATGAATGTAGAGGGTACTGCTCAGGGTAATATGATTATTTGGACATTGGAAAATACCAAAGGTAAAGAGATATCTAGCATGGTTAAACACTTTGCATTCATGAATGAGGCAAAGATGGATTAGATTAAGGATAGGCTTGTTGCTGTCTATAATGAATGCCTAGATGTTAGGAAGTTGTATGAAGAGGAGCTTAAAACAAGATATGTGCAGAAACAGAGGATAGAAGATTTGAAGGGTAAAATTCAAAGCTTAGAAGAGGAAATTGCATCCCTAAAGGACCACCTCAAAGCTGCAACAAAGGTAGAACATGCACAAGGGAGTGCGGAAGAAACTAGGCACACTGTTGAAGTGGAAGTCCAAATAGAGGATATAACCATTGGGGTAATAGTGCAAGCACCAGTAGTCAATGTGGAAGGTGAGGCTCCTAAATTTGATGGTGTACCAAAAAGGGGTGTAATGATGAATATGCTAAGTCACAGGATAGGCATCTTGAAGAGAATCTCTCCATATGCATATAATGCATTCATCAACTTGCAAACTACTGAGAAAATGTGCAAAGAAGCAGTATTCTAGTTAGACCCCATTTTCCAATAGTGGGGACCATATATGCAATTTTTTGATAGATTGATACCTCTTTTGGCTAAAAAGCCAAACCTTCTTCATAAGGTCATTTCAGTTAAAGAGGGTATGGATAGTGTAAAGGATTTGTTATAATTCTTTACAGGAAAATTGACAATCATCCTAAATAAGATGCAAGTGTTGATCAATGGTTTTTATTCCCTAATCCTTTCTATTGTTCATTCTGATGATTACATCAAAGATTGGAATGAATGGTCTAGTTCTTTCAACCACATTGTAAATTTTCCACAGGTGGCATCAATTTTTGTAGGTGACACTAATGAGTTTGCTTTCAATGAACTCATTGATACCCTGTTCAAAATTGAAAGTGAAATGAACAAATTCATAATAGAGGGGAAGGCAGTCACGGATGATAGGTGGCAAAATGTTGTTGGTGAATTAACAACAATCAAAGCATGTGGGTAGCCAACAAAAAGAGAGGTCATTGTATGAGAGGAAATTGCAAAAATAAAGGCTTTACCAATAGGGGGTAGTTGAAGAAGAGGACAAAATTGAAGACTTGATGCTCTAGCTGTCATATGCAACTGTTACTATTGTTTCTTTTGCTTGAGATACAAAAATATTTTGAAAAGTTTGTTGTATTCCCTATTGTTAAGGATACCTATCAATCATATTTTCCCCTTTTCTTGTTGCAACTCATGGTTATATAAATGAGTTTTCAAGGCATTGTGACAGGTCCAAAAGTTGTATAATTTTTCTTTCTTTTAAAAGAAAAGTGTAGTCAATCCATCTGTGTGTAGTTGTTTTGAGTTTACTTTTAGGTTGTGTACTTGCTGATGACATATGGAAATTATAGAATCAACAAGATATTCTAGGTTTTTTATTGAGTTTTTATTGGTCATTGTATCAATCTTTTAATTGAATAATACAAAGGGGTTCTTGCACTATATCTATGTCACCATAATCTATCTCCATTTTGTGAGTTTGTTTACTTTGAGATCATTTGAATAAGGTTTAATTGATTGAATGCAATATAGATAAGTTGTGTACTAGTTTTATTGTTGCTTTTAATTCAAGGAGTTAAAGAAGTGCTTCAGTAAATTAGTAGAGTTCATGAGTTTATGAAAGGGATGTTTCATAAGAATGGAAATGGGTGATTACAATTGATAGATTCACTTACAAGTTATTTGAATTAGAGCTCTTACCAATAGTTAACTTTTTGCCCAATGGATAAGGCACTGGTCACATAAATCAGAAGCAAGTGAGAGTAAATTTTACCACTACATATAAGGCACTGGTCACATAAATCAGAAGTAAGTGAGAGTAAATTTTACCACTACATATCCAATCAATTATAAAATCAAAATCAATTTTATTCTACTTTTGCAAGGTTGTAAATGCTGGTCAGCACTCGTTTATATCTGATTTCTGAGTCTTAGGTAGCTACTATTCCTAGAAATATTTATAAACATAAGGAGAAATTTGACCAAATCTACTTATGAGGGATGAATGTCATTTGAAAATGTCAAGAAAGGAATAAACTACATATATATGATAGGAATAGAAGATGAGAATCAGAATGAAACTAAGATAATTCTCATATAGTAGTAATCATCCCCTAGGTATACCCACCTTGGTCTTGCAGAGCCTAAAGAGTGGAAAACCAATCTTGGTTTTGTTGAAGTTGGACCCAAAGGGTATATACACATAATTTTTAATGGGAGTTAGCTAATCCCTAGATTGGTGAGTATTATTATTTTGGTATTGAGCCTTTTTTGTTCAATGGTTTTAAACACCAACAACTAGTACACATCACAATGACGAAAAGAAATAGAAAGAGTACAACTCAGAAATAGGGGAAACAACAAGATTCAATAGACTTCTTCGAATTGCTTAAAATACAAGGTTTCATTGATGACTTTTATGATATTTATGATCTTTTTATATAT
This sequence comes from Cupressus sempervirens, assembly GCA_028749045.1. Taxonomy (NCBI): domain Eukaryota; kingdom Viridiplantae; phylum Streptophyta; class Pinopsida; order Cupressales; family Cupressaceae; genus Cupressus; species Cupressus sempervirens. Next base: position 96,759,536 of record CM053788.1, read on the forward strand.
GGGAAAATAACATGGAAATTAGAGTCTCACTTGAAAATAAGTAGATAGATCCAAAAAAAGGATGAAACATATTCTAAGTATAACGCTAGGGACCATAATATATAAATTGGCAACATGGCTTGCTAGAATAGCCCATTTGGCATTTCCTCCATTATTCCCTTGTCTAGAACTTTCCATTCTCTATGCCAAAGCCTATGATGAAAATAGAAAGATAGTTTTAATAAAAATACTTAGGAGGTAATTTGTCCATAACAAAGACTAAATTTGCTAATCTATTGGGAGTAACATAGGTAGCACAAAACTCAAATGTGCACATTGACCTGGAAAGCCTAACAAAGTCATATGAGAGATTACCAACAAATAAAAAAGATTCATATGCCAGAGGACTAATATTATCCCCATCTAATGTTCAAAGTGATCATAAGTCTCCTTATAAATTTAATATTTTTTTGCAATGTGTTGAGGATACTATATCCTTTCTATCCTTTTTTTTGGGGTTGGAAAGTAATGGGGAAGTGGGTACCATCTTTCTCAAAATGATTTACAGTATTCATTACCAAGCATTACTTGTACGATATAATTTTACTAGGCACATTGTTCATAGGGACTGATCAATTTAATACTTTAGTAATAAAGGATTGGACATCCTTTCACAATGATTTGATGGTTAAACATCATCAAATGTTGTACTCAAAATAGTATATTGAATTCATTTGATTTGTCAATCTGGGAGTGTAAACTTGAAATGGTGGCTACAAAGTATATGCTCCAATTTACCTTTTAAAATCATTACAACTAAAGCAAAGACAATTGTTGAAGGAAATCTATGCTAGAAGTGGAAAAAAGAACTTAACTTAAAGCTTAAGAGAATGCTACAAATGTTAAACCTATCTATGCACCTATGTTGTAAGAAACAACTAGTGGTGCTACTACCAAGTGGCTGCAGGAGCAACAAAGTATTTCTACTTCAAGAAAGCTTAAGTCTAATTCCTACTTAATGATGCAAGAGCATCTAGTGGTGTAAGGGAAATCTTGTATCACCCAAAAATATGCTTAGATATAGTTTCTGTTTAACGTGTTTTCATTTCTAGATACCCATTTGGGTCAAATAAAGGTTCCAACTCTCACAATTCCACTATTAATTTTTTGGGTTAGAGTTTTATTAGTTTTTAAGCACCTTGGGATATGTGTAAATGTAGAAAATGAGTTATTTTTTAATTGAGCCAAAATTATGATGAGTTAGAGGGTGTAATTTGGAGGGATGATTTTGCTTGTAATTTAGAACACTCTAGAAAAAGAATAAGGTCAAAAGGCTTTACGGTTAGAAAGTTATTGTAGTTTTAATTTTCCTGGAGACCTCCTAAGAGTGCTTCAAAGTTAGATATGGGGCACTAAATGGCCTTTTATAGGGCCAAAAAATGGGGGATGAGAAAATTTGGTCCATAGGGCTATAGAGCATTTCGAGAGCTTTTTGAAAATGGAAACAGTTCGTCAATCAGAGTTACAGCTCAAAAGTTATGCCTCCCAGAAGTTGGACTACCGTTTCTGGATTCTTCTAATTTTACACCGACTTCTAATGTGATTTTTGGAAACTTCTATTTTGGTGATGGATGCCAACTAGCATATTCTAGAATGTATTCCTAACCCTAAACCATTTGGGGCTTATTTAAGAATATTTTCTGCATTGTAAAGGAGCTCTTAGTGGAGTTAGAGAGAAGGTACTATGTGGAGGATTTCTTTCTTTAGAATCATACTATTGTAAGCCCATAGGGCATTTTTCATTGATAATAATATTTCCCTTTTCTTTTGTGTTCATTTTGGTCTTTGGTTGTGTCCCCATTAATTAATCAAAAACTGAGTTCATCTTCAGTGTGGGCCCCCACAAAAGAGTAGCTGAATTAAAAAAACTCAAAAACTAAGATCTAAAAGTATTATTTATTCATTCATGAAATCATAAGTACAATATGAAAATAACAAAGTTGTATTTGCTACTTGCTAGATTACAAAAATGGGTTTTCTGAACATCTAACTTCTAAAATAAAAAACTCTATCTTATTTATAAACAACTAAAAAATTAAACTATGAAGAATTACGATCCTTCCCTTCAGGGATACAACAACATTCAACATAGGAGTAAACCGCATTCAAATACGCAGGAATATAGGAATGCATGACTGTTGGATTTCCTCCCAAAACAACCATTGAATGAATTAGATCAAACTGTAACAACAATTACCATTGACTGGAAATAATGTGGTTGTTGTGAACCTTGAAAGCAATTTTTTATCTTGATGATGCCACTTTAACGCTGAGTCTCCTTTTACCCGTTGACTTATCTTTTCCTACAAGAGATTAGCACACACAAAAATCACAACACATACCAAAGATAAAGATTCATAATAAGTTTCCCTACTTTAGCATTATCCTCATCACATGGCTACAACAACACTAGCCCATTAATGTAGAATGGAAAGAATATCATACTTCATCATACATAATTATATATATATATATATATATATATATATATATATATATATATATATATATATATATATATATATATATATATTGCATATTCCTTCAGTCTTAAAAGTAGCAAATACACATGCAAGCATAGCATAAAAACATGGAAAGTTTGAATATTGCTTATGAGAATCTCATGAAATACCAAGTCTTAAACCCAAAAATCATAAACTAAACAACCATAAACTGGGATCATCATTGCCCCCAAGCTCGACCTTTTTCTTGTCCCACAACAAATGTAAAGTTCTTGATTCTGGTTGTCATTGTTTAGTCAGAAGTTGTTGTCTGTCTAGCACCTCCCTTGACAAAACTCCAATAAAATCATTTAGTTTCCCTATACCTTTTCCACCTATTCACCTCTCCCACCATATCATAATTATCTAAATTCTCCAAATTTTCTAATGGAGGAGACATAAGTAAAGGCAGCTGAAATGTAAGTGGGATCCAAGAACTCTCTCTTACTCTTCCCAAGGAGATATACCATGGTCTATTTTCCATGCTGAGATTAAGAGTCTATTTTCCATGTTGAGATTAAGAGGCAAATGGGGCTCCTTATCTCTTAGTTCCTTGGTTAAAATAAGCCAATGCCACTAGATGGAGTTCATGGCTTTAGGAAACTCATCATTAGCTAACCATTCATACTCATCAAATGTTGCATTCCAGAGTGGGTAAATGTGTTGTTTTCCTTTGTCTGAAGGTGCAGTCCTTAACTAGTGATAATAAGAGGTCCTTGGGTCTTTAGGTTCCAGCCTCAGATAGAGAGGAATTTTGTCCTTCAATTCCCTATTTATCTTGGCTTGGGATTCTCAACTAACATCATTTTGAATCCAAGACATAAGAGCTCTCAATTGGATATCCCTAATGGTCAATTACGGATACTAGACTCTATTATTCAGAACTACTAAATCATGCAGAAATGACTCACACAACAAATTCTTAATGGCTGCAGGAGACTTATGAAAAGCATGGGTAAACTGAAGATGTTCTTGCAATGATGGGGATCTATCTTGCATGATTCAATTCATCTGGTAATTCAATAGTTATTCCTTAAGGAATAGGGCATATACAGGAGATGGGGACCTACAACTTATTAACTCAGGAATAAGAGATGTTACATTATTAAGTTTTACCTGCAATTGTTTTGCTCTTTCTTCCTATTCAAGGGCTTCCTAATAATGCTCATCTACAAGACTACTCAATTATTTCTTTTATTTTTTCCATTGTTCTTTTTCTGAAACTAATTGATTGGACAACTAAAAAATAATAGATAACAAAGACATAGAACTAGATTTATCTGACATAGAGCTAACACAAGATTTTTCTATTGAATGAAGAATAGGGGACGTACCATTTTTTGAACTCACCTCTTTCATGGGATCTATCCATTACACCATGGATTTCTTAGTATTACTATATTTCTACACAATAGAGGCCAATGCATCCAACCCTTTACTCAAAATTTACTCTACCACTTGGTTAACAAAATCCAAGTTAATACCAAGGTTTTCCTCAAACAAATTCTCATTTGCTAAAGGAGATAATTATGGTTTATCTTCTTCCATTGTAAAACACTCCTTAGGAATTTCATAATTTTCTAAGTCACTACAACTATTAGTTGCTTGAGGACCCTTAGAGGATGAACCTCTTCTTGGGAATCCAAAATCTTGCTCTTCAAGGCTAGTGTTACACCAATTATGATAAATTCTTCATTCATTTGTTTCATAGGAACCTATTCTTTTTATACCTTGGGAGATTCCTCAAATCATTCTTGCTGAACATTCCTAGTTTCTTCTTCCTTTCTCCTAGTGGTTTTAGATTCATCAATTAACCCTTCTGGTGATATATCTATAGTCACATTTTGCTCTCTTCTACGACTCCTTCTCAATGGAGTTTCTTCCTTTTTCTCTGAAACCTACCTCTTCCTAGAAGTTTTTTTAGCTACATGAGACCATTCCTTTGTCTACTAGTGAGGACTAGGGGTAGTTTTTCCTTTCTTATCTTTGTTTCTCTAAGAAACCTTTTTGACAAAGGAGTAGACTTTTCTATAGAGGGCTTATCCTTATCCTTATTCTAGTCTGACCTAGAGGTAGAGAGAGAAGGGAAACCTAAAAGAGTCCTAACCCTAGACTTTTTCCTAGTGGAAGATCTTGGTTCAAGTTCTACAATAATTTTCTTAACCCCATGTTCAATTTGAATTCTCTACCCAAATCTTTGCCCTATAGGCTCTATTATTTGTTCTTTAAACCCTTATGACAAAAAATCATCCCATGATTTTTCTGACTATTCTGTCAAAGCCTTTTCAACAATCAACTTAATTAAACAATGATGTGAAATAGAGTTAAGTTTACCCTCTTGAACTAGAGTAGCCTTCTTCAAAATGTTGAACATAAAGTTGGGAACATTTAGGGGCTGATTTTCATGCCATAGACAACTTAAAATTTTTAAATGAATAGAATGCAAATATGTCTATCATCCTTTAGAAGCGAACTATTTAATAACAAGAACTACACACTACATAAATGGATTTGGCAAAGATAGTCTGTGCATACCTTACTTCTTATCAATATCCAAATATGGGTCTAAGTGCAGGGTAAATTGTGCCCTAGCTATTGTTGGATAAAGATTTTTTGAAAACTCGTCCCCTTCCTACGAAAAACCTATAACATCAACCACCACCACTTATGAAAATGGTACCTTCAATCCCTTGACTTTGGCCACTCCTTCCTTCAATGTGCGAAGGAACTGCAATGCGATCTCAGCATCCCAACTAGTGAGCCTCTAAATATAACCAAGCCACCCTCTTTCTTGGAAGCATGGCATACAAGCTTGATTATCTTACAAAATGTCATGCACTATGGGTTCACACTAGATAAGATCACCTCCCATCTTTAGGTTGTCAAATTACTTCACAACAATGTTGCAAAAAATTCAAACGCACTAAAACAAGGCTTGGAGAAGGAGTTCTTGAAATGGCTCTGCAACAGGAAAATTTCAAAGTGTAGAAGATTCTGGTATTTCAAAAAATGGGTTGAGAGTGAGCTCTTAAGTAGATATGAGTGCAAATTAAACATATATCACACATTAACTGCTCATAATTACATAATCATAGACTTGTACTAGCCAACTTTGCATGATATGTGCGAAATAAAATTATAGTTCTTTAAAAACTATCACATTACTCGAAGGAAAGGATGGCAAGAAGTGTGTGAAAGTACTAATAAGACTTTAAAAGAATAAAATATAATGATTTTATGAATATATGTATAAACAAATGATAGATCTTCTCCCCTAGCTTAATTCAAAAATTGGTCCCACAATTGCGTATGTGAAGAGGCAAAGCTGAAAATGTTGGAAAATAAATTAAGAAATAAATACCTCGAGTAGTGTACAAGCCTAAAAATTTACTGAGGGAATCTATTGTCATTATCCATGAGTGGAAAATGATGAAGTGGGTGGGTGAAAAGACAAGAGATGAGGAGGTGGAAGGCATGGTGGAGAAATTACTTTCATGAAGAAAGCATTTATTATGGGGTTACGAGAACTTTTAAAGAGAAGAACTTAAATGAGAAAAAGGCTCATTTCTAGAGGTAGCAGGAGAGGTAATGCCATTGATAGAAGATAACTATTACATGAACTCTTCTTTGCTCTATGGTTTGTGGTATAATTTCAACCTTTGACCATTGACTAGTAATTTAAATTAAATAGGATCAATAGTAGATAGCTAGACCACACCATTTGGAAACACATTAATAATTGCATACGGTCCTAACCAATGAGTTTGAAACTTTCATGGATTGTGTTGATACCTAGAATCATAAAGAAGTGTCCAATCTCCTACAACAAACATTTTATCCTTAATAAACTTATCATTCCACTATTTTTATTGATGTTGGATGAGTTGTGTGTTATTCAATGCAGATTTGTGACATTCATAAAGGCTATTTAAACTTAGAATTTGATCTTTTTGTGAAATAGTAAGTTCCATATCAAGCTCTAGAGCAATCCTTAATGTCTTATATTCAAACTCCATAGGCATTATAGTTGACCTACCATAAACTAGCTGAAAAGGAGTGAAACTTGTTGTAGATTTCTAGGTGGTTCTATAAGCCCAAAGAGCTTCAGGATGGCATGTGGCCCAATCCTTCCTATGAAGTGCTACTATTTTGGTAAGAATGGCTTCCAGCTCCCTATTAGTAACCTCTACTTGGCCATTATCTAGCAGATGGTAGGGTGATGATTTACCATGCCGAATGACATATTCCTCCATTAAAGAAGCTATCAGATTAGATGTAAATTTAGCTCCTTGATCAGATGTCAACACCCCAGGTACACCAAATTGTGTAAAGATAGATTCATATAAGAACTTGGCAACATTTTTATCCTTTGGATGTTTCATGGGTTTAGCCTCCCCCAACTTAGTGACATAACCAATACAAACTAAAATATAGGATTTACCTTGTGAACAAGGTTCAATAGGACCTACAAAATCAATTCCCCATTTATCAAAGGGTGCAATGACTATTTGAGGTTGCAGGGGCATTTCATCTGATTTAGTGGGTCTCCCCATGTGTTGACACTTATCACATTTCTTTGTGTACCATGCTACATCCTTATGTAAACTTGGTCAATAATACCTGGTGGTCAATATTTTAAAGGTGCCTACTTGGCTACAAAATGACCTCCACAAGGCTCATCATGGCATGCCTTTAAGATATCATGTGTTTCATCCTCCCTTATGCACTGATGCATTACTTGATCAAAACTAGTATAAAACATAAATTCATATATCCAATAATAGATAAAGCTCTTTTCAACTAATAACTTCCTTTCTTTAGTAGAGAAGTGAACTAGCATCTTTCATGTGGTTAGGTAATTCACAATATCTACATACCATGTATTTTGTGTTGACAATAGGAAAAGATATTCATCTAGAAAAAAAAATTTAATGGTTGCAAGATCATCAGGGACATGCAACAAATAGAGAAAGTCAACTACCACATTGGCCTTTCTGGGTTTATCTACTATTGTGATATCAAATTCCTACATAACTAAAAACTAGCAAGCCAATCTTCCTAATATTGCAAGTTTATTCATCAGATACTTTATAGAAGAGTGATTAGTATGAACAAATATTTCATGTCCACTAATATAGTGCTTGAATTTATTTAGTGCATAGATAACTACAAGTAGCTCCTTTTCAGTGACTATGTAGTTGAACTCTACACCTTGCAAATTTTTACTGATGAAATGAATAACACGTTCAACTGAGTCTACCTTCTAGCCTAACATGGAACCTATAGCATAGTCTGAGGCATCTATATGAATGTGAAAAGGAAATCCCCAATTGGACTCAGAACCTCTTTAAGTTGCAGGAAATATGTGGTACACTCAGAGTCCCAAGAAAATTTAGAATCCTTTTTTAACAGGTTATAAAGAGGTGTTACAAGTTGACTAAAATTCTTGATGAATCTTCTATAGTACCCAATATGTCCAAGGAAACTTTGCACATCCTTATGCTTTTGTATCGTGCATGAGGTACTCATAACCTCAATCTTTTCTAGATCTACTTGGATGCCTTGTGATGAAATGAAATGACCGAGAACAACTCCTTCCATCATCATAAAACATTTCTCACTATTTAGGGAAAGGTTATAGTCTTGGCATCTCTTGAGTACTTTTTCTAACTTTTCTTTTTCTCCTCAAAAGTAGTCACATAAATAGTAAAATCATCCTTGTGAATCTTCATGTAGTTAGTAGATATATTAGAAAAGCTACTTATTATAGCTCATTGGAATGTGGTTGGGGCATTGCACAAGCCAAAAGGTAAAGTTGAGTAGGAAAATGTTCCCCATGGACATGTGAAGGTTATTTTTTCTTAATCCTCTAGAGCTATTTGTATATGATTGTAACCACTAAAACTATCCACGAAAGAAAAATATATCTTTCCAGCTAGGTTGTCAAGAACTTGATCTATATTGACAATGCGAAGCGGTCTTTCTTAGTAGTTGAATTGAGCTCCCTGTAATCCACACAAACTCTCCATTAACCTCCCTTCTTTTTTACTATAACCAAGGATGATACCCATTGGCTATCAAAGATGGGGCAGATAAAACTAGCATTTAAGAACTTCTGGAGTTCATTTTTAACTATATCCCTCAAGATAGGGTTGACTCTACTCTGAGGTTGTTGAACAGGTTAGAATTTAGGACTAATGTAGATCTTGTGAGTATAGAGCATAGGATCCAATCCCTTCAAGTCCATGTAGTCCCAAGAAAATGCTTGTTGATTCTCCTGCGGGTAACTGTAGTACAATCTTCTGGTAGAAAGGTGATAAAGTACTGCTAACATTCAACTCTCTCCCTGGGTCAACTCCCATCTTGATGACCTTGTCTACCATATAATTGAGAAACTAGAGAGGAGTACACCTCATGAGGTAATAATTTATGAAGTAATTGGAAGGCTTCTAAAGTCGAGGTGTGTTCAAAGGTGGTAACATGGTTTCTTAGATACATTCATCTTGGGGACATAATTGAGACTCTACTTCATCCTCATTCATAATAATGGATGAGATTATCTCATCTTCTTCCCAAGAAGCTAAAAATGACTCTTGACCTATCATCATTAGTTGATGGATGGAATTGAACTTTGGATCATCATCACCCACATCTAGCTAGACTATTTGGTCATCTTACAATAGTGGCTAAGTAGGGGAGTATAAAGTTAGGTTCTTAGTATGGATACCATTGGATATTGTCATCTTTCTAAACTAACAAGCTATATAGGCATCTACAATAGCTAACCATGGTTTCCCTAAAATTGAAGGATATCCACCCATATGAGCTTCCGAAAAAGGACAACAAAGTTTTTTGGATACTCCTAAGATTTTAAGGTGATAATGACATCTTCTATCATCCCATCTAGCTTGATAGTAGAACTTTCAGCAATCTAAAGTATGGTTGGTGTTTCTTAGAGACCAAAAATATGAAGTTGAGACAATACCTCCTTTTTCATGAAATTTATAGATGATCCTAGGTCAACTAAAGAATTTTGAACTTGCATCCCATGAATGGTGATAGTAATCACATGACTCCCAGGGTTAGAATATTTGGGTATGGTTAATTTCTCCAACATTAGATTAGACAATTGTCCTAATACATGAATAGTTTTTGGATCCTTCTTTCTTCCTAACTACTTGATACATGCTTCCTTCATGGATTTAGTATAGATAAGAACTTCCTTAATAGCATCAAGTAATGGTATTTTTATTGTCATCTACTTTAGCTTATTAAGAAAATCAATTACTGCTTGGTTTTATGTAGTTTGACCTTGTTCTATCAATCTATGAGGAAATGAGGGCTCTTTGGCTATAGGAGAGGTCTGTTGAACTAACACATCCACTTGTTTAGCTAGGGAATCTTCAAATTTAGTTATTATAGGTTTTTATGGTAAAGGAAGAGTAGTGCTTGACCTTAAGTGGATATCATTCAAGGAAATAGCATAACTTTTTTGTTGTGCTAGCTATTTAGTATTATTGCGATTACGATTAGGCTAAACTGGTAGTTGAGTCTTCTTAGGAGGAGTATCAATGGCTATAAGAGGAGGCATTAGAACCTTCTACTGAGGTGGTGACATTAAGACTTTCTAACTATATTGGTTATTCCAATTATGAGGTTGTTGCCACCCTTGCTTAGGTTGTTGCCAACACTGCTGAGGTTACTGCCAAATCTGCTGAGGTTGTTGCCAACCCTATTGAGGGTTTTGCCAATTATTATATCTAGTATTCTAATAATTTTTTTGTTGATCGCTATTATTATAATTTTAGAGAGGATCTTGTGGCATGCCTTGTCTTTGAGCCCATGGTCTTCATTGAGCAATGTAGAGCACCTCTCCATTATCATCAATGGCTTTAAACTTAGTAGGCATTGTTTGTGACTCTAGACTTTCAATAGACTTGCATCTACAGTTCCTTTTCTTCTCTCTACAATGTAGATAGTATTTAGCTAACATGGCATCCGCTCTGTCCTTCTTCCTTCTCACTTGCATGGTAGCAAACTGCATAGCTACATCATTAATGATGTCTTATTTGAAATCAAACAAAATATTGGATAGCTCTATCTTAGATACTCTTGAACCACCATTGAACTTATGTGGTAGGTCTCTAAGTCCCTTACATTTCTTCAGAGTGGCGCTTGAATAATTTAGACAAATATCTTGTATGTCATTTGAACTCTTCTAAGTAATATCACCACCTGCCATAAGATCCAATGCTTTAATGATGCCATCATTTACACCTCTTAGAAAATGATGTTTATAAGATTCTTCATTCAGTTAATGTTATGTATTGTGCTACAGGTTGAACATAAACCTTGAGACATAGTCCTCCAAGGTTTCTTCTTCCTTTTGAGACATTTTTAAAATGTCACCCCCTTTCAAATCTTGACCCTACAATATTCTTTATACTTTGAAAGAAATAGATTACTCACTGTAGGCCAATCTACTACAACATTGGTGCCCAACCCCATGAACCATCTTAGAGAAGATTCTTTTAGAGTAGATGGAAACAACTTTAGCTTATGGGCATCAATTTTATAGTCGTAGCTCCTGTAAAGGATGTCAAACTCAAATAGGAATGTCTCAAGGTCTTCTGTGATGAGGCCAAAGAACTAGGTAATGCAGCAACAGATATATTCTTCAAATTTTGGTTACTTTGCTAAGCGGGGGTAGGAAAAGAAAATGTAGGCTAAAGTTGAGGCTAAGCCATTCTTGGAGGAGGACCTGGTGGTGGTGGTTGATAGATAACAAGGGCAAGTGGGTTGTATTGATACTTTGGGTAATCAAAAAGGTTGTTCAAATGGAAGGATTCTTCAGAGGATGGAGGTGAAGGAAATTTTTCATATGCATCAACAAATGCATTCTCAAATGGTTCTTCTTCTTGTATGTTCTCAACTTGAGGTTCCTCAACCTTTGGGTTAAAAATCTCAAATGGTTCATCCTGAATAATGCAAGGAAGGAATCTCCCAAGATTGTCTCTTCTTCCATGCACACAAAATTTAAATTAACATAATGACTTTAGGGTCAAACTAGATTGACACCATCCCTGATAATGGCACCAAAATGACTGATCAGTTTAATACTTTAGTAATAAAGGATTGGACATCCTTTCACAATGATTCAATGGTTAAACAACATCATGTGTCTTACTCAAAATAGTATACCGAATTCATTTGATTTATTACTCTGGGAGTGTAAACTTGAAATGGTGAGTGCAAAGTATATGCTCCAATTTACCTTTAAAAATTGTTATAACTAAAGCAAAGACAATTGCTGAAGGAAATCTATGTTAGAAGTGGAAACAACAACTTAACTTAAAGCTTAAGAGAATGCTACAAATGGTAAACCTATCTATGCACCTATGCTATAGGAAACAACCAATGGTGTTGTTACCAAGTGGTTGTAGGAGCAACAGAGTATGTCTACTTCAAGAAAGCTTAGTCTATTTCCTACTTAATCATAAACTAAGTTCACCTTCTGTGTGGACCCCCATGGAAGAGTGAATGAATAAAAAAAACTCAAAGACTAAGATCTGAAAGTATCATATATTCATTTATGAAATCATAAGTACATGATGAAAATAATAGAGTTGTATTTACTACTTGTTGGATTACAAAAACGGATTTTCTAAACATCTACCTTCCAAAACCACAAACTTTGGCTTATTTATAAAAAACTAGAAAATTGAACTATGAAGAACTAGGATTCTTCCCTTTAGGGATACAACAACTTCTAGTTATAAAAGAAAAAAATCATTCAATGCAAGAGTAAACCACATTCAAATATGCAGGAATATAGGAATGCATTGCTATTGAATTTCCTCCCAAAATAACCACTGAATGAATTAACTCAGACTGTAAAACAATTGCCATTGACTAGAAATAATGAAGTCGGTATGAATCTTGATGACACCACTTTAATGTCGAGTCTCCTTTTACCTGCTGACTAATCTTTTCCTCCAAGAAGTTAGTGCATAGAAAAACCACAACACATACCAAAGATAAAGATTCATAATAAGTTTCCCTACTTTAACATTATCCTCATCACATGGCTATAGGAACACTACCCCATTAATGCAAAATGGAAAGAATACCATACTTCATCATACATAATCATATAATCTATATATATTTAGCATATTTCTTTAGACTTAAAGTAGAAAATACACACACAAACATAACATAAAAATATGGAAATTCTAAATATTTCCTATAAGAACCTCATGATATACCAAGTCTTAAACCAGAAAATCATAAAGTAAATAACCATAAACTGGGCTCGTCACATAGCATGCAAGAATAATTTTTAATGATTAAAATGGCTCCCATAAGACATTTAGATTCATAACCTGCTTGTGTTATCTTCTGCTATCAAAGCATCGTCAAATATTTCAAAGTAACTAGCTTAAGCTTAATGTTCAAGATCAAGTATACCAATGGTCACCTATTACAAGGATGAGTGACAATAGAAGGAACTACAAGGATTTTTTTGACTTCTTCTTGGCATCCTATGTCATAGAATTGCAAACACTTCAATGCCTAGATTTTCCAAGTCTTGTAGAAATTTCATTCAACTAGGAATTCAAATACAATTGGTTGATTGGTACTTCATGGAGGACTAAATCATGTTAAGGTTTTATGGTTCAATGGTAGAACTAGTCAAACTTCTAATACATGTGATAGAGAGGGTTTTTGCATTGGAATATGTATGTCAAATAGAGAGTAGAAATGTACTATTTCATGGTTAGCAAAAACAAAGCCCTATTTTTCCTTTCCTTTCTCATGTGGAGTGTTCACATTTGATAGATCAACATTCCAAGTGGCACACAGGTTTTAAAAATGTTTAATTTTGATGTTGATGCTAACTAGAAATATGATTCAGTAAACATAATTAGCTCAAAGCTTGTATAGTATGGGCACAAACCAACCAAGTATGTACATGAGAGTATCCCATTGATTGAAAGATTTAGAAATATGGACTCTTGGGAATTCATTACAATAGAGATGGAGAAATGTGTCACTAAAATCAATACTTCATTTCAAGAATTGTCAGCACAAATTAGAGAATTACACAACCAAAAAAGAAAATCAGAGCCCATCACATCTAAAAATTTCTACCAAAAAGTGGTAACCCAAGTAAAAGGCCTAATCTAAGAGAAATAGAGGCTGACTATGACCTTCAGGTTTGGAGTGAAATAAAAACTAGAAAGTTTTGGACAATGAGGAAGAATCTTGGTGAGCCAAAGACCTCTACAGAGTTTGATTCTTTGGACACAAATAAAATATTTAGCCAATTATGGGATGAAGAACATCCAGAAGCATTAAAACCACTACCTAGAGATGGGCCTAAAGATGATCAAAATGAAACTTTTGTAGATCCCCAAGCTACTCCAAGTACAAATGCAGTATCACTTTCTTCATCATTTGTTGTACTCAATACAAAGAGAAAGGAAACTTAAGGCAAAGGGGATGAATTGATACAAAAGATGGGTTATTTAGGTGTTGGTTGGTTGAGACCAAGTGGTGAAGGAATTTGGTTTCCACATCAAACATCATCTCCACCAAAACATGGTGTTGCTCCAGTAATTTGGGGTGAATCATCAATATCAGGTTCCTCCATAAGTGGTAGAGTCATTCTTAGTTTTACTAGATTTATCTCACCTTTAATTCAAACTCCACCTACAATTGCCCTTGTTTCTAGTGGTTTAAAAAGGACACTACAAGTGGATATGGGTCAAGTTCAACTAGGCAGTGAGAATAAGAAAAAGGTTATGTCAACGGTTGTCATTACCAATACAATGTTGAGCTCAATAATTGCCACTAAAATAATTTCTTCAGGATAAAACCCTTAGAGAAATCCAAAAACTCCACTAACTAGTGATAGTGGGACATCATTAAGAATGGATCATAGTTCAATAATTATAACATAGAGCATAGGTGGAGACAACTACATTAGTGCAAGTGTTATTTCTCCTTTCAAACATCATTTTATGTCTACAAGTCTGGATTTTAGTTTCAATGATTTTGCTAGAAGTTTACAACAAACCAAAATCAGCAATAGACAAAATAGAAAGGCATTGAAGAAGGAAGCATTTTTCATAGCTCATGATGAAGAATTTGCATCGACTGGGATATTTCCATATTATGACCCAAATAAAGAATTGATGGAGTTCACAGTTATCGTGCCCTCACAAACAGGTAATAATCCACCAGAGAACCAGATAGATCCATCACAATTATAGGTTAGCACCCTATCAATTGATTTCTCCAAAGTAAAAAATGTGGACAAAGTCAATGTGGCCAAAAAGATGAACAATGTGGTCTGCACTTTACTATCCAAGTTGGAGAGAGAGAGAGAGAGAGAGAGAGAGAGAGAGAGAGAGAGAGAGAGAGAGAGAGAGAGAGAGAGAGAGAGAGAGAGAGAGAGAGAGAGAGAAATCTTGAGAAGAATATTGAAAAGTTAAAAGAAAACCTTGGAAACTAAAAGGCAAAAGAGAAAAAAATGACTAACAAGTGCAGAGAATTAGAGAAATGGATAAAAGATGATTCCTTCAAAGAAGCAATTGAACTAAGAAAAAAATGGAAGAAGAACTGGAAATTATAAAGAAACAATTTGAAGAAAGAAAACAAAATTTAAAAGCTAGTGGTATAAACATACAGGTAGTAGAAGAACTTTAAAATGTGAGGGAACAATTGGAAGAAACAAATAAACAAGTTGAGAAAGAAAAAGATTCCACGATAAGTTTTCTTAAACAGGTGGAGTTTGCAGCAAAGCTAAACAATAAATTAAATAAGGATTTGGAGAATGAGAAAGCAAAATAGTGGAAAGACAAAGCACAAGAAATAAGGAAACAACATGAAGATGATTTGTCAAAACTATAGGGAGGGCTAAATGAGGCAAATAAAACAATCCAAAACTACGAAAATAGCTTAAATCAATCAATGGACAAAGTGAAAAATACACTGAAGGAAATAAAAGAAACCATTAGGGGGAAGAATTAAAGAAAATGGTGATAAGTTGTGTAATTGGTTTAAATTTTATCATAGTTTTGATGGTGTTTATCAGAAGATCGAAGAGCATGTTCAAAAGAGATGTCTTTTTCAGAAGGAGAGCACTACAAGAAAGATTTTTTTAAAAATCACACAAATAGTGACAAGTATTTATCAAGCAAGGGAATTCATGACTGCATTAATACAATGTTGTAGGAAAAATAATCATTCAAAATTGTCACAAATTTAGGGAAGCTGATGAATATTTGACATCATTTTAGAGAAAGCTCACCAAGATCAATGATAAAACAAATGAAATGAAGGGTCTTGGTTTTCCAAAGCAATCTACAACTACAAATTCAATGCAATTTGTTGGAAGGGAATCTTACCTAAAAGAGTTGGATGACACAATGAGGTCTTAAGTAGTCAAGTTTCTAAGGGACAAAAATCCACAAGGATTGTGGATTTCATCAAACAATTGGAAAATCTGAGGGCACTATTGGATGCTTTCTTTCATACAAATATATCTTCCAAATATAAAATTCTAAAAAAGTTGCAGGTCATTTACCATAACATAACAAGCATCCATCTTCCAGCAAAAGCAATATGGGACATCCTAAAAAAGTTGGCAAACTCATCTCATAGTTCATCAATCATAGTATGTGAAAGTACTTTTAATCATTGAGTCATTTATGCAGTACACTACTATATACTTTATTTCTATTTGTAATACTTAGATAGGAGTTTCAAGTTTGAACTTTATTTCTTGAATAGGATAAATGTAGTAGAACATAGATGGTAACATGTTGAATAGGCCTCTGAAAGGAAAAAGAGACTCTGATACAAAATTTGATGCTACTCTTCCCATCAGGCAAATTGACCTCAAGTTGTTGTTGCTCCCTTCTTACTATAAAAGAGAATTCAGGGTCATTTTCTATTTCTAAGGTTTATAATTTATGACTATGTAAAATGAACTTATTGAACTATATCAATTATCATATGTCTATAATATATATAAAGTAATGATAGTCAATATGAATTGCAATTTTCTAATGTTATGTTTTTAAAATAATAATGAAACTCTTCATGCATTCTACCATAACAAGTTAACAATGTATGATAATGAAACTCTTCTATTTGGCTCTTCTCGTGAGGCATACATAAATAGTGAATCAGTGACTATTGACTTGTCACTTGAATTGTACTACCACCACTACTATTTAGAATTTGATTATTACAAACATAAATTGCAATCATGTGATTCATGTGTACCACTATAAGAATTGTATCATATGAATTGCTAAAATTTGAGAAAATTAATGAAAATCCCAAACAATACAATTAACAATAAATATTAATTATAAAAGAATATTTGCTTTCAATATCATCAAGTTATCAAGTTTCAATCACAATTCTTAATAATCATGCACATTTGATATGCATGATTAGTGAAAAAAAAGAATGTATTAATAATTTTAATTACTAATAAATACCTATGGCTTGCTATTGCTAAGTAATAAATCAGATCAAGTTGCCACATCTTCTCATCCTTGACATATTTAGGTTTAGAATCTTCAAACCTCGCTATCAACTAACTCATAGTTTCCTTTGTCATTCCCTATGTTGTCTTTACTCTAAGTATGCATCTCAAGCTCATTAGTAGCACTACTAGTCCATCCACTTCCACTACCACTACTAGCACTAGTACATGAGTCATTTCCAATGGCATTCTTCTTGGCACTACCAATCCTACTTTGGTTAGAAATATTTCCCAATTGACATTTCTTCCTCCATATTTTGACCGCCATGTCATAAGGAAAAGTGTGGACATCATATCAAGAACTGTACATCCTCAAGCAAGTATCCAATTTGTTATCTAATTTGTTTCTTATATTTGAATTTATGAACCCCAAAGCACTGAAAAATCTCTCATCCTTCACCAAACCCAATATCATGGTGAGACATAATTTAGTAACCTTGAAATATTCTAATATTCAATCTCTTAACATTTTTCTCTGACCTAGATAGTTCCAAATCCTTGCTACTATTCCTTGTTTGTGGGGGTTCTCTATAGAATTATATTGTTCTTTCATTTTATGTGAAAATGGAATGATTACTCTCTAAAATGAGTTTCTTCTTGAGTTCCATTTATAGTAACTCCATTGATTACTTCAGTTTTGCAGAACTGCTTTATTAGAGTTAGTAGCCTATCTTAAAAATCACTCAGAGAGTTAAGACTCTACTATTGAGGAAACACAATAGCAAAGGATTCAATTAGTTTATTTGGAGGGAATCTCATTCTAATTTTTGAGAAAGTATCATAGGCAATTACTTTTGCAGAAGTAGTTACAAACTCAATGATCTTGGTGAAATCTTCCTTTGTAATACCTGTCACTCACCTCCTAGGCCTCTTTTTTAGTCGCTCCTCATTTGTCTCCAACTTACCATTGTAATGCATTGGTATGTCAATTCCATGTACACTAGCACATAACTCCCCATTTACATTGATATGTAGATAGTTATCAAGACAGTCCAAGTCTCTAATTTTTTGCCACTTATCAAATTTTATATCAAATAATGTTTTATCATATTGATAAATATTATCAAGGGTCGAGCATGTTCTTTTATGTATGCTAGAATATTTTGCAATAAACATATCCCTTTGTTGGGCCTTTTTCATTATATCCCTCATCTTTGCTAGCATGGATAGAAGATCTACTAAAGTTAAGATTATCTCTACATCTGTTTACTTTGAATGAAGAACTGGATATTTAAGGTTTTTCAACTTGTCCTTCTTGGAGTTAATGAGTCTAAGAAATGATGGATATTATAAAAAAAGATGATGGGTTGATCCATGCAAATAGATCCATCTTGTATCATTATCCTTAAGAAAATTGTTCACACCAGTTAGTCCATCGGCAAATACTTCAAATTCACTAAATCATTTAGGACTTTGACAGAAATATTGGTAGACCTCCTTGTTTAAAGTTTTAACTTTCTCTATTTGAGTATTTGTGCTCACAAATCCAAAAGCTAGGTTCATTTTATGGACCATGCAGTGAATGCTAATAACGTAGGGTGCAGAATAACTTCTTATCTTTGCACAAAGATCATTCATATTACCTTGCATTATTGAAGCTTCATCAATCCAACACACACCAACTTTTTGGAAATTTTCATATTATCCACACCTCCATATTCAATTAAATATTTCATGAATAGTTCATATATATTTTATGCATTTATACTTGACTCCATTTTAGAAATAGATAGTAGTAGAGGTTGGAAGACAAGATTACATATAGTATAAACATGCATGCATATCCAAGAAGTATTATCAATTGTTGTGACTTTTCTTAGTGATACTACAGTCTTTTATTTTTATCTTTACATCTTCTTTTTCAACCTCAACAAGACAACTTTCCCATTCCCATCCATTGTTCAATTACTAGTGACTATTGGGATAGTTACAAACTTTTAAAATGTTCAAAAAAGTACTCATTGATGGGTAGTTTGTCATAGCATACCCTCTTTTTAAAATATAAAATACAACACTTAACTGAACAACTTTTCCCATTTGTTCACTTTCCAGTAATCTTCCAAGATAAGATCCAATAGAACCTTTAACTTCAATAGGCTTTGTCTATATTTTCTCCTAATAATTATATATTTGGGAATTTTTAACATGTTGGCATTTCTTTGCCATTTTCCAAATGACCACTAGTTTTTCAACTCCATCTCTCTTTTCTCTTTTGTAAACTTTACCAATATTCTTCTCTGTGGTGTCAAGTTTTACTTGTAACCTCTTTTCCTTCTTATTTATCGTAGTGAAAATCTTGCATCTACATTCTACTAGAGGTTCATCTTCAATCAAATTGGCCATTGGTTCTATTAACAGATACTTTGAGGCACAATCTAATTTAAAATTCCTTGAGAGATCCTAGCAATGATCTTTTTTGGAGTTGGCTTTTATTTTCCCCTTTCATGTATCTAAATCTATGACATTATCACCGAACTCCAAATCCATTATATCATTTTGGTTAGTCTAGGTATCTTCAAGTTCATTGTCATCCAAAATATCAGCCTTGCCTACTTCTTCAATATGCCTTGTGGGTTGTGAATCTTGTAACTTTAGTTGATGTTGTGATGATGTCCTTTCTTTAATAAATCGTGATGATGAAACTTGTTGATGTTCACCACCAAATTATGATGATAAGGTTTTCCTTTTTCCATGCCTCTCTTGGATTTCCCCACATTTAGGGATCCTACCCTTCTTCCTATTTGACATCTTTAACCAAATAAAGGTTTCCAAAAAAATATTGAGCTTACTGATGAGGAAGGAAGGACATAGACTACAATATACACTAGCAACTACAACTAATAATAGATAATTTGATTCTTCAGCCCTACGAAATCAAATATAATTATAAAATCATGTTCGAAATCTCCCAACAAGTGCCCACTATATTACTAATTTTTCTTGACTCCCCACTCAATAAGAATGAACTAAAATTTGTATAATTGGAATTAATTAGTAGAACTTACCTCCAACACGAATCTCCTAAGACTTCTTCGGTGTCAATTGAATTTGAGATATAAAAACTAAACAAATTGTGTAAATTGAAGTTTGTTATGAATGTATTTACAACCCTCCTAAGCTCCTTGGACCTTCCTTTGTTGAGTTCAGCAGGAATCTTATATGCTATACAAATATTTGGTGAAGCTTGTGTAATTTTTGACATGTCTTATGTAGTTTTTGAGGTGACTATGGTAGGTCCAATCATTTTCTATGATTAAAATAGGAGGCAAGATGGTTAGGATTTAATATGCATGTTCTAACAAATGGAAAGAAAATTGGTTGCCTCTTCCAAAATTTATTTATAATACCAAGGGAGAATTAATTGTATCCAATAAGACACACTTGAAAATTATGGTGAATTTGTTAGACTTAAGTCTACTTGGCAATATGGCTAGATAGATGAGGAAGTGTTTTAATTTATGGTGGATGATAGAGTTTGAGTTAACTCATGCGTAGTTAAGGAATGATAGATGAAAAAGTCATGATGATGTATGTTAGTGCCCAGATCTATACGAATAGTATGATGATAGTTAGAAAGGAATTACTAGTACATGTAATTAACAGAATAAAATAGAGAATGATAGTAAAATTGGTTGTATGGCTTAAGGAATTATTTTGGTAACAAAATAATTACTTATCCATGATGGATTGGCATCCTAGATGTTAACCTCAAGTCATTTTTAAAATTAGCCAAGAGTGTAGATGTTTTAAGGTTTATTGATCAAGAGTTTTGATAGTTTGCAAGGTATAAGTAAAGATAATATCTTGGGCAGCTAATGTGAAGAAAATATGTGATGCAAACTATTTTGAAGGAAGTTTATATGATATGTGAGCTTTGTATAACATGAGATCTAGTGTGTGATCAGAGGATCTACAAAGTATAGCATTGAGACAATATTGTATGTATATCTATACTTGTGAAGAAACTTATTTGTATATTGCATGTTAGGGCAGTGGGCTCTTCTTGCATACATTGTAATTATTCTGCCAACTCCTAACAAGGTTGAAGAAACTACTAATAGGGTTGAGTCTTTTAATAAGGCCTAGTCCTCTAACAAGGACTCGAGACACTATATGTATTTAATAGACTCCTAACAAGGTCAATATCCTTAACAAGATTCTTTTGTTTAGTGGATCATCTTGTGGGTATCATCCCCACTAGGGTTTACCTTAGCTAGGGTTTCCCTAGTTAACATATAATGGTGTTATGAGTTCTCTATTTTTATGGTTTTATTTACTATTTAGCATTGTTGGTTTACTTTCACATGCAAGTTATAAAGTAATTAACAATATTCAGTTATGGGCAAACAATTTTAGAATACTGATTCACTCCCCCCTCTCAGTATTATCTATTTCTAAAAATTGGTATTAGAGACCAATTACTCAAAAGAGGCTTAACAACTTGAGTAAGATCCCTATGGATATGGAGTAGTTAAAGATAAATCTTGAAGAAGCTCTCGAGAAAATTGATCTTCTTACTAAAGAAAGAGATAACTTGAAAGATATGTATGAAGATGCAAAAGTTTACATTGGAAAACTAAAAGATAATATTGATAATCTGAGATTTAGGAAGGAATCAAAAGAGCAAATTAGTGATAGTGATGAAGTAGGAACTCTCAAGAAAGAAAATGAGATCTTGAAGCATGAGTTGAAAATGGTTGAACTTAAGTTGAGTCTGAAGAAGGATGACTGTAAGATTGAACCAGATCTGAAATCTGAGAATGCAGACCTAAGATCCTCGTTGTCTTAAGTAACATTTGAACTAGATTCTATTAAGATAGAGCATGCAGAATTAGAAAAGTATAATACTATTGTGAAAGGAGAATTGACACAAGATAAATAATAGTTAGAGAAGCTTTATTCTAGTAGTGAGAAAATTGATGAACAACTATTTTACCAAAGATCTTCCTATGATAAGAAAGACCTTCAATATCAAAAGTCAACCAAGACATTTAAAGTTAGGAAAGAACCAAATCCAGTTGTTGAGATCCCTAAGCCTAAAGAAACTAATTAGAGTAGGATAGAAGAAAGCTTATGCATAGAAGTATCTAAAGAAATTGAGAAAGTTGACTTGTCTGAGAAACACGAAAAACCTAAGGAAACAAAGCAAGTCAATCTATCTGAGAAACATCATGAACCTGAGCAAAAAAAATAGTTTCCTAAGGAAGTTAGACATGAATTTAGAGGTAGATGTTTTATATGCAATGAAGTTGGTCATATAAAGAGAGATTGTACAGGTAAGTCCTTGAAACCTATCACTAATTTCTATTGTTATAATTGTCATAGTTATGGTCATAGAGAAGTATATTGTAAGAAACCTAAGTTTGATAGTAGTAATGGAAATAATAGAATGTTTAGGAACACTAACTTTGTAGGTAATGAAAGAGGGAGATCACAAAGAAGATCCAATGATGGTGAAAAACCTAATGGAGAAAGGAATCAGATTATATGTTACAAATGTAACAACCCTCAACATATTGCAAGGAATTACAGAGCACCTGATAGTCAGAATGGAACCAATTAGAGAACAAATGTGCTTTTATGTTAGTTATGCAATAAATTTGGACACACAACAAGATTTTGTCGAATGGATAGAAGGAATTTCAACAAGAATCCTAATTATAGAATAAATAATAACAAAAATGATAAAAGAAATGATAGTGACAGTGATAACAGTTAGAAGAAAGCACTGAAAGAGCATGTTGATGAATTCAAGGAAGCATTTATGAAAGCTAATAATCTAGAAAGTTCTTATATAGTTTTAGAACAACAATATTTTGATGCACCTGATGAAGGATTGAAGTTAGCAATTGTCTATAACTCGTCCTATTTGAATTAATCATTTCCAGTAGAAGAAGAGTGTCATTTGATTAGAACTAATGTTATTAAGAAAATTAGAAATTGTGTAGTCAGCAGAAGGTTGAAGACATAGTGAGGAAGCTATGATCAAGTGTGCAAGCATTTTTATGATCATAGTAAGTCATATGGAAGAAATCAAGCTTACTGGTAATCATAAATAGATTGTGAAGATAAAGTAGATACACATTTAATGTGAAGTTAAATTTGAAATGATTTAATGATAGCAAACTAGATTTTTAGTACCATTTGTTCATGCAAAGAATTTGGAGCATTTGTGAGCAAACTAAAGCATTTGAAGTATGAAGTTGAAGAAGCTTTAATATATGATAATCAAGGTATTTTATGAAGCTTTCAGTTAGAATTTTTAGTATAATTAGTTAGCATAATAGAAAGCTAGTCTATATGTGATGTTAGTGAGAGACAAAGTTTAAGAAGCGCCAATTCATTTCTTTAATTAATGATCCTTTGGGAGAATTCCTGCAAATCCCACCTAATACACTTCATCTAAAAGATGTTAGAAGCTACATTCACTATAAATTTGAGAGTATTGGAGATGAAGACATTCATAAGGATTTAGATATTATGTGTAATGGAAACCTAACCTTGAAACCTAAGTACATATACATGAATGGGTTGAATCTGATCAAGTATATGTTTCATATGGAACACAATAATCATGAATGGAGTGGGATTACCCTGAGTAGAGTGCATGAAGAGATGTTTTAATAGGTGATATAATCATTGTGATTGAAAATAACCTAATTCATAAGGTCACTGGACTGAGGAATGAAGGTTGTAATCTAGTAAATGATAAAAATGTTAGGAAGATTATTGAAACAAATATAAAGACAAAATGTGATGGAAGAAATATGAAGGTTAATCTAACTAAGGATATTGGAGTTAGAGTGTTGAGAAAGATTATTGAATACAAGCCTAATCACAGTTCAAGGGTAAATTATGTGGTAGTAGGATTTTTACATGTAGCATATGTGATGGTTGTTGAAAAGAAAAAGGTGAACATGTGTGAGATTGTTAGAGTGCAATTGTTGGACAACATTGCACAGCTAAAGAAATCTGAGAATGGAATTTTTAGATTTGAGTCTTTACTGACCCATTTGTTTTTCCATGCAACCAAGCAATTTCCTAGTATGACATGTTGGAATAGTGAAGAGTGAACCATGAAGATGATTACCTAGTGTTATAGGGCTAGACATGAAGATGTCAGGGATAAAAAAATTGACAAAATGGTAAAAGACTTTCAATTAAAAACAAAGTAGAGATACATAATTCCTCTTGTTATAGTAGATAAATACAAGGATGAAATGTGTTTTACAATAGAGACTAACAAAACTTGTATGGAGGTAGTGGAACCAAGAGTTAATTTCATAGAACCTATGAATGATGAAATGAGTGAAGAACTCATTGAAGGTTATGCCAATATTATACTTCAATCAAAAAGAGATATTAAATGCCCTAGATGGGTAACTTATGAAGAAAAGATGAAAGACATTTTCTCTGAACTTCACAAAAAGAAAATCAAGAAGAATGGTGAGAAAAGGATAGAATCCATTATAAGGAATCAAGAATGACAATGCAAGAATTTGATGAGATCAAGGGTATAGCCTTGAAATTGAGGGCCAGTGGTTAAATAGAGGTGTTGGTAGCTATTCATATTTCCATATCAGCACCTTCAAAGGGAGTGACACTAGAAGAATCTACTTCACAGATACCTACTACACCCTATGTTACAATTGCACAAGTGCAACCTATCAAGGAGCAGTCTAGACAGAAGAAGAATCATGATGAAGATGTGGAAGTCACAACATCTGCATAGAGGAAATCTAAAAGATTGGTGAAGGTAAAGAAAGAACCTACACCATCCCCTAGATAGAGGACCAAGTAAACCACCAATGGTCTGGTTAAGAGAAGGAAAACACTGCAAATCAGTGAGTCTAATGAGTCTAAGGAAGAAACTAAGGAGAAAGTCATGGAACAGGTAGTTGGTGAAGGAAGAATACCATCTGGTAAGGAAGCCTGGAAATATAAGGTTAAAGATTTGAATATGTAGATTGTTAAAAATGAAAAATTTGTTCAGTTAAATAAATATTACAAATTGTAAAACAACATGGATAGAAGGCAGTTAGAAAATACTATAGTGAGGAACATGATTTTGATAAATAAAAGATTTGATAGTGTTTAGAATAAAATTCCTAAAGGATTGTACAATAGATTACTAAATAGGAAGAGAAGAGTAGTAGAGGAAGATATAAAATTGAAAAAAAAAATTGATTAAGAAATTGTGTGATGTTAACTTTGATGAGGATACAGAAAGAATTTTGAAAGGTGTTGAGCCTTTGTTGAGGAACAAGAGAAGAGTAATTCTTCTTATGGGAGGAAATTATGAAGAGGTAAACAAGGAAACTGAGGGATACATAGTCAATTATATGACGTCTATTCCAAAAGCTATTAAGGAGAGTGCACAGTTAGAGAAAGCAAGCCCAGTGTATGTTGAGGCTAGTACACCTATTGATGTTGAAGAATAGGCTGAGGAAATTTAGAGAATTGACTCACCTCCACATAAAGTTATTGGGACTAAATCCATGTAAGTGGATAGTACTCACATAAAAATAGATGATAAATAAAATCCTTGGCCACGGTTTTTCTAGTTAACAAATAATGGTGTTATGAGTTCTCTATGTGTATGGTTTTATTTACAATTCAGACTTGTTGGTTTACTTTCATATATAAGTTATAAAGTAATTAATAATATTTAGTTGTGCGAAAAAGTGTGTAGAATATTGATTCACCCCCCCCCCCCCCCCCCCCCCCCCCCCAACCTAGTATTATCTATTTCTAACAATTCTTCCCTAAAAATAGAATCCATTGGCGACCACATTGGGGTGCAACCCAATAATGTATAAACAAATTAGCAAGTGGCTCAAGTGGTGGATCCAATAAGTAGAAAAAACCAGTGACATGGCCAGCCTTGTATGTGGTTTTTATTTGCCAAATCCATGTCTGTTGACTAGCAAAATTTTCCAATTGGTGAATATTTGCCACTAATGAAAATGTTGAGAGGAAGAGGTAACTACACTAAAGGTAATTATATTCTTTACTCTAGAAATAAAAGTAATGGAAAGAGAGAAGAAAGATCTTGGTTTAAAGGTACTTGTTTGAAATGTGGAGAAGGACATAGAGATTCTTAATGTGCATTTTTTGGTAAGAAAGTTGGAAGTAGTAGTACAACAAAAATACTTTGATTCAGGAAGAATCTATTGACACACCTGATGCACCTGAGAAAGGAGAAGAATTGATGATGAGAAGACCTTTATGGAATGAGAAGTTGGATAATGAAACTATTTTGAGGAAAAGTATTTTTAAGTTTGAACTTAAGATTGAAGGTAAATTTTGCAAAGTGATTATTGATCATGGAAGTGCTAAAAATTTGGCATCTGAGGAGTTGGTAGCTAAGCTAAAATTGCAGAGGTTGGAGAACCCTAACCCTTCTCACATTTCTAGGATCAAAGATGAACATAAATTTTTGGCAAATGAACAATACCTTGTGAAAATTAAAATTGGGAATTACTTTGATGAAGTCTTGTGTGATATCATGCATATGGGTTGTTATGATATACTTTTGGGAAGACCTTGGCAATATGATAGAAAATCTTTGCATGATGATAGATTGAATCGATATAAAATTTGGAATAATGGAGAAACAAGTATTGTTTCCTTTGGTTGGGAAATCTGAGGAAAATCAGTGTACTTTTGTAAGAGTTTGTTTGGTTGAGGAAAATTAGTTTGTGAAAGATAGGAAGAAACATCATGTTTGCTTTACTTTAATTCCTAGAAAGACTAAGAAACAAGATGAACTTGAACATGCACCTAAGGTGAGATCTTTTTTGGTTGAATTTAAAGATATTATTCTTGATATTGATCCTAATGGATTACCTCCTATGAGTAGTATAATTCATAGTATGGATTTGATTCATGGAGCCAGTTTTCCTAATAAAGCACCACCATGCATAGACTTGCACCTCCTAAGAATGAATAATTGAATAGACAAGTGCAAGAATTTCTTGAGGAAGGTTTGATAAAAGAAAGTTTAAATCCTTTTGCATCACCTCCTATATTAGTACCTAAGAAGAATAGGGAACGAAGAATGCGTACCAGTTCTAGAGTTATAAACAAGATAACAATGAAGTACAAGTTTCCTTTGCTTAGGGTGGATGACATTATGGCCAAATTGAATGGAGCAAATTATTTTACAAAGATTGATTTGAAAAGGGGCTATCATCAAATTTGAACCAGAGAAGGTGATGAATGAAAGACTTATTTCAAGACTAATGAAGGTGTGTATGAGTTGTTGGTTATGCTTTTTCGTTTAACTAATGCACCTAGAACTTTTATGAGACTAATGAATGAAGTTGTAAAGAAACTCTTGGGTAAAGTTGCGATTGTATATCTTGAAGATATAGTGATATACAATAAGACTATAGATGAACACCTTAAGCATATCAGACAAGTTTTGTAGACATTAAAAGAGGAGAAATTATTAATAAATGTGAAGAAATATTATTTTATGAAGGAGAACCTTGTCTTGGTTTTGTAATTTTTTCTGATGGTTTGAAGAAGCATCCTGAGAAGTTAAAAGAAATTCTTGATTGGCCTACACTTGATAATGTTTGAGAAGTTAGATCATTTCATGGAATGGTGAGTTTTTACAAAAAGTTTGTCAAAAATTATAGTTTTATTTGTATTGCTATGACTGAGACTATGAGGGGTGATAGAAAGGATTTCAAGTGGACACATGGAGAAACCATAAGCTTTGAAATAGTGAAGGAAAAAGTTACAGAATTACCTATTCTTTCTTTGCTTGATTTTAACAAAGTTTTCAAGTGGATTGTGATGCTAGTGGTAATTCCATTAGCATTTTTCTAAGTCAAGAAAGTAATCCTATAGCTTTCTATAGTGGGAAATTGAATGATGCTAAGAGGAAATATTCAGTATACGATCAAGCATTTTATACAATTATTCAAGCTTTGAAGAAATGGAGACACTACTTGATTCCTAGAGAATTTGTGTTATACACTAATCATAAAGCTTATTAGTATTTCGGAAGTCATAAAAAGTTAAATCAAAGACATATGAAATGGATTGAGCATATGAATAACTTCTCTTGCGTTGAAACATAATAGTGGACAATATAATAGGGTGGTAGATACTTTAAGCAAGAGCATAATTTTATTGGTAGAAATAAGAGCTTAATTGCTTAGTTTTGAGGATTTGAAGAATTTATATGAGGTAGGCCCCAATTTTGCAAAACCTTGGAAGGCTTGTAAGAACCTTGTGATAGATGAACAAGATATGTTGGTAGATTATTTCAATTAGGAAGACATGTTGTTTAAAGGAGACCAGTTGTGTATACCTAAAGTATCTATGAGAGAGAATACCATTAAAGAGAAACATAGTGGTGGACTTGTAGAACATTTTTGAATTGATAAGATAGTAAAGATGATTTTTGAGAGGTAATTTTGGCCATAGATATACAAGGATATTTAATAGATGGCAACAGGTTTCAAAATATGTCAAGTTGCTAAAGGAGGTAATCAAAATACTAGTTTGTACACACCTTGGCCTATTCCTTACAGACCATGGGAAGATAGCAATATGGATTTTGTTATGGGATTACCTAGAATGAAGAGAGATAATGATTCTCTTTGTGGTGGTTGAATTTTTTTCTAAAATGGTACATTTCATATCTTGTAAGAAGACATCAAATGTAGTACACATAGTAGATTTATTTTTGAGAGAGACTATGAGACTTCATGGATTACCTAAGACTATTATTTCGAATAGAGATACTAAATTTATTGGTTACTTTTGGAGGAAAATTTGGACAAAGTTATATTATAATCCAAATTTTAGTTCTACATTTCATCCATAGACTAATGGACAAACTAAAGTTGTCAATGGAATTTTGGGTAGATAGACCTACTAATGGAGATTTGATTTTGGCATAGGTCGAGTTTGCATATAATAATTATGTATATAGAAGTACTAAGAAAACTCCTTTTGAGATTGTAAATGGCAAGAATCCTATGGGAGCTACAAATTGATAAAGTTGGATGTTGAAGTAAAGAATAGTGTTGAAGTTGAAGAGTTTGTGGACTTTATGAAGAATTTTCATGAAGAAGTGAAAAGTAATCTACATGGTACTAATCAAGGATATAAAGACAAAGAAAATAAGAAGAAAAGGCATAATAATTTTGAGGTTGGAGATGAGATAATGGTACATTTGAAGAATATATTTTTAGGTTGTACATACAACAAGATAAAGATGAAGAAGTTTGGTCCTTGCAAAATTTTAAAAAAACATGACAGAGGTAATGCTTTTGAAGTTGAATTTCCTAAGGATATAGATATTTCACCTATGTTTAATATTTTAGACATCTTTGAGTATCATGACTTTGATAAAGAAATAGATGATAAAATAATTATTCTAAGAAGAAGATAAAGGGGATTGAAAAGATTTTGGAGACCAAAATTAGTAAGAGTACCAGAGGAAAAGACTATAAAGAGTATTTGGTTTAGTAGCAACATAAGCCTATTGAATATAGTTCTTGAATATGAGAGGTTGAGATGGATCTTTATGATAATTATTAGAGAATTAGGGTTCTTGATAATGACATTTTTTCTTTTGTTATCCCAGGTGCTTGATGCAAGAGCATCTTGGGTACTTTGGAAATATTGCATCACTTAAGAAGATTTCTTTTCTTTGTTCATTTTTTTTTTGTTTATATAATGGTCATTGTTGTTTGTGTTTTATCTTTCTATACAATCATGTACTTAATGTGGACCTATCATGGATCATTTATCTAAGAGTACATATCTTAATTCCATCATTTGCAGGAGTTATCCTTCTCTTTGTTTGCGGTGTGTTGATTTCTTGGCAGCTTGAGACACGCAAAAGTTTGGTTTTGGTGAGGTTTTGTGTGACATCTTGGCATTCCTTACACTTGATAAAATATTCTTGGATCATGTGTGGACCTATCCTTGTTCGTACAAAAGTTAATTTTCTTATTTGAGAGGTCCTTGAGTTCTACTTTGGGATAGGACCTATATTTTGCAATAAATTGTCTGATAGCCTAAATTGTGGTCTTGTTGTCTATAAAAGTAAAGATATAGGATTAGGAAAGAAAAATGAAGTTAGATAGAAGGAAAATACAAAAGAGTGGCTCTATAATCCTGAGCACTTAAGATTACTAATTATAATTTGATTGTGTGATTGCTACTATGTAGGCCTTATCTTTGGCATGTTTAATGAATATTATACATGATTGTTGCATTGATCCCTCTCTAATTTCTTGTGGTTTTTCCTATTTTATGGCTCCTATGTGTAACTCTAAGATAGGGTATCTTTGAGGTGTCTTTCCTTCCCCATCTTGACTTGCATCAAAAGGATAAGATCTTAAATGATGATGTTGATAAAACTTTAGTGAGTGAAAATGTTCCTAACTTTGATAATCCTACTATTTGGAATGGACCCTTGGATAAGGACACAAATTCCCTTCCTCGTGAAGTAACCTTTATAAATTTGGATGATAACATTTTTTTTTTAATGGTCAATCACTTTCTATGCATTTAACTAATATTCCTTCTATGGATGAGGATTTAATGAGTTATGTCTATCCTTCTCCTAAGAGTACCTTAGAATTGGAGGATCAAATCCTTGTTTCTTTTTCTTGTTCCTTTCAAGTCATATCTCTAATCAAACTTGTGCTTATTGAAAAGGGTGACCATGATGATTTTAATTTCACAAATTATAGCTTATATCATAAGCATCCTAATCACATTGACCCTATGGGTGGCCTATCAACTCCTCAATATCACAAAACCTTAGGTTTTACATGATCATTCTATATTAAAACCAACATCCTTGACTTTGAAAATTAAACATCTATATTTATCCAATGTATGAATATTGAATGGTTCTCTTTACAAAAAAATTCTTCCATTTCTATGTTTCATCAAATTCATTACTATAAGACTAGTGCATAATATTATTCTCATGGTATATTCCAAATTAATTACAATGATGAATTTTATATTTTTCATGATCATTCTACTTAATACATCTGCATACCTATTTGGTTGCTCCTCACTATGTGACATTGTGAGAAGAACCTCCTTATAGCAATATCTTGAGAATGCTCGAAATAACAGAATACAAAGTGATAGCAGAACTCAGAATAAATCTACTGATCGCAGGCCACTTCGAGGGGGTAACCTCCTTTGAGCAAGCTCAATACAATAAATTCGTCTGTGCCCATCAAGGGCCTCAACCTATTCTTATATACTGGGTACGATCTAGAAAAGTAATACTACCTATGCATGTGGGATAATAAAATAAACTCACGGGACGACTTACAAAGCATATGCGTCCAACAACTCTACTCTAACAAAATAAACAGAAGGAACACACAGGTTCCTAACATCCCCTCTCCCTTAGAAAAAAGCTTTGTCCTCAAAGCTTAAGGTGTTGAAATTGTTGTTGAATCTGAAGAAGGGGTTCCCAGGTAGCATCCTCTGGTTGCATGCCATGCCACTGAATCAAGACCTCAGAGATGGAGCGAGAGCGAAGCTGGCGAGTGCGCTGGTCAATGATTGCCACTGGCTCCAGGATAATGGATCCTTCCGTATCCATTTCAGGGAGAGTAGTTTGTGCGCTGACAGTGGTACCCAGAACTTTCTTTAGACAAGAAACATGAAAAACTGGATGAATGCGGGAAGAAGGAGGAAGTTCCAGTTTATAAGCAACTGAACCAATCTTCTGCAGAACCTGATAAGGCCCATAAAATTTTGGGGCCAGCTTATGACGCCCTTTTAGCTTTAGGGAGGATTGTTTGTATGGCTGTAGACGAAGAAAAACCATATCCCCAACTTGAAATGAGCGCTCAGAACGGTGTTGATCTGCTTGCTGTTTCATCCGATTACGGGCCATGTGAAGATTATCCTGTAAGGTACGAAGAATCTGATCCCTGCTGCGGAGAACTATGTCAACTGCCTGGACTGGTGAGCTGTTGGGAGTGTAGGGAAGGAGCACTGGAGGTGCCTGACCATAGACTGCTTCATATGGAGTCATTTTAGAGGCAGTGTGGTAAGAGGTATTGTACCACCATTCAGCTAAAGGGAGCCACTTGGCCCACTGATGTTGCTGTTCGGAAGTGAAGCAACGAAGATAAGTTTCCAAGCATTTATTGACAATTTCCGTTTGACCATCAGTTTGTGGGTGATAGCCCGAACTCATCTTCAGTTTGGTGCCAGTTTTCTGAAACAGTTCAGTCCAAAAATGACTGGTAAAAGTTGCATCACGATCAGAGACAATGGAAGAAGGGAGTCCATGAAGACGAAATATCTGGTCCATGAAGATTTGTGCAACAGAGGAGGCAGTATAGGGGTGGCTGAGGGCACAAAAATGACTATATTTCGAGAGACGATCAACCACAACCAAGATCACTGTCTTGCCACCGGATTTAGGAAGCCCTTCAATGAAATCCATAGAAATATCAGTCCAAATCCGTGTAGGGATGGGCAATGGTTCGAGCAAGCCAGGAAGGAGGGTCGTTTCACCCTTGTGGCGTTGGCAAGTATCACATTCAGCCACCATCTGTTGAATCGTCTGTTTCATTCCCTTCCAAAAGAAGTTTCTCCTTGCTCGCTCATAAGTTTTGAGGAAGCCTGAGTGCCCTGCTGAAGGAGAAGCATGGAGTTCATAAAAAATAGCCTGATGTAGAGCTGGGTTCTGAGGAAGCACTAGCCGACCCTTGTATCGAAGAGAAGCACCATCCCAAGAGTAATGTGGTATAGTAGAAGGATTATTGGCTAGCTGGTGAATGATTTGAGATAAAGAAGAGTCACTGTCATAGCCCTGCTGAACAGATGCTAACCAATTGGGAATGGGCTTAGAAATAGCGGAAAGGGAAGCTTGATTATCAAATGTGCGAGAAAGAGCATCTGCCACAATATTCTCCTTACCCTTCTTGTAGGTGATCTCATAATCATACCCCATGAGTTTGCTGACCCATTTCTGTTGTGTAGGAGAGGATACCCGTTGTTCCAGGAAGTATTTCAGACTTTGGTGATCGGTTCTGATGCAAAAATGACTCCCTAAGAGGTATGGCCGCCACTTCTGTACAGCATGCAAAATAGCCATCATTTCTTTTTCATAAGTAGAGAGGGCTAGATTCTTACCAGAGAGGGCTTTGCTAGTGAACGCAATAGGATGGTCATCTTGCAGGAGAACAGCACCCAATCCATTGCCGCAAGCATCACTCTCAATAGTGAAGGGTTTGGAAAAATCTGGCATCGCGAGAACAGGTGTACTACACATAGCCTGTTTCAGTTGTTCAAATGCAGTCTCAGCAACAGGGGTCCAGGAGAAGGCATCCTTTTTTAACAGAGCTGTCAATGGTGCTGCAATTTTCCCGTAATCTTTGACAAACTTGCGGTAGTAGCCAGTCAACCCCAAAAAACCCCGAAGGCTCTTGAGAGTTTTAGGATGCGGCCAAGTTTTCATGGCATCTATTTTTGTAGGATCCACCCGCACTCCATGGTGTGCAACAATATGCCCGAGATACTCCACTTCCTCCTGGCCAAACACACATTTAGATAGTTTTGCACAGAGTTGATGATCAGAGAGAAGTTGCAAGACAAGCTCCAGATGATGGAGATGCTCAGCCCAAGTTTTGCTATATATGAGGATATCATCAAAGAAGACCAGAATGAATTTTCGGAGGTATGGTCGAAATATGTTATTCATCACTGCCTAAAATGTTGAAGGAGCATTCGTGAGGCCAAAGGGCATGACTAAAAATTCATAGTGACCATCATGTGTGCGGAAGGCAGTTTTAGGTATATCCTCCTCATTAACCCGAATTTGATGATACCCAGAACGAAGATCTAACTTGGAGAAAAAATGAGCCCCATGAAGTTCATCAAGAAGTTCATCAACAACTGGAATGGGAAACTTGTCCTTTATAGTGAGATGATTAAGTGCTCGGAAATCAATGCAGAGTCGCCATGACCCATCTTTTTTGCGAACAAGCAGAACTGGAGAAGAAAAGGAACTGGTACTAGGGCGAATAATACCTTGCTTCAGTAAGTCACGGACAAGTATCTCGATTTCGGTCTTCTGATGAAATGGGTAGCGGTAGGGCCTGATGTTGGGCGGAACACTGCCAGGAAGGAGCTGAATACGGTGGTCCTCTGGACGAGAAGGAGGTAATCCCACAGGTTCAGCAAATATACCAGAATACTTGTCCAAAATGTGTTGGAGATCGGCAGGAGTGCTAGAGACTGCTGATGGCTGCATCTGAATGGAATGGAGCTGAGCGATGACACCATGTGAATTCTTCTTAAGAAGTTTTTCCATACGGTGTGAACTGATGATGCTGAGAGACCCTGGTTGTAAGCCTTTCAAAGTGTGTTGGTGCCCCTCGGCTGAAAACTGCATCCAAAGTTCAGCAAAATTCCAGAGAATGGGGCCAAGAGTGCGTAACCATTGGGCACCCAAAACCACATCACAGCCACCTAAGGGTAAGGCAAACATGTCAGAGCGCATGTTATAATCTCCAATAGAGAGACGCACATTGCGACATTTCCCTTTACAAGGTAAAGTGCCCCCATTGGCAATCATGACTTCAAAGCTAGAGCAGGGATGGATAAAGCAATCAGCCTGTTTGGCTATTCGTGGATCAATGAAGTTATGAGTGCTACCAGAATCAATGAGTATAGTAAGAGGGATCTTCTTGAAGAAACCCTGGACCCGCATGGTTTGTGGAGTAGTGACTCCTGCCAAAGCATGGACAGATATCTCTGGTGGAGCTTCTGGGGAAGGAGGTTCAGGCTGGTGAGGCTCAACCTCAGCATCCACTGTTTCCTGAGCATCTACATATTCTTCCAGTTCCGGTGGAGAATCCACATCCAAGAGATAGAGCTTTTGCTGAACACATCTATGGCCCCGAGACCATTTCTCATCACAATTATAACAAAGCCCTTTGTCTCGCCTAACTCGCATCTCTGTTTCAGACAAGTGCTTGATCGGAGTAGTTCTGGGAGCTGGTATGACTGGAGGGTTGTGAGAACCTGTATTTCTGAATGGAACAAAATTAGATCTGGAGCGTTGTAGAGCACTAATCTTGTCTTCCGCTAACTTAGCCAACCCAAGGGCTTCCATCATTGTAGTAGGTCGAAACATTTTGACTTCTGAGCGAAGGGCATCCTTCAGACCACTGACAAAACAACTACGGAAGAATTCATCAGACAAGCCCTCTGTGTGATTAGCTAATTTTTCAAACTCTGTCTGGTATTCTCTTACAGTGCCTGTTTGACGCAGTTTAGTGAGTGCTCCTGTGAAATCATCAAAGGAACTAGGGCCAAAGCGCTCCAAAATGAGGGTGCACAATTCGCTCCACGTTGGGCCTACATTAGCCTTGATGTACCAACGGAACCATTGAAGAGCTTCATGTTCCAAATGAAAAGATGCAAGGGAGACTTTGTGGTTATCCAAAGTATTATGCAAGCTGAAATACTGCTCTGCCCTATAGATCCATCCAGTCGGATCAGAACCATCGAAGCGTGGAAAATCAAGCTTTGGTCCACGGAAATTGCCAGAAGAGGACCCAGTATCTCCTGAATGGTTTCGGCTCATGGCTGACTGCTGAAAGTTAAGACCCAGAATTTTGTCATCCAGATCTTGAAGTCTGGTTTTGAGGGATGCAATTTCCTCTTCCATGATTTTTGCTCCTGTACGCGTAACAACCATAAAACAAGGTTCTTTTTTTTTTTTTTTTTTTTTTTTTTTTTTTGAAATGGGTAGAAGATGAGAAACAAAAACTTTTTTAGTTACGGCAAACTTGGATTTGGGTAAAACTCATATAGGAAATGGGTGTTCGACGGGTGGTGGGAGACTATCTGGGGACAAGGGAAAAAGAAAAATGAGGGTTTCAAGGGTAGGGAGGCGAAATGAGGCGAACAGTCCAAGAGGGATAAGGGAGCAAAATGAGGAATTGAATCTTGTGGCTCAGTTTGGTGGCGATTGGATGAGAGGTGAAAAAGATAGGGCAAACCCTAAAATTAGATAAATGAGGGATTTAGGGCTTTGATATGTAAAATTTGGGGTTGGGTCGCCAAGGAAGGAAGTATGCGAAATGATATTGCAGACGTTCTGTGGAAGTATGAGCAGAAACAGAAAGCAAACAAGGAAGCTACGACTAAAAAACAGAAAAATTTTTACTCTTTTTTTTTTTTTTTTTTTTTTTAAAAAAATTTCTGAACAGTCGACTTAGAAAAATTCACTCACAGACAGAACAACTGAAAAGAGTTATTGCAATAACAAGAGATATTAGAAGTGAGAGGAACCTGAAGGCCACGACAGAAAAAAATTTGATGTAATTTCCACCCAGCGAGCCCAAGAGAGTGCTCTGATACCAGATGAGAAGAACCTCCTTATAGCAATATCTTGAGAATGCTCAAAATAACAGAATACAAAGTGATAGCAGAACTCAGAATAAATCTACTGATCGCAGGCCACTTCGAGGGGGTAACCTCCTTTGAGCAAGCTCAATACAATAAATTCGTCTGTGCCCATCAAGGGCCTCAACCTATTCTTATATACTGGGTACGATCTAGAAAAGTAATACTACCTATGCATGTGGGATAATAAAATAAACTCACGGGACGACTTACAAAGCATATGCGTCCAACAACTCTACTCTAACAAAATAAACAGAAGGAACACACAGGTTCCTAACACATTGCTAGCCTGTGGGCTTTTTGTCCTACTTTATGAGCAACATAATAGTCATTTCTCTTGTCTCCTCATTTGGGGGCAAGGGCCCTATTTTCATTTTTGTATCTATATAGTGGGATCCATTTTCTCCCTTTATTGACTTATTTTCCTTTTATATGGTTATATCTTTTCTTGCCTACATTTATTGTATTACATAATGATTAATATGTTAAGTGTAATCTTGTGTTTAATTGAAATCATGTGTCTTGTATAAATCAAAATAACTTAGGGAGGCATAATGTGACATTCTTCTCTTCTTTTCTTATTCAATGCATCCAATATCCCTTATGAAATTGTTTTATTTTATA
Organism: Cupressus sempervirens; assembly: GCA_028749045.1. Lineage (NCBI taxonomy): Eukaryota > Viridiplantae > Streptophyta > Pinopsida > Cupressales > Cupressaceae > Cupressus > Cupressus sempervirens. Next base: position 96,796,700 of record CM053788.1, read on the forward strand.
GTTTGATGTTATCTCTTGCATACATTTATTGTGTTACATAAGGATTAATATATTGAGTGCAATCTTATGCTTGAAAGTGCATCTTTTTTATAAAGGATCTCTAATTTAGAGAATGTATTCGACATTATTCCTTATTTATCTCAAGGATTCTTTATCTCTTTGTTGTTCCCTTTGTGATCACTAAATAGGTATAACATGGTATCCTTCCATATTCCTTTTTTATTTCTCCATAGTTTTGCATTATTGTTTAATACATTCTTATTTGTTGGTATATAATACTTCATTTCATGCAAGATGTAATTATTTTTGCTTAGCAAATTATTTTTGGTGCCTTGGATTTGAGTTTTTATGATTTAAATAATCATCTATAGCATCATCCTTATTTTTTTGTCATTTACTTCACATGTGATATATTTTCTAGCATATATGTTACACATTATGTTGTTTGGAATTTCATATCCTATGATGCATCTTGCCTTCTCTGCATCTATTGGGATGCATTATTCTATGATACATCTTGTTCGATATACAATGTTTTGTTTTGTGCAAGGCTCTTATTGTCACTACTTACAATTCATCTTTACATATTACAAGATTTTGTATATCACTTTATAATCCACCATGGTCCTTTCATTCCTCCTATTAATCATTTGTGGTGGGAGAAAGGTTTTTTTTACTCCCTTTCTGTCTTTTCCTAGGGATTGAGTTTCCTTAATACAATGGCATTTGTTTATCATGTGACTGTTATAGTATAGTTTTAATTTAATTATATTAAGTAAATTAACTTTACTAACTTCTTAAGGTTTCACTTTCATGCACTTGAATTAGTCACACTTAATAATTATATTAAGTATTAAATTTGTTGACCTTTTAGGATTTCCCTTTTAGGTTTTTAATCTCCTTTTATAAGGATTGATCGATTATATATTTTCACTCATTCTTTTAGTTTGACAATACAGTGTTGCATATTGTTAGATTCAAATACTTTTCCTTTTCTATCTTTACCTCTTTGTGTTGGAAATATAATAGGGAAAGTGAGATACTAATAGGGGGATGAATCAGGATCTATAAAAAAATTCACACTTCAAACATGAAACATATTTTATGTCTACACATAAACCCTCAATTGAACATTAACCTCACATCAATATAATCATTCACTACTACATACTATCATATCTAACTTCTAATTGCATGAATGGAAAATCATAAACAAATAACACACAGATTTGGTAGCATGGAAACCCTCCAAGGTGAAGGTAAGACTGTGGTGGGGATGAAACCCACAAAATCTTCACTACTATGGCAATAAAGTGTTCCTATTAAGGCTACAATGTTTGATCACTTCTGATGATATACCCTGTGAAGGGTTTGCCCTACTAAAGGCTAAAAGATCTCTTAATTCCTACCCTAATTAAAGTATTTTACATCATAGCTAAGTGAGTATTTTTTTAAGAGATTTACAAAAGCCTATTAAAGCTACTCTATTAAGAGATTTGAACATTGAAGCACCTATTACAATGTTTAGTACCTGATCCTTCAATTTACACTTATAATGTTGATATCATATCTCCTCTATGAAATGTATTATCACCTTACTATTTTTGGAAATGATTGAAATGATCATAAGAAAAGTTGTTAGCATAATATATGGAACTGGTAAAGAATGTCCTCAATCATTGTTTTGTCATTGATGTCAAACTTGCTACTTTTAGGAATGACAATTACTTTATTGATCCAAATACTATAAATTGGTTGATTGTCAAGGAGGAGGAAATCAATAAGATGTAACTAGAACACCTAGAGAAAGGTTGAAGTTATGATGTTGTAATGAAGTATAAGGATCATCTAAGCCATTGATGAAAAAGTGTATCTGATGACATACTATAAGATACAAAGAATGGGCACATTGAAACATATCAAAGATTTAAGGTTTTAGCTAAGTCTTTTGTAAAGCTCAACTAAGTTCATTAGAGAGAAGGAGCTGAGCAAGCTAGTAAGAGCCGAGCAAATTTCTAGTTAATGTCGAGTAAACTTCAGATGCCGAGTAAACTTCAGATGCCAATTAAACTTCAGATGACAAGTAAACTTAAGATGCCGAGTAAACTTTAGATGCCGAGTAAACTTCAGATGCCGAGTACACTTCAGATGCCAAGTAAACTTCAGATGACAAGTAAACTTAAGATGCCGAGTAAACTTTAGATGCTGAGTAAACTTCAGATGCCGAGTACACTTCAGATGCCGAGTAAACTTCAGATGCCAAAGTAAACTTCAAATGCCGAGCAAGTTCAGATGTTGAGTGACACAGAGTTTATCAAGTGTCGAGCAGGTATAGGTGCCACGTAACACAGAGGTTTCGAGCACCAATAACTCAATAATGTCGAGTTGTTGCATTATTTTGGAAATCGAAGATTCGCCAGATCTAAGCCAACAAGGTTGTTATCTAGAAATTTGTGAATTAAAAGGAAGATAAGAATGATGAGCTAGTGGCATAGAACACCATGTAGAACATTTTTAAGGATACAACTAGCGAAGTTTCTAGAAGAGAACAAGATATGTGGTAGATACATTGTATCCTACCTAATCCATTTTGAAACCCTAAAATTGGAGAGGGAGAATTGAGCGGCAAAGGCAAATCAGATTTCTATTTAAGAAGACATAAGTTAATGAAAAAAAGAGAGAGAGAGGTGGTCAAGCATAAAATCATGAAGTACTAAAGAAGGTGCTAAGGAGAAGAAAGCACAGGAACTCTGTTTGGATAGATGACCACAAGGATGATTGCATTGGTAGAATGAGTAAGAAGACTCAAGGAGACAAAGCTTGAGAGGAAGAAAAGCAGTCAGAGCTGGAGTGATTGAAGCCAACCATAAGGATTGAACTAAAAGTGTGATCTAAAATCTGCAAAGTATGTTGTAAGTTATATCAGATCAAAAGACCATTATCGTTACTTTCTAGCAATTGTAACAGTAAGTTTAAATCCTATGGACTTAGGTTGGTTTAATAGCCATAAGATAAATCCTTTAACAGGGTGACATTCCAAGTGAATGTTCTAAAGACCTTTAACTAGGCCCATTCCTAACAGTTTGGTGAAATCCTCTAACAGGGTCACATCTAACAATGTGTTGTAAGCCTTTAACAGGGCAGGCTTTTAACAGGGCATCACTTCAGAAGAGTGAGAATCAAGTAGCATGTTACTGGTGGTTTTTCCCAAATTGGGTTTCCACGTAAATCATTGTGTCATGTGTTATCTTGGATGTTTTATCTTTGCATATTGATTTACTGTAACTTGCTTATATGATTGATTTAAGTTTGGATGGATGAAAAGTGTATGGATTCATTAAAAGTAGTAAAAAGGTATTAATAGGGCATTTGGACCTTGGATAACTGATTCACCACCCCCCCCCCCCACCTCTCAGTTATTCTAAAAAATTCTAACTATGATTTATCTTCTTTGACTCTGCTTAAAACTATTCATTGCACTGTTTGACTGCTTCTACCTGATTCACCTCCAAAAATTTGCATGCAACCAAATTTTTAATCATGTATGCCCCATATACACTCACACACATGAACTAGGTCATAAGCCCTCCTTAAATGTTTATTTGGGTGAACCTTCTAGATCCCAATCAATGATCTAGATTTAATCCTTTTGCCACTTAGTCCTTTCAATTTTTTGATTGGTGGATTCCCTTATATAGGGATTAATAATCCTTTGTTGGATGCATAATCAACTCCTTAATTATCTCCTCAATCTATAAAACATGCTTCTAGCTAGATAAAAATGGTTTACATAGGATTTTGTGCCATTCCAAACAAATATGTAAAATTGTCTTTCTTGGCACTTATACCATACTAATACTTGACATAAACTATTTCATCATGTTGTCCCTTAGCCTTAACTATGCTTGACATATACTAAATTGCTTGGCCTCTAATTAAACTTAGTTTCTACTATTGTCCCTAAAATGCTTAGAAATAATTAGAGTACTCAATGACCTCTGGCTTGCTCGGCAATAACTACTACGCAACACATAACTTGAAATATATACAAGTCTTCAATACATAGCTTAGCCTATACTGGATGGCCCAGTCATATTGATGATTGACTAACCCTAACTTGTGAGTGACTAAGTGTTTAACACTAACAGACAACTTGACTCAAGGATCAATAATCTCCTCCTTTGACGTTTGGAAAAAAATATACTTCATCATGAACTAAAACATAAGTACTCCCCCTTAAGATATAATCCCTACCTTAACTTGGGTAAACACTGTATATATTCAAAATCTTAAAAATTTCAAAACTCCCCTTGATCATTAATATATTTCCCCCTTGTTTTTGTCACTCATGGCTGCTAGGGTGAAGAGGTCAAACCAAAATTACCCAAAAATGGTTTATGGATTTGCAAAATCTTACTTAATGTACTATCACAATTTGTTTGTACAGATTCAATAGCATGAGTCTCACTCTCCAATTTTGTTGCTAGATCCACCAAACTCTTCGCAACTGACAAATTTGGATCTACTTGGACTAACTCTTTTCCATTCTTCAAATGCATCTGCATAACCTCAAGATGAGGTGTCATCATGGCTTTAATAGGTATCAATTTGGCTCTTATTCTACTATATTCTACAGTAAATTCTGTGAGCCTTCCATGTTGAAAATTGAGCTTGGATAAGTGGACTGCATTGGAACTGGCATCCATAGGTAGTTATTCTTATGTCAAATTTGACTTGTCCCAATAAGGTATTATAATTTCCTAGTCAAGTGTAACAAGTTTAGCTTGAAAAATAAATTGGGTATTGTACTCTTTTCTTCTTGATCTTCTTGCCTGGAGTACTAGAACTTGACACTAGTACCTACAAGCTTTGTATTTATAGCTCCATACTCAGTATTTGAGCCTCAACTCTTATTTCATTGACCTTCTTAGGCTCTTGACTTGATTTCTTCTCCTCTCTATATTTGAGTTCAATTGTAGAACCCCATTGTCTTGCCTCCTTTATTCCCTTAGTTTGAGGTCCTAAGGCTTTTGGCCTTTCCTTACCAATAGTAGATTGCTCTACTTGATTATTTTGACCTTAAACTTTTTATTCTCCTTCTACATTTCCTTCTATGGATTCATCTATCTTTGTGATCTCTTCTATAGTGACCAGCCCACTCTTTTGCTCGACAACACTAGCCTGAACATCACCCTAGCTATCATCTTAGCTCGATTGAGCAATAGGGGTAGATGCAGATTCAACCAACTACATTGACACCTATGTCTATATCTTTGGATAATCTTGTATTTATATCAATACATGATTTGAGTCCAATAGTTATATAGGGATTGGAAATTGTATAGACTCATTCTAAACTTGGATCGATATCTATTGTGTTGACTCGGTCATTATCTTTATAGGATTGATGGTTGATTCATCGTTAATTATTATATTCTTTGTCCTTCCTTCACTCAAATGTACTAGGTCATTGAATGTATCACCTAGGTTTACTTGTTCATCAACATCTTATGTAGTATCAAGCTCAACTTGACTAGCATCTCCCTCTTCCTCTTCCTTATCATCCTCATCATTATGCATTGGGCCATATAAATTCTTCTACGTGATTTTACAAGCTTCAAATACATTTTCTATCTTGTTTTTCAACACCAAATAATTTCTTCTCTTTGGTACAATTTTTTTGGTGTATTCGCTCAAGGATAAACTAAGCTAGCCTTTATTAAATTTAGGCAATATTTGAGCTAATGTGGCTTCCCTTATCTGCCTTTGAGTGGTTAGGGCATGATTCAACCTATTATTAATCTTATTATATAACTTCTTAGGAATTAGCTTTCCCAACTCTATAAGCGTGTATTTGAAATTTATCATCATATTTATTATTGCCTCTTCTACTTTCACTTTGTCCTCTTTACTCAATGTTTCAAACTTAATAAATTAAAATTTTGATAACATGCAGTATTCCTAAGGTTATCACATACCTCATCAATATTATGAGGTTTATTATGTACTACAACTTTAAACTACCTCAAGTCATCAGACTCAATCCTCTCTGCTTCTTCTTCTTCTTCTTCATCCTTTTTCACCATGAACCTTCTCCTCGATTTCTTCACTACTTTACTTAGCTCTACTTCTTCGAATGATGACTTTATTTTTTTTACACTTGATATTGGTGCAGGGTTGGTGATTTTTACAATTCCTTTCTTTAGTGGCTCGATAGCTACAAGAATATCTTCCCTGGATCTTTGTCTTGTTACCCTTGTGGTTGTAGGCTTAGTAGTAACCTTCTTCAAATATTTCTTCACCTTGGGTTCAACCTCAATAATCTATTTTGCTTTGGTTTCCTTGGGCTCAACAACAACTAACTCTTTACCATTTTCTTTTTGTCCTTCATCATCATCACATTCATCCTCATCCTCATTGCTAAGGTCTTCTCATTTTCCTTTTGTAATTTGTAGTGGTGCTTCACCAAATGTGCCTTCTAAACTCTCTATCATCTTTTTCATTTTTCTATCCAACTTAGGAACCTTTGTATGTATCATCATCTTAATATTGGCCATCTTATAGGTACCAAAAGGTTTTTCAATCTTGTCTATCTCATTGGCCAATAACGCAGTAATGGCTATGAAAATTTGATCAATGTTTACCTCAAAATGAAGAGGTCTTAACCAAGAAACTCTTGTAATCACAGCTTAGGCATATTTATAGTCAGTATCCACTAAGAATCATATGTCATCACAATACTAATAAATGATTGACTTAGGGACCTTGAACATGTTCTTTATCTTTTGCATAAAATTGTCAAATTACTTGTCCATAACTTGTTGGAAATAATAATGGGAAATTAAGTTTTGAGAGGGGGGTGAATCAGTATTTAAAAATTTTGCCTCTAAAACATATCACCAACATCCATCTCATAACCTAACATATAAAATGAAACAAATTAACATGCATCACATCCATAGCATAAAGTAAATAACACATAATACAATAAATTGGTCACCCAGAAACCCTCCAATGAGAAGGTAAAATTGGGGTGGGGATGACACCCACAAATCTTCACTACTATAGTTGTAAAGTGTGGCCAATTATGGCTACAAAGTGTTGATCATAAGCTGTGATCTACCCTATGAGGGGTATGTCTTGTTAAAGGCTTACAAAACTGTTAGATCTCACCTTGCTAAAGGATTTCAACTCGCAATTAAGCACTCGATTAAGAGATTTACAATAGTATGTTAGGACTACTTGGTTAAGATATTTACTCTATATCACCTATCAAAATGATTCAGCAACTGATCTTTGGTTAGCACCTTTTTGCTTGATATTATATCTCCTCTTTACTTGTTGTTTCTTGATTCTTCTGATTAGATCTATCCTTTATAATCCTCTTATTGTTCGTCTATATTTTTCTAGACTAATTTTGTTTTGCATAACTCTATCATAGCCATCATAGCCACCATGAATTCTCTCTAAACACTTAGTATTTGTCTCCTTGCACAATGATAAACTCTCTAGGGTATTTCCTTCTTAAATAAGAAATGGTGGAGATGGATTAGATTAGAATCAACAGTTGTGGTTGGTCCTTATTGTCACCTTAACCTTCCCTTAATTTTATTGGTTGCATGTATTGCATAGGGATTCATAATATGAATCCATACTTATCTCTTATAACCATAAATTCATTATTATTTTAGCCAAAATGGTTTACATAGGAGTTTGTACCATTACAAATAACTATGTCAAAAACTATTCACTCAGCATCCAAAGGCTCTAATACTCGGCCTTCATTGTGCTTTGAATGTTGTAACTTGGCTTATGTAGAACTCGACACTAACTATTACTTGACACCTAAATCACTCAACATGTATAGAATACTCGTGGTGCAAGAGCACCTCTCCAAACACCTAAGTCCACCTTGGAATCAAATGGAGGTAGTGGTTCTAAAGAATTCCTACAAGTAAATTGGGATATATTGAGGCCAATAATGGCAATATGTAATAAAAAATTTACTTTTAAATATTAGAATTCCTAGAAGTCATGGCAAAGGAATTAGGACCAAAAAAATATAAGGGTGGAAAATAGTGACCAATGGGATCTAAAGTTGTTTAAGGGAGATGAAATGTACATATTTCTACTCAAAATGACAATAAAATTCAGAATTTCATAACTTTCCATTGCATGTTTTGATATCTATTTCATTCCATTCTTTTTTTCTATGCTTATAATATATATTATGGTTTTATAAGACATTTTTTTGATGCTTTGAAGTATTATTGTTTCTATTTCAATCAATTTGGAGTGACTGTAATCACTAAATGTTTGTTTTTTTTAGTAGTTTTGATCAATTCTTCAATGTGAAAGCACCATTCCATGAATGTGATTTATATTTCTCATGGAATGATGCATATTTAACATGTATAAAATTTTATTAACATTAAATGTTGTAGAAGAGTTGATTTGATATGGTGATCACCATGAATAGTGAAGAAAACCTCATGAAAATGCATGGAATTTGATGCCATAAGTGTAGAAGCGGGAGATTGGACTTAAGAAGGGAAAGTTTTTGTTTGAAATAGAAAAATTACATGTCAAGTAAGTGGTGAATCCTAAAGGAGGGGTTTTGGAAATGAGTTTTGGGTCATTTTCTAGAAGGCCCTAGTTTTTGGAGCCATTTGGTGAGAGATTTTGAGTTTGACTATATGGGAAGTTGTTGGGTGAAAAAAAAAAACCATAATCCTTTGTTTTGGGGTATAAATAAGGATTATTGAAAGTTATAGTATCTGGGGATAAGTATTTTTTGTAGTTCCTTTGTAAAGTGGTCCAATTAGGCCTAGTGGCAATACTAGAATCAGCAATTTTATGCAGAGTTGGTCCAAAAGAGTAATACTCCATTTTCACATATGTTTTGTAACTTCCAAATGAGTATCTGAATCCATAATTTAATTTTCAAGTTTTTTGTAAAGTCTAGTCCAAAAGTTCAAAAATTAGGAAACACAAGGCTACTAGGCAGGATTGCTTGGGGTTAGTAACTCAATTTGAGATATCCAATCAAGAGGATTAAAGGGAACTTGTAACATATCAATACAAGTTTTTTTAGGTTTTTTTAGGAAGTCTTGCGGTTGGCCTTGTGTCATTTCAAATTCATTTGACCTCTTGGAGCAAGTTGATTCCCTTGGGTACATGGTGAGACCTTGGAATTGTTTTACAAGGTGTATAGTCTTGTTGTCCAATTTTTGGAGTCATCAAGTTTTTGCATCAATTAGTACCAAAGCCTAGGAGCATCCTAGGTGAAGGTTTGAGGAGTTTCTTTTGAGATATTTACTTCAGAGATGTTAGAAGGAGAAAGACAGGAGATCCCACAGAGGGTCATTAATGCTAAACTTGCTAAGTTGGTAAGAGAGTAGATGGAAGATAATAGAATGTTAAGAGAAAAATTCAAGAGGTTGATAGACCTTGTGGAAAAACAAGGAAATGAAGAAGACCATGAAGATGAGGAAATATTTGCTGCAGCAAGAGAGGAACCTGTTGATCCTGAGGATGCAAGATTAAAATGAATCTTGAAAGTAGTTAAGCTTGGAGACTCAAAGGTAAAAGTTGAACTTCCCATGTATGATGGAAGGATGGATGATGAATTTTTATTGGATTGGTTTAGTGCTCTTGAAAATTTCTTTGACTGTGATGATGTTGAAGATAGAATGAAAGTTAAGATTGCTAAGTCTAGAATGAAAGGATATGCATTATTATGGTGGGATAACTTGTAGGTTGATAGGATGAAGAAGGGTTGGTTTAAGATCTCATCATGGCCAAGAATGATGGAGAAGATGAAGGAAAAGTTCCTTCCTGAAGACTAAAAATTTTAGTTATATAAGAGGATGCAAGGACTAAGACAAAAGGACATGGATGTCTCAATGTATACTGAGCAATTCCACAAGCTTGACATCAGGGAATCCCATGATGAAGATGTGGTAGAGAAGGTGGCTAGATATCTTGGAGAATTGAAATACAATGTCTAGGATGAGATGAGCATGGATACATCTAGAACCTTGGAGGAGTCCTTCAAATTGGCTATGAAAGTTGAGGATAAGCTTAGGAGAAGGCAAGAGAGGCAAGGTAATCCAAGAGGACAAACAAGTAAGGGAAAGGGAGTGAATCCAAGCCAAGGGCAGAATGAGAAAGGAAAAGAGGAAGTCTCATATCAAAGAGGAGAACAAAAGGATGTTAGTGAAAAGAATTTTCCTGGGAAGTGCTACAAGTGTGGTGAACAAGGGCATCTATTCTACAAATGTCCTGAAAGAGAGGCTAGGAAGAATGAAAGGAGAGTCAATATAGCTCAAGAAGAGGAAGATACCAAAGACAAAGAAGAAAATGTTGTTCTAGAACCTTAAAGAGAGGGAGATTTTCTCATGGTGAGGAAAGGAGCATACATGCAACAACAAAAGAAATCAGAGGTATCAATTTTAAAAACCAATTGCCAAAGTTATGGTAAGATTTTCAAGATGATATTTGATTCTAGTTCTTTTGATAATTTTGTGTCTTATGAGATGGTGAATAAACTAAATTTGTGCACATTTCCAATTGATAGACCATATAGAGCATCATGGGTTAGTAATGACCAAAACATTGTCATAAAGGAACAAGCATATGTTGATTTCTCTATTGGGATATATAATGATAGATTCTTATGTGATGTGGTCCCTATGACTTGTTGTCATGTAATTTTGAGAAGACCGTGGCAAACCTCAAGGCAGACCATTCATTATGAATTGGAAAAATTTTATGTTGTACACAAGGATGAAAAGACTTATATTCTCACACCCCTACCCAACCGTGTTGCTGATGAATGTAGGAACATAATTGTGTTTGGTTCTAAGACTTATGTTGATTTGGAAAGGAAAGAAGTGTAGAGATCTGTAGCATCAGATCATAAGACAAGGACCACTTTGCTAGTCATGAAATCAAAAATTTGTGACAGTCACAATGCATTAACTATTAAGTAGCAAATAGAGAAGAATAAAGGAGTTATGGTGGGGACCATGTGGTGTCCTATGGAATCACCAAGGAAGGGTGATAGTTCCATTACAATTGAGAACAATAGCAGGGGTCTAGTTAATCCTAAGATAAAGATGAAGGGGCAATTTGTGCAACCATAAGTTGACTATCCTCAGTCAGCAATAAGTAAATTTACCTTGGGTGGTGACAAGAACAAGGATTTTTCTTTTGCTTCTAATGCTTTTAATGTAGGTACTACTCATATGAAGGGTGTTAGGTTGTAGATGAAGAGTTGCAGACATCCACCTAGGAGAATGGGTGGCAAAAAGACATCTTTCCTTCACTCTTGGGACAAGAGTCATTTTGGAGGTGGGGTGTATGGTGTAGGAGAACCTCTCCAAACACCTTATTCTAGCTTGGAATCAAATGGAGCTAGTGGATCTAAAGAATTCCTAAAAGTAAATTGGGATATATTGGGGCCAATAATGGCAATATCTAATAAACAATTTAATTTAAATATTAGAAGTCCTAGAATTCCTGGAAAAGGACTTAGGACCAAAAAAATGTAAGGGTGTCCAATAGTTTCAAATGGGATCTAAAGTTGTTTAGGGGAGATGAAATGTACATATTTCTACTCAAAATGGCAATAAAATTCAGAATTTCATAACTTTCCATTGCATGTTTTGATATCTATTTCATTCCATTCTTTTTTTTTATACTGGAAAGATATATTATGGTTGTATAAGAAATTTTTTTGATGCTTTGAAGTATTATTGTTTCTATTTCAATGAATTTGGATTGACTGTAATCACTAAATCTTTGTTTTTCTTAGTAGTTTTGATAAATTCTTCAATGTGAAAGCATCATTCCATGAATGTTATTTATATTTCTCATGGAATGATGCATATTTAACATGTAAAACATTATATTAACATTATATGTTGCAGAAGAGTTGATTTGATATGGTGATCACCATGAATAGTGAAGCAAACCTCATGAAAATGCATGGAATTTGATGCTATAAGTGTAGCAGCAGGAGATTTGACTTAAGGAGGCAATTTTTTTGTTTGAAATAGAAAAATTACATGTCAAATAAGTGGCAAATCATGAATAAGGGGTTCTGGAAGTGACTTTTGGGTCGTTTTCTAGAAGGCCCTAGTTTTTGGAGCCATTTGGTGAGGGATTTTGAGTTTAACCATATGGGAATTTGTTGGGTGAAAAAAAATACCATAATCCTTTGTTTTGGGGTATAAATAGGTACTACTAAAAGTTATAGTTTCTAGGGATAAGTATTTTTGGTAGTTCCTTTGTAAAGTGGCCTAATTAGGCCTAGTGGGAATACTGGAATCAAAAAATTTATGCATAGTTGGTCCAAAAGACTAATACTCCATTTTCTCATATTTTTTGTAACTTCCAAATGAGTATCTAAATCCATAATTTAATTTTCAAGTGTTTTGTAAAGTCTAGTCCAAAAGTCCAAAAATCAGGAAACACAAGGCTACTAAGCAAGATTGCTTGGGGTTAGTAACTCATTTTGAGATATCTAATCAAGAATATTAAAGGGAAATTGTAACTAGTCAAGACAAGTTTTTTAGGTTTTTTTGGGACCCTAGGAAGTCTTGTGGTTGGCTTTGTGTCATTTGGAAGTCATTTGACCTCTTGGAGCAAGTGGATTCCCTTGGTACATGGTGAGACCTTGGAATTGTTCTAAAAGGTGTAGTCTTGTTGTCCAACTTGTATATTCATCAAGCCTTTGCATCAACTTGACACTTGAGTGACTCTACACATACTATCTTTTCAACACATACTAAAGTGCTCGACACTAACTAGTCATATTACTTGGCGTGTATTGTCTAAAAACTTATGCTCGGCATACTTTGATCACTTCGCTTGCACTTATTTCTTAGCTTGCTCTAATCACTCATCATGCACTATGCACTCAAATTGCACTATAATTCTACTAGATAGTGACTAAGTGTTTTGACATTGCCTTGTCAAAACCAAAATGAGATCAACAATCTCCCCCTTTGACATGAGTGGCAAAAACACTCAGTCATGGCATATACATCCTTATTTTGTGCATAAGTTAGACAATGTATATTCATTTCTTGGCTTCTATACAAAACCTTCAAAATTTCAAAATATGCATTTGTATCAAAAATTATGTCTATCTTACATACCTTATTACTACCCGTGAGTAAGTATTTTATTTTTGTGTTTACTCAATTACTCCTGCTGAGTAGGTATCTACCTTGACAGATATTTTTCCCTAAATTTTCATAATCCCTCTTTTTGACAGTTATGTCAATTGAGTTATACACTAACAGTGTGTTTATCCAAAAATGGTTTGTGTAGCTTTGTTATTATCTTCAATTTTGCATCCCAATATGAATTATCCTAAATCTAGGGATTGATATTGAATTTTTAGCTAGGCGGCAAGGTCAACTAAGCCTTCATGTGTAGAAAGATAGGAATCTTTCTTCAACGGTGTCTCTGCATAGGCTAGTTCCTTGTGCAATACTCCCATGTGAGGTGTCAACATGGATTGGATACTTATCAGAGTAGACCTAATATTAGCATCATGTGCTTGCAACTCAACAAGCCTACTCTGAGTTGACAGTATCCTCTAAAAATGTAATAGACTATTACCTGGAGATTGTTGTAGTTTGGTACCTATGAATTGCAAATCTCCCTATAGCTCATCAATAGTTTGTTGAGTCTCCTTAGTAAATATCTCAACATTGTATAGCTTTGTGTATAGAGAGAAAATGTTCTCTAACAACTTCTTTACATTTTCTATTTTGGTTGCTAGATCAACCTGTCTGAGTGCAATAGCACTAGATATCTTCTCTGAAACCTTGCTATAAAACTTCCTTTCATACCATTCTAATAATTTGAAATTTGTGTTTAGGTCTTCATCCTTAATCTTGTCCACAATGCTAACAAGTTTCTCTATAGTAGGCTTATCTTCATTTATTTCTAGGAGGCTGAAATCATCAATGAATATGTCTTTGATTTCATGTAAAACTTGTTGTTTCTTATGTTCCCTCCTTAAGTTTTCTTGTATCTTCTTCCTTTGTAGATTGGCTTGAAGAATGCTTATTTCTTCAATAGTGATTGTATTCAAATCAAACTTTAGTAGCTCAACCACCTTATCTAAGCTTACATCCTCAAATGATATAACATCAAAACTCTTGGGTGTGTTGGAACTCATCCTTGATATTTGTAGTGGAGTGTCCTATGTACTTGGCCTTTGAAGAGCTTGACTATTGATAAGAGATGTAGAGACTGGAAAAGTAACCAGTGTTTGTATGGAAATTTTATCCTCAAGTGTAGTAGTCAGCTTATCCTCTTTAGCCTTTTTTCCTTCTTGTTGAACTTCACCCTATGATGGTGGAATAGATACATGACTTGCTTCCGTACCCTTCTTCACTTCTATTCCATCCTTGTCAACAATTACTAGAGTTGGTAAACCTGAACTGTGTAGGCTTGGCACTAATATACCTGTAGGTTGTGCTTTTGCCTCCTTCATCTGAATGACAACTATTGGCATTGTAGATGGTGTCTTTGTTGTAGCATCTTTCTATTAAAGGTTTACACTTTGATCTATATGTAGATCTTATGATTCCTTTTCCTTTACCTCTATGGTTTGTGGGGGCACATTTGATGTGTCTTGTTGATTCTCCCCTGCAGATGCAAGTTCTGCCTTTTATATCTCATCCACTCTCACCAATATTGTTGTTACCAATTTAGCCTACCTCTTAAATTTCTATGTTAAGCTTTCTTTTATGTTGCACTATGTGTTTTAATTTGTTGATCATACATATTACAGAATGATTTGGATGCAGAATGTAAAGTACAAAAATCAATAAACAAGAAAAATTGATCATGTTTTATTCAAGATACATACAAGTACCAAAATAGTACACTTTATTGAAATATATTTCAGAACTATTTTGATAAGGTACAAAATGTTCAAATTTTAAAGAATACTTGATACAATACATTTAGATACCACACAAGTCATGGTAGCTCCTAATACAATATCTGAATAAACACATTGCATAAATAGAAAAGTAATAAAAATTTACTCAAATATTGTGCAAATAAAATGTTACTTGGTTTTGGTGGATTCTTCATTCCATCACTTTAGATTTGGGTTTTAGCTCCCTATAGCTGTATTTGTTGTGATGGACACCATGATTGCTAAAAATGTTGTGACCCTATTGTTGCTTTGTTATGGGTTACTTGGCATATTTCTTCATTTTTTTATGGCTACCTTTTTCAACTAAGATTTGTAGAGGCAAAGACTGAAGGATTGAGGAGACTATCAAAGGGACACACATAAACTAAAAGCATGAAACTTTCTGGTCAAATCATGTAAAGGCGAAGATTGAAGATATAACAAATACTAGACAATTTGATCCAAATAACTCATATAAAATGGTAAGAAGAGATCCAAAACTAAAGAAGACTAGTATTGTTTCAATTGATAAAGAAGATCCTAAATCAAATTTACCAAATATTGAAGAAATAGATGATGCATTCAAGCAATAACAGCAGAGGGAACTTTGTTTTATTCAAAAGTTAGAAAGTAACCAGCATTCACGCATCAGCTCAGATAGAAATAGATTGGCCTTAGCAATTTATAAAATAAATATAGAAAAAAATGAAGATCATACCAGTCTGATAGTAAACAATAGAACTATCAAATATACCCTCCTGACAACCGATAGATAAGTAGAAGAAATGGAGGATGAGCCACGAGTTAGAAAAAAAGAAGCTCACGACATCAAAGACATAAACATTCATCTCCAATAACTCACAACCATTGAAAAGAAACTAGCAAATAGCTCATTGAAAAGAAATACTAGCAAAATAATGGAGAGCAATAACTTACATTAGGAAACCCAAGAAATAGCACCAGTAGCTCATGGTAGGAAACCCAAAAATCACCATAACTCATAGCTATAATGAATCAAGAAAACCCTTGGCACCAATAGTGTAGCAGTTTAGTTTGGCAGCTATAACCAAATGCCCAACATAAAGAAGAAGCATAACACAAACCCATGAATAAACATGTTTCCTAGCCAACTAACAATGGCTCATGACATGGAGATTACAATAAAGCACAACCAAGCCCCATGAGATATAATGGAACTGTGAACCATGAAAAAGGTAGCCATCAAAAAACAAAGAAATATGTCAAGTAACCCATAACAAAGCAACAACAGGGTCATAACATTTTCAGCAATCATGGCATTTATCATAGCAAATATGGCTAAGGAGATCTAAAACCCAAATCTAAAGTGATGGAATGAAGAATCTGCCAAAACCAAGTAACATTTCATATGCACAATACTTGAGTAATAGTAGCAAAGAATACCATGGAGAATAGAAGTCACAAAATAAAGATCTAGCAATCATGGCATCCATCACAGCAAATAAAACAACAAATACGTCAGAAAAAATGGAGGAACCCATGAACAAGAATGGAGCTCACAGCCAAAACCATAAAGAATAATGGTGTCTAGAAAGTTGCAGACAATATGATGGTGGCTAGGGTTCTCAAAACCCCTCTTCTCCTTCCAAAAAGCATGCACAAAATGAATGAAAAAATATGTTTTTGACTTCCACCTTTTTCCTTGCCTAAATTAAGCTTGTTTGATATATTTTTGGGTCTATAGAAGGTGGTTGCTCATTATTTTATTTTTGTAATGATTTATATGACTTATCACTATTTACCTATGTTAAATGAAGTTGTTCATATTTGTTCATTTTAATATATGTAAATAGTGATCTAAGTGTGATATTATAAAAATATTAAATAGTTATATTAATTATTTAATATATTTAATATTCTTTTAAATAAGTATTCTTGCATAAAAATATATTGAAAGAAATTACTAAGATCAAGTGTTGAATTTATAAAATGCTTGATATTTATTAATTATTTTAAAATGCAAGATAAAAGGGATATGATTAATGATTTGAAGTAACTTTTAGATTTTCAAGAGTTCTATTTTTAGCAAAGATAGACTATTTCAGTCAACTGGACATAACATGAACTTCATTCTTAGTTAGGGGCAGTTTGAGTTTTCCATGCAGTATGAAGCACTTTTGTGCTATTTTTGGCATGTTATAGAGTAGTTAAGGCTAGTTTTGTATGCAGTTCACTTTGGGAGCCTATTTTATACAATTTTGCATGATTATTGATGAGTTTCACATGCCATATTTTTGGGTTGATTTTGAAATCTGAGTTAGGGTTTTATGCATGATTTTGAGGCGATAGAGGCAATTTTCTAGTTATCTAATAGTTGGACAAGTGGTTGAGAGAAATTTTCAGGGGCTTCTTCATAGTTTGGATTAGTTTTCACTTTTTTTTCCATGCATATTTTTGATATATGAATTAGGGTTTTGAGCTCTATTTATTGTACATTCACCTCATTATGAGGAATCTTCTTTTGGGCTCAAATTTTTTGCACATTGTAAATTTTGAGTTGATTGTAAGAGCACTTTGTAGCAGATATTTTTCAGCACTGATTATATAGATTTAGCAGTTCCTTCACACTGATTTTCATGTAATATTATGGATTCTTTATTTTTATACTGTGTTTGTCCTTCATGAAAGCTATATTCCTTATTGCATGTTAGAATCTCGATACTTGTAATTGCAGGTCTTTTTTTGTGTCCTTATTATTTTTGCAAAAAATTGGCAAAGCCTATGTTTTCCCTTCAAAGCACAAGATTTTGAGTCCTTGCATAGAATCACTTTTGTAGTTACATGTTTTTTTGAGTATTTTTAATCATTTGTATTATGGGTAATTTGTGTTGATTTGATTAAAGTTGAATATGAATCATTGGTGTATCACCTCATTTAGGTTTAGTATCTATTATTGTTATTCACTTCTCATCCCTTTTTCCACATACAATTTACTTTTTAGGTGATCATTGTTTAGGAACCAACCTAGCTTCCAGATATTCATCTTTCATTTTAGGACAACCCACCACCTAAGAGATTTTCAATGTTTCAATAGGATGTCTAGATTTTGCATCTTGCTATAGGCACAATCTTGATTGACAATAATTGGATTACTACATAGAATTATCGCATTGGTAGAGTCTTGTATTATTTTCTTAAAATCATCCTCAATCAAAGGATTTACATTTTGTGATGTAGTATTAAGAACATCCTTGATGCTCACCAACTCCTATTGACTATCTTGGCCATGTGGGGGACTAGCACTGGGCACCTATACATCTTGTACATCTTGTTGCTCTTCTCTAGATGTGGCTTCCTCTGTTGTTCCTTCAATTCCCTCCAAGGTACCTTCCTTGACTGGGTTCTCTTTCTCAATATCTGCTACTTCTTTCTAACCTTTCTTAGTTATTGCTTTAGTGGATAACCCATAAATAGATTTCCAAATTGATGTACTCTTGGTTACCACATCTTCTATTTGCTTCTTTAAAATATGGAATGCTCGATATTTGCGAGAAAAATTCCCTTTGTGCTTCTCCATTTCCTTAGCAATTATTTGCTTATCCAATTCAAGCATTACTTGGCTAAATTAGTTTCCCTAATTTTTCTTTCAGTAGTTAAATTGAATTGCCACTTTTTCTCAACTCTTTCGTATAAACTCTTTGATGATGAGTTGGAAATATCTAGAGGAGTGGTCTTAAAAGTTATCATCATGTCATATATGGCCTCCTCTATATTATTTTTCTCTACAATTCCTAACTTATCAAAATCAACATGTGTGAAACTTGACAAATTTGCATTGGTCATAATATTTTCACACAAGTTATCAATGTCAAAAGAAGGATTGTGGATTACCACTTTGAATTGACTCAAGTCATCAAACTTTGTCTTCTTCTCATCTGAATCTTCTTATTTCTTGTAATTCTTCCTCAATCTCTTGAAATCCTTTTGAGTAGATTGGCTCGGCTCTATTGTGACATTAGCACGTTTGCCTTTAGGCTTTGAATTTATTTTTCCTGTGTAGTGGATGCCCTAGTGTTTGACCTAGCTAAAGATACAATGAGCTTTTTTTGTGACTGCTTCACAATCTTCTTTAGCTTCTTTACTACTTGTTTCTTTTCTCTTCTTTTTTGTTTCTTTAGGTGCTTCCTCAGCTGCTTCTTCCTTGACACTTTTAGCATCATCATCTTTATCTTCTCCTAGGCCTTGTGTAAGTTCTAGTGGTGCTTGGCCTTCTACTTCTTCTTCATCATCTTCTTCTTCTGCTTCCTCGCCACCTTTAACAAACTTCTCTTTAAGCTTCTTTATTATCTTGTTCTTCTTTCTTATTACTAAGGTATTTTGTAAATTTATTATTATTCTTCATTTAGCCTCATTATTATTTCCAAGGGATGTAGCATCCTTGTCAATTTCCTCGTCCAATAGAGTTTTGATGGCTTCAAAGGCTTCATCCACATTAATTTCATATGGCAAGGGCTTTAACCATCTAACCCTAGGTATTATTGCTTGCACATGTGTAATATGCATCAACAAGGAAACACACATCATTTTAATGTTATTCCTCTAATGATACGTGAATCCTCAATCTTTGCTTCATGGATTTCTTGAAATCCTTAAAATAACTAGTCATTACTGACTCAAAATTGTCTCCCAGTTGCTCAATGGGCTCTATCATCTGTTGTGTTATTAATATGTTTGTTTTCTACACAACTTTACCAAAAGTAGGAAAAGTGCTTTGCACATATAAAAATATGAAAACAATCAAAGAACCAAACTTACAATATGCACTTTTGGCCTTCCTGATGGCTTCCACATTTTCTAACAATTGTTGAAGTTGCAACTCAGCTAGGTCATAAGAATGGTCTCTCTTTACAATTTTATAACCTAAATCAAAGGGTCTGAAATTGTATCAATTGGAATCCCTTTCTTGTTCCATACGATACTTGTGTTCTTCTCAATAACCTCATTTGCATCACTCAGCATGCTCTTTGGTCTATATGGGGTAGGGTACCCTGATAGTCTATGCACAATCCTTTTTTAATTATGATTGGTCCATTCTCTAACCAAAGTTGATTGTCATGTATATGACTTAACACAATTTTGATCCATTCAGTTTTCAAACCTTGAGGAAATCTAAGGCACATGTCAACCCTTTTCACTCAACAATCTTGTCTTCTTCCCTCAAAACTTTGTTATCACACAACTTATGGTAGGTTTCCTTGAACTCCATGTCTCCAACTTCTCCAATCTTGCCAGTGTAAATACATCTCACATTCTAAACCATTACCTTTGGTGGTATCATGGATATCGCACTAGACAAATCTCAATTGTATGTAATCTCAAGAATAGCTCAGAATGGAGGTTGTCTCACATCATTACTAATTAACTAAACATTTAAAAATTTCTTCCCCTCTTTCCTAACTATTGCGGAAGAGCTAGCTACCATTTTGACTTCCTAGGGTTTGCGAAAAAATAGCATAACTCAACACAAGCTAAATACCTCTCAAATCTGATGAATAATGTCGAGTAGCAGTTGAATCTGGTTTGCAAACACTTAAATATCCTTTTGCAATTTTCCTTCATTCTCTTTGTGCTCTTAAAATTTTGATAGATTCAAGTGAGTCAAAAATTGACTATATAACCCTTCAAATTTGGCATTAATTGCTCAGTGCTTACACAATTGTAAACTCAGCTATCATAGGATTTTCAATATGCTCAGCAGCAACATAGAAAATAACAAAATGATAGATTTTCTCTTGGTTCTAATCACTTCATTGCATCTTAATTTATGCTAATATGATCTTTTCAGATCTTAGATATTTGAAATTGATGAATAATATAATTTTTCAAATGTCAGTTCCACACATACCTTTGATTTCCTAGTTGGGGGTGATGTGATCACCTGATCCATTGGATGAAGTAACCTCATATGCATTTAATATGCTACAATATTGCTTCTTTTTCCATGTCCTTTTCATCTACATCTTCACTTTCTCAGCATCTACCTTTCATTTTCCTTTGCTACCTTCATTGCTTGGTGCATGTGATCGAGTTGGACAGTTTTGCTAACATGACCAATCTTAAGACAACTAAAGCACACAATCTCATTCAACCATCTTTTATAACCTCTAAAATATGTTCTTATGCAATTTTTAGGAATGTGACTGTATTCTTAGAAATAGTGACAAATGTACCTTGTGTTGTAATCCCAATCATAAGAATTTCCATTGTGGTGTACCTTTGTCTATTTATTTGATGTCCACTTCAATTTGGATATGAATTCATATGCCTTGTGTACATACTTCTGATAGTTTTAACAATAACCTTCAAATCTATGAGTGTTGGTGGTCTCGGTCCTACATTCATGTGCCTGATGTCCTTGCTTCTTGTATTTATGATAGTGTCTCTTGAATTTATTCTTAGGTTTTTTATTTCCAGTGTTACTCCTTCAAACATTTGTTGTGTGACCCAATTTTCCACAATGATGACAAGTGGGTTTGTTGTACTTTCCTTTATTGTTCCTTTGTTCACCACTTTTAGATTATTCTCCTTTTTCAGTTGTGAAATAACCCAAACCAATAGAGTCATTGATTGACTTGGGTGCTTCCATCAGCTTTTCAAAGTACTTGATGGCTTCACTAGGCTTGTTAAGATTTTCCTTCTTAGCCTTCAATTCATTATGCAGTAGGGTATTTTGTGTTTCAAAAGTTGTAATCTCAATGTCTTTCCTATTCAATTCTTGATTTGCAATCATCAGCCAATTCATTGTATCCAATTGCATGTTTGCAAGACTTTGCACATTTGATGTCTTCTCTTCAAGTCTATTAGCTAGAATTCCTTTGTCTTCCTCAATCATTGCTTTGTCTTCTATAGCTTTCTTTCTTAGTTTAGTTGTCTCACACAACAGTATTGATTGAGCTTCTTATTTTTATTTTTAGGTTTCTGACTTCTTCACTTAGGGTATTGTTCTTTTCCAGTAGATCACAATTGTTGCATCAAACTCTTTTGAGTTTTCATCTTTAAATAATCTAGCAGTGTCTACTACTTGATATTGAGTATCATCTTGTTAAATAGCTATCTATTTCCTTCTCTTCAATGAATGTTGTAGTTCATCTCTTGCTTCCTTGAGTTGATGTAGGGAAAGTTGTATTTCAATCTTTTGGTTCTTAATAGTTTTTTCGAACTTGTAGACTTCCATTTCAAGATATTAACTCCAAAGTTGTCAAACTTTCCTTTCTAGAGAACTAAGCTCTAATACCAATTTTTAGAAATAGCAATGGGAAATTAAGTTCTAAGAGGGGGGTGAATCAACACTTAAAACATTTTCGTCTAAAACATATCACCAACATCCATCTCATAACTTAACATATACACTAAAATAACTTAACATACACCAAATCTATAGCATAAAGTAAATAACACATAACATAATAAATTGGATACCCAGAAACCCTCCAATGAGAAGTAAAACTAGGGTGGGGATGACACCCAGAAATCTTCACTACTGCAGTTATAAAGTGTGGCCAATTATGGCTACAAAGTGTTGATCATAAGCTATGATCTACCTTGTCAGGGGTCTACCTTGTTAAAGGCTTATAAAAATGGTTAGATCTCACCTTGCTAAAGGATTTCAACTCACAATTAAGTAAGCACTTGGTTAAGAGATTTACAACAGCCTATTAGGACTACTCAATTAAGAGATTTACTCTATATCACCTATTAGAATGGTTTAGCACCTGATATTTGGTTAGCACCTTTCTAATTAATATTATATCTCCTCTTTACTAGTTGTTTCTTGATCCTTCTGATCAGATATATCCTTTATAATCCTCTGATTACTCATCTTTGTTCCTCTAGACTAATTATGCTTTGCATAAATTTTCATAGCCATCATAGCCACCATGAATGCTCTCTAAACACTTAGTATTCATCTCCTCACATAATGATGAACTCTCTAGGGTTGTGCCTTCTTAAATAAGAAATGGTGGAGATGGACTAGATTAGAATCAACAGTTGTGGTTGATCCTTATTGTCATCTTAACCTTCCCTTAATTTGATTGGTCACATGTATTACATAGGGATTTGTAATATGAGTCCATACTTTTTCAGTATGAATGTTGATGATACTATATTGGGCGAGTATCTTGAGCATTGGAGAGTATTGATATGTTGCATTCATGTTTGTGTTTGTCATTGATGTCAACATAGCATTATTTATGTAAATACTAGTAGAGTAGAAAACAGAGATCTTGATGGTATAGATAATGATTTTATTATTTGTTCATGCACAATTATGGATATGTATAGCACAATGTCTTGATGATGTGGTTAAGTAAGCAGAGTTTAAGTCAATGGCGTATGGAAGTTGTAACTGATTTATAGAGAGTAGTTCAGAGATAGAGTATTGGGAAAGTAGTTCTTGATGATTGTTGTCTATCTTACATCCCAGATGTGATAAAGTGATGTACAGTTAGGTAGTGATAGAGGAAAATTAGATGATGATGTCAGTGACTACACAAGCCTTAGTATCACACGTGTGGATTTTTGTATAGACTGTGAGTCAATAGTGCTACTGTAATTGTAATTAAATTAATTATATTATTGTAATTAATTGGGAAAGCCTCAAGGCCAACTCAAGGAATTATTATGAAGATATGGTATAAAGGAAAGATGTTTTCCTTGATTGTAAGGTGTAATCAAGTGTAATTTGTGTATCTATTATTACAAGAAGTGTGAAGTTCTGAAAAGGATTTGAGTGCTCATTGAATGCATGTAATCGATCTAAGGGATTATTAGATGCAAGATTCGAGATCTAGCTACAAGATATGAAGGAGAAAAGGTCTGGCTGAAAAGATAGAGATAGAGGAAGGAAGTACATTTTAGTTCTATTATTCTACAAGGAATAATACAAGGATCATTTGGATAGTGGGTTCATTGGTCTTTCCCTTGAAGCTATTTGGGCAATGGGTCCAGCTATCTTCCACAACTCCTAACAGGGTTGGTACAACTCCTAACAGAGTTGAAATCTCCTAACAAGGATTCAAAGTCTCCTATCAGGGACTCATATGTATTGAATTTTGTAATAGACTCTTAATATGGTTTATTCTCTAACAAGGAATATTTATATAAGTACATCATCTTGTGGGCACCATCCCCACTGCGGTTTTCGCTCTAATCAAGGGTTTCCCTAGGTAACATATATCATGTTATTGTGTATGAGTATCTTTTTGTGTTTTCAATTTGCATTACTCATATTGTTAATATTGTTTAATATTGTCAATTGTGATATTAGTTGGATAACTAATTCACCCCCCCAATTATATTAGTGGACTATATATTCTAACAATTGGTATTGAAGCTTTAGGTCCTTGAAGAATAATCTTAATAGCTTTGGGATATCAGTGGTGAATATATTTAGGAAGGATAGTCCAAGATTCAATCAGGCCAACTGTGATAGTTGGAAGGAGAAGATGAAGACACATATGTTGTGCATGGGTCTAGGATATTGGATCTTGACAAAAAGTTAGAAATCAATCATTGAAGAAGAAAAGCTTGAAAGATGTAGTGAAGAAGATAGAGATCTATTCATGTGTAACATGAGAGCAAGAGAAGCCCTACTGACAGCACTTCTATAGTATGATTACAGTCGGGTAAATTCACTTGTAACATCTCATGAAATTTGGAAAGCTTTAGAATCTACTTTTGAAGGTGATGATCATGCAAAAAGAATGAGATTATAGAATTGGATATGCATATTTCAAGATGCTAGAATGATGGAAGATGAATCTATAAGAAGTTATATTGGTAGAATATTAGAAATGGTTGTAGGTATTTGCTCTCATGGTGGAACCAAGGAAGATGATGGAGCTGTATGGAAGATTTTGGAAAGTTTGACACCACCATTCAAGCCACTAGCGTGGATGATTCAGCTAGTGATGCCTTGCACTAAGGATTTCACTAAGGAAACATTACTTGGAAGATTAGAATCAGCTGAAGTAGACCTAAGACATTCTGGTGAACTTGCAAGAGTTGAAACAGCCTTTAGTGCCTTAAACATTTGACCTAATTTTACAAGGACTACAAGTACCCATAGAGATTTTGTTGGTAGTAGTATAGCTAATGAAGACAAGAAGATTGAGGAAGGAATAGCCCTTCTAGTGAGAAGAGAAAAAGATGGTGAGAAAATCTTTAAATGTTCGAGTTGTAATGAATTTGGTCAGTATGCATCTAAGTGTCCTAAAAGAGAAAAAAATATAAAGGGAAGTTTAACCCCAGTAGAAATAGAGATATAAATTGTTTGTATGCAAATAAAGATCAATAATTTGATGAGAAAGGTCAAAGTGAAAGTGATGATGAATTAGGATTTGTGTCTATCAAGGAGGATGATCTTGATAGAGAAATTAGAGAAGAAAGAGCTCTAGTTATCCAAGTAGAAAAGAAGTATGATTGAATAAGTGATAGTGGTTGTTCACATCACATGACTAGTGATATGAACAATTTTGTCAAGTTTAAAAATCATGATGGAGGTATTGTTAGAGTTGGTAACAATGCAGCCTGCTATATAACAAGAATTGGGTCCATTACTCTTGATGGTAAAACTAACACTGATGATGTCTATTTTGTCGATGGGTTGAAGCATAACTTGTTGAGTTTTGGATAGTTGGTGGACAAGGGTTATCTATTGCAGTTCACTGAGAAGACCTGCACTATCAAAGATAGAGATGGTAAGATGATTGGAACTAACACTAGATCTAGAGGTAATGTATTTTAGTTGAATCGTATTGAGATGACATGTTTGGTAGCTAAAGTGGATAATAGTTGGTTGTGAATAGAAGATTATGTCACATAAACTTTGGTAATATTATGAAGGTTAGTAGCACTTTTGCATTCAAATACTTACCTAAGATTGTTAAGCCTACTAATGTTGTGTGTAAGAAATGTATTTTGGCTAATGTATTTTGGCCAAGTAGAAGAAAGTATCATTCCCTAGCAAGAA
The DNA here is from genome assembly GCA_028749045.1 of Cupressus sempervirens. Taxonomy (NCBI): domain Eukaryota; kingdom Viridiplantae; phylum Streptophyta; class Pinopsida; order Cupressales; family Cupressaceae; genus Cupressus; species Cupressus sempervirens. Next base: position 96,822,661 of record CM053788.1, read on the forward strand.
GTTCACTACCGTAGAGAACCTGGAGATCATTCATAGAAATCTGAGTGGTCCTTCTAGAACAAGAAGATTCTATGGTGAAAGGTATTTTATGATTTTTGTTGATGATTTCACTAGAATGATTTGGGTAGCATTTCTTAAAGAAAAAATTGAAGCTTTTGAGAAGTTTAAGATATTTAAGAATAGAGTTGAGAATGAATTTGGTAAAAATATTAAATGTTTGAAACCTAATAGAGGATGAGAATTCATCTCTATAGCATTTAACATATTTTGTGGAGAAAATGGAATCAAAAGATAGCTATCTGCACCTAGAACACCTGAGAAAAATGGGATTGTTGAGACAATAAATAAGTCTATAGTAGGAGCAACTAGAGCAATGTTATTTGAGAATGATGTTTCTAAGACATTATGGAGAGAAGTAGTGAATACAACAATATATACTCTGAATAGAGTACAGATCAAAAAAGGTATGGATAAGACACCTTATGAACTATGGTTTGGACATTCACCATCATTCAAATATTTTAGGTTGTTTGGGAGAAAATTTTATATTAAGAGAGACAATGGCATTGGTAAGTTTTATCCAAGAAGTGATGAAGGTATGTTTCTTGGCTACTCATTGAAAAGTAAGGCTTACAAATGCTTTAACTATAGAACTAAGATAATAGTTAGATGTGAAAATGTAAGGATTGATGATAAGTTTGGAACTAAAGAAAAGATGGTAGATTATAACTTTGGAATTTTTAGATAGAATGTTGAAGTTTTGTTTAAGACTAACAATGACTTGTAGGATGTTGTGCTAACTTTTGAGCATTGAGGAGAATAGAGTTTTGAACCTAGAGAAGAGATAAGAGTTGAGATGTCAACTCCTACCCCAAATAAAATCTGACAAGGAATCACCCTCCTAAGTGGATAATTGGAAGTAAAGACAAAGGCGTTATGACAAGGAACAAAGTAAATGAGGGGATATGCTTGATATCTCAAGTTGAACCCAAGTGCACAGATGAAGCAGTCAAAGATAATCATTGGATCCAAGAAATGAAGGAAGAATTGGATTAGATAGTAAAGAATGATACATGGGAGTTAGTTCCTAGAACAAAAGACAAGAATGTGATAGGAACAAAATGGGTTTTTAGGAATAAAATGAATGAGCAAGAGAAGTTGTGAGAAATAAGGCTAGATTTGTTTGTAAAGGTTATTCACAGCAAGAAGGCATTGATTATGAGGAAACATATGCACCTGTAGCAAGAATGGAAGTAGTAAGGATGTTCCTGGCTTATGTAGCAAACAAGAAATTCAAGGTCTATCAAATGGATATTAAATCTACCTTTTTGAATGGAGAACTAGAAGAAGAGGTTTATATTTAGTAGCATAAAGGTTTTCTTGTCAGAAATAGGAATTACTGGGGGGTGTCAATTAGTAATCTACAAACTTTAGTCACCAACTAGATATTATTTATTACTTTGAACCATAAATAAGAAAGTAAACAAGTAAAGTTGAACAGTAATAGTAATGATGCATAAAGATAACTCATAACACCATATTTTGTTAACTAGGGAAACCCTTGCCAAGGGAAAACCCTGGTGGGAATGGTGCCCACAAAGGTATACTAATATATGTGTTCCTTGTTAGAGGATGGACCCTATTTGGAGTCTATAAACCACATTTAGTACATAAGAGTCCCTGTTAGGACACTTCGAATCCCTGTTAGAAGATTCCAACCCTGTTAGGAGTTGTAGTACAAAAGTATAAAAGAAGAGCTCATTGCCCAAACATGCAATTCCAATTAAAAGATGAACTCACTACTCAAACAAGTAATTAGTCTTTCAATTCCTCTAATATAGAAGTAAGGATGCCTCAACTTATTTGCAACTAATCTTTGACCTTAGCTAGATCTCAGATCACAAAAATAGGTTCTCAAAACCTTCACTTCACAAGATACAAAAGTTTGCATTCATAATTCACATTACAAAATTCATTCACAACTTCTCCTAGTAAACTCATATAAACAAGTTATGCATTAAATATTGTTCTTTGTTCCTAACTAATAATCACATAACTACTTTCACTAGAACTTGAATAACAAGAGTTAGAGTTAGCATTCTTGCAGACAATGTTAGCCACATGTCCAACATACTTCTTGCTTCCTCCATGTAACCTCATTAGACATAATATGATGTTAGTAACAAGTTACATATAAAACAATACATTGTTGTAAACCAATTTTATACTTAGACAATTTTTTGGGTACCAAAAGCTAAGTATCTTTATTTCTAAGGTTTTCTACAAGAATGTACATCATGTGTTTCCATAAATGACAACAATTACATATCTCATCATCAAATTTTCAAAAATCTCCCCCTTTGGCATTGATGGCAACAAAATAGGGAAAATTGGTTGAGTATCAAAAACTTGTCCAAAATATTACAGTATCAATAGATTAATCATCTTTTATAATTGATCCATCTTACATATGATCCCCATTTCGATATGATTTCATACCTTAACTTACTTACAATGTTCTTATGCATCTTCTCCCCCTTTGACATCAATGGCAAAGGTTAGAATGTCAAAAAAACTATCAAAATTTTTCATCTACTGTCAAAAACTCTATTCATCTGCCTTAAGCTGATCACATCCTCATGCAATCATCAAAATTTGCCTTGAGACTATTCAAACCTTTTACCCATGTGTCCTTGGTTGTTTTAGTAGAAGTGAGAATTTTTCATAGGGTATATAATACAATCTCAACTACATTGAGATCGGATTATGAGAAATTGGAATAGGTGTCCTTGGCTTTGACACATTCCTCCAACTGTCTCTCAATAGTTGATATCTTTATAGCAATAGACTCTCTGAATTCTGATAATCTCTTCAAAATTTTGCCTTTCTCAAGATCTAGTTTCCTAATATCATTGTGAACACTAGCCACTTGTTCTTCAAAGTCATCAACTTTGTTGGATGGTTGTTGTATATGGCTTGTTAGAGCTTCTAGCTCACTCAGCTTTCCTTCAATCTTGCTATCAAAATCCTTGGTCAACTTATGAGATAAAGTACACTTCTTGTACAATACCTTTCCATCTTGTTGACATCTCTAAAGTTCCTTGATACAAGTATCAAGACTTAGCAAATCATTCTTGATATTCTAACAAATGGTGCTAGATAGGTTAGCACCATGAGAAATCTGGGCCTTAGACTCTACAACATTCAACAATTTTTTAAATTCCTCATCAAAATACTTTAACACTAATTGTGTCCTTTAATTGAGATTTGCCTCTGTATGCTTGACTGCCAGAGTACTATGTAATCTATCAATTACCTCCATTAAGGTTCTTTGTAAGCTCTTTACTTTTCTTTTCTTCGCAATCAATTTTGTCAGAGATGAGATCAAGTCAGTTTGATCATCATCATCACTTTTTAGGCTAGCAAGTGAAAGTGGAGTGGATGAACTAGATGGTTTAGTTTCATCTTCCTTTTGCTTCTTCTCTACTACCTCCTTAGCTCTTCTCTCTTCTTTCTATTTCTCCTCCTTTTCCTTTCTTTCCTTCTATTTCTTTTATTCCTCCTCTACTCTTTTCTTCTTTTCTTCCTCTACTCTCCTTTTCATTTCTTCTTCAGGAAATTTTTGCTTGGCTTCTTCGATCTTTCTATTTTCTACCTCTAATTGCCTCTTTTCTTCTTCAATTTGTTTCAACTGATCTTGAATGATCTTGGCCTAAGATTCAAGTTGATTGAAACTTTCAAAAGGGTTAGTGTCACCAATGTTGATAGTAACATTGATTTGTTCAATCTACATAATGTCACCACTTATTGACACTTCTGAAGTTTTAGGTACTAGTGTAGGTGCTACCTTTGACTCTATCATCATCTGACTAATAGCTATAGTTGTTTCGCTCCTTATTGTATTCTTCTCACCCACCATAAATAGAAATTGGCTCATCTTGTTCCTCAAGTAGGGCGCCAGCTTGTTTAACAATTTCTTGATTTCTTCCTCATCATCTATTTTGCATATAGTCCTTAACATAGACATCTAAAGTTCCATATTCTCCTCCTAAGCTAGTGCTTTCTTTTCTATAAGTTTTTCATAGAGTTTTTGATTTATTGTACCTTCAATCTCCTCAAGTTTCAGATTGTTAGCAATCATATATCTCATAGTAGAGATATCAATCTAATCTTTCTCAATATCATTTTATAAATCATAGAATTTTTTCATCTGAACAAATTTCGCTTCATTTGTAATGGCTGAGTTGATCTTCTCAATCTTTAGCTTCCAAGGTTGCCTTGCTATTCCTACTATCTATTTAAAAATAGTAACTTTTTTTGCATGTTTTACTTTCTATTCTTCTTCTTCTTCTTTGTTGGATTCCACAATTGTCAACAATGACTTTTGTATTTTTCTTGGTCTAGTAGCTTGTTGCTTGACTCTTTGTCTTGGTAGTCATAGCTTCTACTAATCTTTCATATTTTCTCTTGAGCTCACATCATTGTTTAGCTAGTACGCGACATATTGAATGCTCTGTTCTGAAGGAGTTTTTGCAATTGACACACTAGATGGTTGCCTAACTAATAATGGTTTCACATTCATTATCCCTTGTTTCATTGTCTACCTAACTACCTATGACTCAATTTATATCATATCGGCCTCAGTTAGAGCTTTCTTCATTATTATCTCAATCTTTTTGTGAGATGCTTTCTCTAGGGATGCTTGATAAGCTCACTAGGTAATCTCTTCATATGTCCCAAATCTATACTTAGCTTGCTCCTTTATGGAGTTCAACAATAGATCAATATATCCAATTGCCACATCATCACTTAACTCATAACCTAAGAGATCAAGCAATGTTTTGTGAGGTTCTACTGCTTGAATATGAGTTAAATATGTATCAACCATAACACATATATCATTTTTGAATCTTTCTACAATTGCAGGTGCAATTCTAAATATTTATTTCATCCCATTCTAAAATGTTTTCATGATCAAATTTCCATTGTCCATGATTTTGTCTACTGGATGTCTTCTACATACATCTATAATATTTTCCATGGGATATCTCTCACTACTCATAATCTTTGTAACTAATAAGTATGGAAATCTCTTAAGTATACAAAAGAATATATGATTGATTAATGACTACAATCTAAACACACCATTCTTGGTCCTCTTGACTTTCTCTAAGTTTTCAAGGAGTTGCACTCTTAGAATTTCACTTAGGCTAACTTGTTCATTCTCAACACAAATCTTATAAGCTGCATAGATGAATCCTACTGATAATTCATAAATCTTAGAACTTTCACAAATATAATAGGCAATGATTCTACTTAGGAATCTTATATCATCTTGTTTAATGGTGTTGATCACCATGGCCTTCCCGTTATAAACCTCCTTAGTGTAGCTCTCAACCTTCTTCTTAACTAGTTTCTCACCTATAGGTACAATGCCTTGTTTTCTAAGACCAGTTACCTCATAAATAAGGTCGACTGAAAGGTCAACTACATTATCTTCCATCTACAATTTTCGATCATGAATTCTACTTTGCATGATCTAATTCCATTCTTCGTTGTCCAATTCTTGGTGAAAGTGATATTTGAATAGGTCTAGTTCTTTCAAATGTTCAAATATGAGCCTTACTGGCATATCATGGTTAAAGAAAATTTCCATATCTTTGTTCATATACTCACTCCCAATAGTTTCAAACTTGCTAGTAAGATAACTTCCTACATCTTCCAAATATACTACGTTGTTCGGAGTAATAGATAATGTTGAATTAGGGTTTCCTTCTATGGGTTTCAAGGAAAAAACCTTCAATTTTTGTCTCTCTTTATTCTCAACACTATGAACTAGTGACATATAAATGATTTTATCAAATATAAACTTTATCAAAGAAACTCTGTAGAGAAATGACAAAATACCTCTTTCTGAAATAGGGTTTAGTTTAAAATTGCCTTGTCAAGTCACTTCTAAGTGTTCTATGCTTCTGATGTGATTGTAATGAAGTGGTAATCAAGTTTGTACTCCATTTTATTAATTCAATTCAAACTTGTATTAATTGCATACTTTGCAAACACGAAAAACTAGTTAATTACATTCTGAAATCAAATATTTGTTTGATCTTCAAATGCTACCCAAGGCTTACCATAGCTTCCTTGCATCATGACAATGCTCCAACGAACTTCACTCCATCAAATTCATTGTAAAAACATAGTTTTCATCTTCTACTATAGAATTAACTTTCTTTATTATAACAGTAACTCTTAATTCCTTCCTAACAAGTTTTGATAAGCTCCAAATGGCAAGCGAGCTTAGCTATAGTCTAAATTTATCTCAATACACCTTTTCCCAACTTTGCTACCCATAGTTTGATCTCTAAATGAAGCTTCAAATTTTGGTGCAGTGATTAAGATTAATTCAATTTAGTTGAATCAAACTCAATACTGACTTCAATTTTCCTATTTCTGCATCATCTAACTTTTCTTTAGAAATATTCAATCCCTTCACAAATGCCTCATTAAGTTCTTCTCAAAGTTCATTGACCATATTTCTTTGATCTTGATTATCTTTTCTAGTTCCTGAGTTCCTTTCATGGTTCCTTCTATCATTTCTAACATTTCTTCCATCATTCCTTCTATTTCTAAAGTTTCTTCCATTGTTCCTTCTATCTCCAAAATTTCTATCCATTCTATGACAATTCTGGGCTATGTGTCCAAAGTTGTTACACTTATAACACATGATCTACCTTCTTTTTTCATAAGGTCATCCTTCTCTCAATGTCCTCTCATTAGATCTTCTTCTATATGCAGGATTAGTATTTCCAGACATTCTACTATTCCTTCTATCATTTTCATGTTTAGGTTTCCTAGAATCAATTGTTTTATGACCCATACCATGACAATTATGACAATAAAAGTTTGCAACATGATTAAATGACTTATTAATACAATCTCTTTTCATATGACCTATTTCATTACATGAAAAACACTTACCTCTAAATTGATACCTGGTTTCCTTAAGAGATTCAACTTGCTTTGGTTCATCCAATATCTCAGCTTCCTTGTCTTGTCCAACTTCTTTAGGTTTATCAAAAGATTGACTAGATTCAATCTTATCATCAAATTTATCTTTTCCTTTCAAATCTGATCTATTTTTGGGTTTCTTTGCAGATATGTTAAATAGATAACCAAGACCAGTCTTATCATAGGTAGGTCTCTATATTGACATTGAATAATCAAGATTTTCTCTACTAGAATAAAGCTTTTCAAGATGTACTTTGCTTTGAGTCAGTTCACTTTTCACAATAGTGTTGTATTTTTGAAGTTCTTCATGATCTACTTTTAATGCTTCAAGCTCAGATGTCATCTTTTCTAGGTTGGCTCTAAGATCTGAATGTTCATTCTTCAAATTAGATTCAACTTTTCTAGGATCACTCTTCAAGCTCAACTTTAGATTGGAAATCTTCAATTCATGCTTCAAGATCTTGTACTCTATTTTCATCTTTGAATATTCATCATCATCAACTTCAGATTTAGTAGTTTCAGGCTTGGATTTAAGATGTTCAATATTGTCCTCAATGTATACTTTAGAGTCTTCGAATCTATCTCTCAACTTATCTCTTTCTTTAGTAAGGAGATTGATCTATTCAAGTGCCTCTTCAAGATTCTTCATCAACTGTTCCATATCATAGGGATCTTACTCAAGTTGTTAAGCCTCTTCTGAGTAACTGGGATCTAATACCAATTGTTAAAAATAGGAATTACTGAGGGGGGGTGAATCAATAATTTACAAACTTTAGTCACCAACTAGATATTATTTATTACTTTGAACCATACATAAGAAAAAAAAAATTAATGCTAAATAGTAATAGTAACCATGCACAAAGATAACTCATAACACCATATTTTGTTAACTAGGGAAATCTTGGCCAAGGGAAAACCTTGGCAAGAATGATACACACAAAGATATATTGATATATATGTTCCTTGTTAGAGTATGGACCTTGTTAGGAGTCTATAAGCCACATTCAGTACATAGGAGTCCCTTTTAGGATACTTTGAATCCCTATTAGGAGTTATGGTACAAAGGTATGCAAGAAGAGCTCACTGCCCAAACATGCAATTCTAATTACAAGATGAACTCGCTACTCAAACAAGTAATTAGTCTTCTAGTTCCTCTAATACAGAAGTAAGGATGTGTCAACTTCTTTGTAGTTGATCTCTCACCTTAGTTAGATCTCAGATCACAAAAATAAGTTCTCAAAAACTTCACTTCACAAGATACAAAAGTTTGCATTACAAAATTTATTCACAACTTCTCCAAGTAAACCTGCAAGATGCCTTTGCATAAATACCATGCCTTTTCAAAAATTGTTGTTGGGTAAGCTAAGACCAAAATACACTTTTCCAACTTAGATTAAACATCTAGGATGTTGGCTCCAATTGGTCAAGTAATTATTTTGTAAACAAAATAATTCCTTTACCTCCAATTCTGATGTTCAGTAAATCTTGAATATCTTTTATCTGTACACTTTGTATTAATGTCATAGGCTGTACACATCATCATCAATATGTGTACCATCTACATTTAACCTCTCTTCTAGAAATAACATCATATAAACAAGTTATATGTTGAATATTGCTCTATGTTCCTAACTGATAATCACATAACTGCTTTCACTAAAACTTGAATAACAAGTGTTAGAGTTAGTATTCCTGCACATGGCGTTAGCCACATGTCCAACATACTTCCTGCTTCCTCCATGTAACCTTGTTATTCATATTATTATGTCAGTAACAAGTTACATATAAAACAATACATTTTTGTAAACCAATTTTATACATAGACAATTTTTTGGGTACCAAAAGCTAAGCATCTTTATTTTTGAGGTTTTCTACAAGCATGTACATCATGTGTTGCCATAAATGACAATAATTTCATATCTTCATTAGCCAATTATCAAAATTTTCTTTATTAGAAGACAAATACATGGTATGAAAATTGAAGAAGCTCTTTATGGTCTAAAGCAAGCACCAAGAACCTGGTATGCAAGGTTGGACAGTTACTTGGCAAAGCTTGGATTTGCTAAAGGTATGACATACAGTAACTTGTATCTGAAAGAATTTGAAGATGGTTTGTTGATCATTGTAATATTTTTTGATGGCATCATTTTTGGAGGTAATAATGAAGTTAGTGATAAATTTGTTGAGGAGATGAAGAATGAATTTGAAATGAGCATGGTAGGAGATATGAAGTTTTTCCTAGGTTTGTAGATTGTGTAGAATAATGATGGTAAATTCTTAGAAGATAAGTATCTAAAATATTTTTTGAAAAGGTTTGGTTTGGAAACTTTTCAATCTATTGGAAAACCTATGATAATTGGTTACAAGTTATCTAGCAAAGATGAGACACCTGTAGTGGAGCAGAAGAAGTATAGATCAATTATTAGAGGTTTGCAATATCTGACTCATACTAAACCAGATATAGAAAATGTAGTTGGGATTTTAGCTAGATTTCAAGCTTATCCTAAGAAATATCATTTTGTAGCAATAAAGAGAATATTTAGATATCTAAGAGGGACATCTGATTATGGAATTTGGTATGACAGATCAAGTGATTTCACACTTTGCTCATATATTGATACTGATTGGGAAAGTAGTATGGATGATAGAAAGAACACCAATGGTGGAGCATTCTTTCTTGGAGGAAGATTGGTTTCTTGGTTAAGCAAGAAGCAAGATTGTATTTCATAGAGCACTAGTGAGGCAGAGTATGTTGCAGCAGCAAATAATTATAATCAAGTTATGTGGATGAAGAAAATATTGAAGGATATCATAATTGAAATTGAAGAACATGTTATCATTTATTATGATAACACAAGTATAGTGAGTATGTCTAAGAATCCTATATTGCATTCTAAGACAAAGGATATATCTATTAAGTATCATGTGTTGAGAGAGAAAGTAGCAAAAAAGGAGATGAGATTGGAGTATGTAAGTACTAAGGATCGAATAGTATATATCTTACAAATCCTTTTCCTAAAGATACATTTGAGTACTTGAGAGGTGTGCTTGGGGTTATGCCCCTACCTAGTTCTGAATAGAGGATGCAGAAAGTGCATCAATCTAGTGGTACGAAGCACTATTATTTGACTAGATTGAATGATGATGCTTCATGTGTTGGAAATATGGTTAGATAGATGTCTTTATGGTTGTCATTTATGGCAACATACATTCAACATTTCATTTATGCATTTAGAGTTAGAAAATTGTCTTAAGTGTTAGATAGTTTTGTTAGAAATGCTTTAGAATAAATGAGAGGTGGGGTGAATCAATTATTCAAAGTCCAAATATCCAAATAAAACTTTTTCATCAAGTAAATTGGGCCCATTAAACTATTCATGCATCCAAACTTAAACTTTCCTACTTAGCAAGTTACTGAAAATCAACATATAACAATAACACATGAAAGATCAACACATAACACAGTGATTTACGCGGAAACCCAATTTGGGAAAAACCACCAATAACATGCTACTCAATTCTCACTCTTCTAAAGTGATGCCCTATGAAAGGCCTACCTTGTTAAAGGCTACAACACACTATTAAATGTGACCTAGTTAGAGGATTTAACCACCTTGTTAGAAGTGGGCCTGGTTAGAGGACTTTAGAACATTCACTTGGAATGCCACCTTGTTAAAGGATTTACAAATGGTTGTTAAACCAACCTAAGTCCATAGGATTTTACCCTAATTGATAAAATTGTTAGAGAGTAACAACAAGGGCTTTTGACCTAATACAACTCACAACTTGTAGATTTTAGACCTTTGTTTAGCTCACAACAGTGTCTAGCTTTCAGTCTCTTCAGCTCTTGACAACTTGTCCTCCTTTCAAGCTTCTTCTCCTTAAGTCTCCATGCTTGATGTACCAATAAAATCTCCTATATGGCCACTTATCAAAGCAAAGTATCTATGCTCTATTCTTCCTTTTCAATACCTTCTCCTTGACACCCTTCAACAACTTCACAACTTAGCATCCTAGTTACTCTTTCCTCTTGGCCTGTGACTCCTTAAATAGAAGTTTGGAATACTTTTCCCTCTTGAATCTTCCCACTTTTAATTTTAGATCAAAAGGATTAGGTAGGATTCAATGAATCTACCCCATATCTTGTTTCATCTAGAAACATCATGAATAATCCTCCTAAATTTGTCCAAAAATGGTTTACCTAAAATTTTGTGCCACCATTTCATCATCCTTATCCTCCATTTGGTTCACAAATTTCAAGGTAACAAACTTGTCGGCCTAGATTTGGTAAATCTTTGACTTTTCAAATAATGTAGCAGCTCGGCATTATTGAAATTATAGTGCTCAGCACATACTGTGTTACTCGGCACTAACTATGGTTTACTGATGCTCAACACCTAATGTGGATTCACTTAGTATTCACTAATTTTTTCTGATGCTCAGCACCTATTACTTGCTCGGCACCTAAACTAGCTTGCTCGGTACTCACTAATGAACTTAGTCAAGCTTTGCAGACAACCTTGTTACAACTTATTCTTCCAAGGTTTCTAAGTGTTTCCAACCTCTATATCTTCAAGTGTATTATCAATACATCATTTTACCATTGTCTTAACTGATCCTTGCACTTCATTACAAAATCATAACTCAACCTTTCCCTTAGGTACTTTTGTTACATCTTGTTGATTAAATCCTCTTTGTCAATCAACTAAGTGATAGTACTTGGATCTTATAAAGCAATTATCATTCTAGAAAATAGTAGGTTTGACAGTAGTGACAAAACAATGATTGATAATATTCTTTATCAATAATCTCCCTCTTTGCAAACAATCTTCCTTTTTCAACAATGATCTTTTCAATCAAATTTCAAACAAGTTTGCAGCAGCACAGCGAATAGATGTTAAGTATATGAATGACTCATTGAGAGTTAGCTCATGTGCAATTGAGGGAAGCTTCATGATAGTATCATAATGATGTATACCAATACACAAGTGTGTATAGATAATATGATGTGAGATATGGTTAAGATACTAGTGTGGGTATTTAACAATGCATAATAAAGCGTAGCAGAGAATTGGATTGTACGACAATAGGAATTATTTTGGTTAAAAATAATTACTAAGTTATGATGATCTAACTATGTGGATATTAATCCATAAGTTATTTTATATTATGTCACACGTGTGAACACGTGAAGGCCGACCGAGCATAGTTTTGTAAGTATGTGAGGTATAAGTAAAGAACTTATCTTGCAAAGATAAGTGTGTTATCTATGATAGACAAGTAAGTTTTATATGATGTGAGCTATTGTACAGAGAGCTTGAAATAATTGTGAGCCTTATGTGATGTGAATTCTGATGTATGATTAGAACAAGTGTGAAGTACAACAAATAGCAAGTATTGTTTGTATATCTATTCTTGTGAAGAACTGAATTGTATAATTGCATATTAGGGAAATGGGATCTTCTTGCATACATTGTATTTGTTCTACCAACTCCTAATAGGGTTGAAGCAACTCCTAATAGGGCTGTGGCTTCTAACAAGACCTAATCTCCTAACAGGGACTTGAGACACTATATGTACTTCATAGACTCCTAACAAGGTCAATATCCTTAATAGGATCCTATTGTTTAGTGAATCATCTAGTAGTTATCATCCCCACCAGGGTTTTCCCCTGGCCGTTGTTTCCCTAGTTAACAAATAATGGTGTTCTAACTTATCTATATTTATTGTTTAGCATTGTTGGTTTACTTTCACATGGAAGTTATAAAGTAATTAAAAATATTAAATTGTAGCCAAAATTTTATAGAATACTGATTCACACCCCCCCTCTTAGTATTATCTATTTCTAACAATTGGTATCAAAGCACAGTTAGTTTGAAGAAGTTTAACAACTTAAGTAAGATCCCTAAAAATATAGAATAGTTAAAGAAAAACCTTGAAGAAACTCTAGAGTGGATTGACCTTCTTACTAAAGAAAGAGACAACCTAAAAGATAGATATGAAGATGTGAAAGTTTTCATTGGCAAGTTAAAAGACAAGATTGATGATTTAGAATCTGGCAAGAAATCAATTGCATGAACTAGTGATAATGATGAAGTAGGAGATCTTCAGAAGGAAAATGAGATCTTAAAACATGAACTAAAAATAATTGAACTTGAGTCTTAAGATAAATGGTAGCAAGAATGAACCAAAAATGAAAACTAAGAATGCAGATCTTAGATCCTAGTTAAGTCAAGTTACATATGAACTAGATACTATCAAGATTTAACATGTTGAGTTAGAGAAGTGAAACATTATTGTGAAAGGAGAATTAACACAAGCTAAGAAACAATTAGATAAACTTTATTCTAGCAATGAAAAGATAGATCAGCAGATATTTCATCAAAGACCTTCTTATGACAAGACAAAACTTGGATATCTAATTAGAGAGAAATCAACCAATAAAGTTGAAATTAGAAGAGAACCTAATCTGATCATTGAGTCCCCTAAGAAATCTAATTAGAGTAAGGTAGAATCAAGCACATCTACTAAAGTGTCAAAGGAAGTATAATTAATTGATTTATCGACAAAACAAATTGAACCTAAGAAAATAGAGCAAATTGATAAACCTAAGAAAGATGAACCACTCAAGGAAGTAGGACATGAGTTTAGAGGTAGATGCTTCATATGTAATGAGGTTGGACACATGAAAAGAGATTGTGCAAGTAAGCCTTTTAAATGCATTACTAATTTCTATTGCTATAATTATCATCATTATGGACATAAGGCAATAGAATGTAAGAAACATAAGTTTGATGGTAATAATACAAATAGTAGAATGCCTAGGAATACTAACCCTGCAAGTAATAAAAGAGGAAGATCACATAATATATCCAATGGTGGAGATAAATATAATGGAGAGAAGAACAAGTTTGTGTGTTACAAGTGTAACAAACTTGGACACATTGCAAGGAATTGTAGAGCACCTAACAATTAGACTAGAACTAATCAGAGGAGAAATGCACCTGTATGTCAGTTATGTAATAACTTCGAACACACAACAAGATATTGTAGAATGGACAAAAGGGACATTAATAGAAATCCAAATAATAGAAGGAACAACAATAGAAATAGCATAAGGAATGTTAATGGCAATGACAACAGTCAGAAGGAAGCAATTAAGGAACATGTTGATGAATTCAAGGAAGCATTTGTGATAGCTAAAGATCTAGAAAGCTCTTATACATTTTTGGAGGAATAATTATTTGATGCACCTAATAAGACATTGAAGTCACAAATTTTTTGTGACTCATCCAACCTAAATTAAGCAGTTTTCATTGTGGCGGGGCATCAATTGGCCATAATTGATGTTAGAGAGAAGGTTGGAAGTTGCGCAATTAATAGGAGGTTAAGGACATAGAGAGACGGCTATGTTCAAGTGTGCAAGTCTTGATATAATCACAGTAAGTGAGAATTGAGAAATCAAGCTTATTGGTATACAGAGACAATATTTGAATCTGTGGTAGATACACATTTAATGTTTAGTGTGATTTGAAATGATTTAAGGATCACAATCAAGATTGTATGTACCATTTGTTCATCTGAATTGTCTTGAGCAAATTGAAGAGTGATTTGATAATGGATTGAAGTGAAAAGTGAAGTTTGAGAAGCATAAAGTTGCAAAAGCCCTAAATTATGTTTTTAAGGTATTTTTACAAAGCTTGAATCCAATTTTTTTAGTACTTTCAGTTATAGTTCAGATGAAAAGAGAATGTATTTGATGTAAGTGAAAGACCATGATATGAATTTGAGAAACATCTATTTATTTCTTTATTGGATGATCTATTGGGCATATTTTTGCAAGTTCTAAAAAATGTGTTGCATGTCGAGGATATAAGAAGTTATATTCACTATAAGATTGAGAGTATAGGTGATGAAGAGATCCATGAGGACTTGGGAAAGATGTGTAATAGTGACTTATCCTTGAAGTCTGAGTATGTGCACCTAGAGAATTTGAATTTGGTAAAGTATATGTTTTATACGGAGTACAACAATCACGATTGGACCTAAATCGTATTGAGTAAGGTACATGATGACATATTTTGGTTAGGAGGTGAGAATATTTTTGTTGACCATGACCTAATTCACAAGGTCACAGGATTGAGTAATGAAGGTTGCAATTCTATTAATGAGAAAAATGTCAGGAAGATGGTTGAGAGAAACCTAGATACAAATTTTGATAGAAGAAACATGAAGGTAGATTCCATTTAGGATAGAGTAAAATTGTTATCCAAGATATTAGGGTAAAATTTGAACCATGGATCAAGGTTTAACTTAGTACCAGCTAGATTTTTCATGCAGCTTATGTAATGGCTATACAAGCAAGAAAGGTTAATTTATGTGAGATTGTCATATTGCAACTATTGGACAAGATTGCAAAGATCAAGAAGAAAAAGAATGTAGTTTTCATATTTGATTCCTTGTTAACTCATATATTTTTTATGCTACAAAGAAGTTTCCTGGATTGATAAGTTAGGATAGCAGCGAGTGCGCAGTGAAGTTGGTGACTCAATGCTATAGGTCTAAACCAAAAAATGTTAGAGATGATGATATTGATAGGATGATAAAGAACTTTTAGAGTAAGATGAAACAGAGGTATAGGATACCTCCCTCTATGGTAGATAAGTACAAGGAAGAGATATGCTTCATGGTGGAAAGTGACAACACCTGCATGGAAGCAATAATTCCTAGAGTTAAATTTATTTAGCCTATGGGATATGAGATGAGTGTAGAACTAGTAGAAGGGTATGCACATATTATTCTTAAATATGAGGACACAAAGTGCCCTAGATGGGGCATATAAGAGGAAAAGATGAGAATAGTTCATTTGGAACTATACATCAAAGAAAGCAAAAAGAAAAAGGTTGAGATTCTTAAGGAATCAGGCATAACAAGTGAAGAATTTAATGAGATTAAAGGTATTGCATTGGAGATGAAGACCAGTGGACAAACTAAAGTGTTAGCAATAACTTCTATTGTAGTTGCAAGACCTTTAGAGTTTGTGAAAATAGCACAACCATGTGCACAAGCCCCAATTGCACCATATGCAATAGTTGCATCAGTATGACCAGTCAGATCAAGGAGTGATCAACCTAAAAGTTAGTTAGAGGTTAAATCATCTATTACACAAAAGAAATCAGAGATATTGGTGAAGTTGAAAAAGGAACGTACACCAGTAATCAAGAGAAGGGTCAAACAGACCACCAGCAAACCTAGAAAGAGAAGAAAGATAGCACAAGTCAGTGATTCTGAGGAATCAAAGGATGAAACTATAGATAGACTAGTAGTCCAGAATGTAGAAGAAGGAAGAACATCAGCTAGAAAGAAAACATGGAAGCCAAAGGTAGAAAACCTTAACATGCAAATTATTAATGATGAGACTTTTGTACAGTTGAATAAATATTAGGATTTGTATAGTAATATGGATAGAAGGTAGTTACAAAATGTCATTGTAAGGAACATGATTTTGAGAAACAAAAGATTTGAGAATATACAGAATCAATACCAGAGGATCTATTTAATAGGCTTGTAAATAGGAAAAGGAGAATTTTAGAGGAAGATATGAATATGAGGATCACAATGATAAATAAACTATGTGATGTTGATTCTAAAGAAAAATTAGATAGAATTTTGAAGGGCATTGAGCGCTTGCTGAGGAACAAAAGAAGAGCAATTCTTCTTATGGGAGTCAACTATGGAGATGTTAGGAAAGAAATTGAGGAGGAAATTGTAAAGCATATGACTATAATACCTAAAGTGAGTACGCAATCTAAACTTGAGAGTCCAGTATATGTACAAGTACATACGCCTTCCAAGGAAGAGGAAGAAGTAGAGGAAACATAGCAGGAACCCTCACCACCTCATATTATTATGGGTACTAATTCCATGCAAGTGGATAGTATGCACAAAATTGTGGATACAAAGGAGAATCTTTTTGCAAAATTTGGCCAATCCATTGTTGGCAATATTACTGCTTACTCTAGCTTTGATGAGGGGAAGAAGAAAAGAAGAAAGAGGCAGAGGCAATAAAGAAGGAAAGGGTACAAAGAGAAAAGGTAGAGAAGAAAATGAAAGAAGAGGAGGAAAAGAAGAAAGAAGAAGAGAAAAAGAAGAAGAAAGTAGAAGAGGAAAAGAAAAAGGGAGAAGAAGAAAGGAGGAAAAAAGAAGAACATAAAAATAGAGAAGAAGAAGATAAGAAAATAGCTGAGGAGGAAGCAAGGAAAGAAGCAAAAAGGTTAGCTAAAGAAAAGAAGAAGGCCGAGGAAGAGAAGAAGAGCACAAAATTGAAAGCAATTCTACTCTTTCCTACAGCAACTCCAGTGATAGCGATAGCAGCACTAGCAGCCAGTCCATCAAGGCAATAGTAGTAACATCAGATGATGAAGATTAGAAAGGATTGATGAGCACATTGAGTAAATTATTTGAGAAAAAAAAAATCATTAAAGTCTTTGGAGAAGACATTAACCGAAGTCTTGGATAAAATGTAGATAACAACTACTATAATTGTAGCTATTCTAGACTTGCAATCAAAGGCCATGGAGTTGGTGAAAACCTTTGATAAGGAATTCACAACTTTAGCAAAAGTGATTTCAGCGCAAGGTCAAGTAAAACATGATGCAACACTATTTAACATAGTGTGCACCAATGTGTGAAATGATCTGAAGACACTTCATGGAAACATCAAGGGATTGAGAAAGCATATTGATGAAGGGAAAAGACTGTATGGACAATGTGTACAGTCATACAAGTATCTTACAAACTTTGAGAGTCAGATTAAAGGTAATTTAAGTGAACTTTAAATACTTTTTGTCAATTAACAAATCCTACAATCCCAAATTGAAGACTATGGAGCAGAAGTGGAGAAGATACATGATATGTTTAGAAACTTGGAATCTGATAAAGAGAAGGTTTCAAAGAGATTCTCTAGTCTTAAAGAAATTTTGTCATCAAAAGTCAGCATTTTGTAGAGGCAACTTGAGGAATGTCTTACAGCGAAGGCTTCCTATGACAAATTTGCCTATACTGACTTAAGTGCAGTTGAAGTGGAATCCTATGCACTTTGCATACTAATCAATATCTCAAAGATAGTAAAGGAGAACTAGAAGAAAGAGATAGAAAGACTAAAGGTTGTGTATGCAGATTTATTTCCAAATTAACAGGTTGACCAGTAGCAGAACATCAAAAATTTTGTGGATATAGTTTTTGACACCTTTACCATTGATGTCAAAGGGGAAGTATTATGTAGAAGGAAAATTATGTATATGTATATGTATATGTATATATGTATGTATATAGATATATACATATATGTATATATATATATGTATATATATGTATATATATATATATATATATGTATATATATGTATATATGTATATATATGTATATATGTATATATATGTATATATGTATATATATGTATATATATGTATATATGTATCTATATATATGTATATATATGTATATATGTATATATATGTATATATGTATATATATGTATATATGTATATATGTATATATATGTATATATGTATATATATGTATATATGTATATATATATGTATATATATGTGTGTGTGTGTAACAAGGAGCTTATGTATGTATCAATGTAAAGGAGTGATAAGGAATGTAATAATCCATCAAAACATGCATAAAATTATTATGTTTTGAAGGCAATTTTTCACTTACATTTTTTTTGTTCTTGTTATGTATGACATCATTTTGGGACTTAGCCAATTTTCCCAAATGTTGTCATCAATGCCAAAGGGAGATATTGTTGAAAATATGATCAGATAAATGTCTTGATGGTTGTCATTTATGGCAACATACATTCAACATTTCATTTATGCATTTAGAGATAGAAAATTGTCTAAGTGTTAGACAGTTTACAACAGCACAATGAACAAATGTTAAGTGTACAGACAACTATTTGAGAGTTAGCTCATGTGAAGTTGAGGGAAGCTTCATGATAGTATCATGATGATGTGTACTAGTGCACAAGTGTGTACAGATACTACAATGCACGATATGGTTAAAATACTAGTCTGGGTATTTAATAGTGTAGAACAAAGCACAATGAAAAATTGGACTATATGACCTTAGGAATTATTTTGGTTATGAAATTACTAAGTTATGATGAGCCAACTATGTGGATATTAATCCATAAGTTATTTTGTATTATGTCAATCGTCTGAACACATGAAGGCCGACTAAGGATAGTTTTTTAAGTATGCAAGGTATAAATAAAGATATTATCTTGCGAAGATAAGTGTACTATCTATGATAGATGAGCAAGTGTTATATGATGCAAACTATTGTACAAGGAGCTTGAAATAATTGTGAGCCTTATGTGATGCAAATTATGATTTATGATCAGAACAAGTGTGAAGTACAATAGATAGCAAGTATTGTATCTATTCTTGTGAAGAACTAAATTCTATAATTGCATGTTAGGGCAATGGGCTCTTCTTGTATACATTATTTTTGCTCTACCAACTCCTAACAGTGCTTCTAACAAGGCCTATTATCCTAATATATTCAATATCCTTAACAGGATCCTATTGTTTAGTGAATCATCTAGTGGGTATCATCCCCACCAGAGTTTTCCCTTGGCTAGGGTTTCCATAATTAACAAATATCGGTGTTATGAGTTATCTATACTATTCAAAATTATTGGTTTACTTTCATATGTAAGTTATAAAGTAATTAATAATATTCAATTGTGGGCAAAAGTTTTTAGAATACTAATTCACCCTCCCCCCTAGTATTATCTATTTCTAATAGTATACTGAGTCATTGAGGACTCTTGGAATTTGGTATTGAACAGTGTCTTTGGATGCTCAAACTAAATGATGACTTGGAGCAGATGATATTAACAATTGGCACATTGAGATTGAGGACTTTGACATTGATGTCAATGGAGGAGAGAATATGCATGAAAAACACTTCCTAAAGCATGGGGGAGAATATGCATGAGATGAGGACAAAATCAGTAGCAAAGTTCCACTTGGTACTCTTGGAACTTAGATGTTTTTCATCTATTTTTCCATCAATTCCAAAGGGGGAGGTTTTTAGCATGAATGTCAATGATACTATATTGGGGGAGTATCTTGAGCATTGGAGACTATTGACATGTTGGATTCATGATTGTGTTTGTCATTGATGTCAACATATCATTGTTTCTGTAAAGACTGGTAGAGTAGTAGACAGAGATCTCGATGGTACGAACAATGGTTTGATTGTCTAGTCATGTATAGTTATGGTCATGTACAACATAGTCTCCTGATGACATGGTTGAGTGCACAGAGTCTAAGTTGATGGTGTACAGAAGTTGTACTTGATTAATAAAGAGCAGCTCAGAGATAGAGCATTGGGAAAGCAGTTCCTGATGATTTTTGTCTATCTTACATCCTAGATGTAATGAAGTGATGTGCAGTAAGATAGTGATAGAGGATAGTCAGATGATGACATCAATGAGTGTGCAAGACTTAGCATCACACATTTGGATTTTTGTATATATTGTGAGCTGACAGTGCTAGTGTAATTGTAATTAAATTAATTATCTTATTGTAACTAATTGGGAAGCCTCAAGGCTGACTCAAGGAATTATTATGAAGATATGGTATAAAGAAAAGATGTTTTCCTTGATTATAAGGTGTAATCAAGTATGATGTATGTATCTATTATTGCAAGAAGTGTGAAGTACAAAAAGGATCTGAGTACTCATTGAATGCGTATAAGTGATCCAAGGGATTATTAGATGCGATATTCAAGATTTGGTTACAAGATTTGAAGGAGTAGAGGTCCAGTTGATAGGATAGAGATAGAGGAAGGAAGTACATTTTAGTTCTATTATTCTGCAAGTAATAATACAAAGATTATTTGGACAATGTGTTCATTGGTCTTACACTTGAAGTTGTTTGGGCAATGGGTCCAACTATCTTCCACAATTCCTAACAGGGTTGGCCCAACTCCTAATAGAATTGGAATCCCCTAACAAGGATTCAAAGTCTCTTAACATGGACTCATATGTACTTAATGTTGTAATAGACTCCTAACAGGGTCTATCCTCTAACAAGGAATATTTATATTAGTACATCATCTTGTGGGTACCATCCCCACCAGAGTTTTCCCTCTAATCAAGGGTTTCCCTAGTTAACATATCTGGTGTTATTGTGTATGAGTATCTTCTTGTGGTTTTAGTTTACATTACTCATATGGTTAACATTGTTTATGACTGTTAATTGTGATATTAGTTGGATAACTGATTCCCCCCCACCTCTTAGTTATATTAATGGACCATATATTCTAACTATGTGATGTATTTATCTATTGTTGTAAGAAGTGTGAAGTGCAAAAAGGAGTAGAGTGCTTACTGAATGCATGTAAGCGATCTAAGGGATTATTGGATGCAAGATTCAAGATCTGGTTACAAGATCTAAAGGAGATAAGATCTGGTTGATAGGGCAAAGATAGAGGAAGGAGGTACATTTTAGTCTTGTTATTCTACAAGGAATAATATAGAGATCATTTGGATATTGTGTCCATTGGTCTTGCCCTTGAAGCTATTTGGGTAGTAGGTCTAGCTATCTTCCACAACTCCTAATAGGGTTGGAATTTCCTAAAAAGGATTCAAAGTCTCCTAACAAAGACTCATATGCACTAAATATTGTAACAAACTCCTAACAAGGTCTATCCTCTAACAAGGAATATTTGTATTAGTACATCATCTTGTGGAAACCATCCCGACTGGGGTTTTCCATCTGATCAATGGTTTCCCTAGTTAACATATCTGGTGTTATTGTGTATGAGTATATTATTGTGGTTTCAATTTACATTTCCTATATGGTTAAGAGGGTTTAAGATTGTTAATTGATCTCTCATAATTGTAAATTCATGATTAATTTAGCCAAAAATAGTTTAGTAGAAGTTTGTTCCATTACAAACAACTATGCCAAAAATTGTTCACTCAGTGTCTAAAGACTTTGATTATCTATCTTCACTGTGCTTTGAATGTTGTAACTCAGCTTCTATAGAACTTGACACTAACTGTTACTTGGCACCCAAATCACTCGGCATGTATAGACTACTTAGCACTTGAGTGACTCAACACATACTATCTACTTGGCACATACTAGTGCTTGGCATTAACTAATCATATTACTTGACATGTATTATTTGGAAACTTATGCTCAACATGCTTTGATCACTTGGCTCGCACTGATTGCTTGGCTCACTTTGATCACTTGGCATGTACTATGCACTCAACTTGCATTGTAATTCTACTAGATAATGACTAAGTGTTTCATCACTGCCTTTCAAAACCAAAATGAGATCAACATAACTGTCTCAAAATTATCATCTATTTGATTGATAAACTCATTGATATGCTTGGTAACAAGTTTCTTCTTATATCATACCACATCTCCTATTGTAAGGAATGAATTTTGTACATAAAAGAATATATAAACAATGAGAGGACAAAAAATACATGATCTATTCTTTGCCTTCCTTATGACTCCTAAGTTCTCTGCCAATTGAGTAAGTTGTAGCTTAGCCAAATTATAACTATGATCTTTCTTAATAAGTTTGTAACCCATATCCAGATCAACACATGACATATTGTTAATTTGGCTTGACTGGTAGAACTTGCATGCTATGATCCTAACAACAAACTCAAACTCTAGATCCTTAATGTTAGTGAGTGACATACCTCTATCATTCCATTTCACCTAAGTATTATTTTTTCTCACATCCCTTCCTTGATAGTGAACGATCTTTACCCTATCCAGAATAGGGTAACTCATGACATGATGAATGATGGTCTTTGTGATCTTCACTAGTTCATTCTACAAACAAATTTTCATGTCATGAATACAACTTAACACAATCTTGATCCATTCTAATTTAAAAATCTTTATGAAATTTAGGGCAAAAGTAAACCATTTCTCGGCTAGTACCTTGTGTTCATCTTCAAGTCTACCATTCTTGCACAAATTGTCACACATGCTCCTCAGATAAAAGTTTTCAATCTCTCTGATTTTATATATGTAAGACAATCTGACATGGTGAATCATAATAACCCTTGGTGGAATTGTTGACAGTGCTCCAGAAGAATCTTCGGTTAATGCAATATTTGGGTATGTCTTAAATTTTGGTCAAGGGTAACCTTCATTTTAAATAATCTAAGCATTACAACCCTTCAATATATCCTTCTTCTCTCTTATAGAAATGGTTCATTCCATTTCTTTAGATTAGGGTTTAAACTAAAAAAAACTTCACAACTCGATCTAAATACAATTGTGCACAACTTACTTGTGAAGCCAATGACACGAACTAGATCTTTAGCAACTTTGCACAAATTTTCTCTGCAATCGCCTTCACAATTTTCTCTATAAATTCTTGAAAACCTTATGAGTAAAATGAGATTTTTAATCCTCTATATAGGTTCAAATGATCAAATTAGGTCTCTATAAATGCTTCTTATGTTTATTAGGTGCATAATAGTTGTCTCAGCCAACTCATTAAAACTTTACAAACAAACTTCCCTTAACTTTGCTCAATCAATATCATAATCCATATCATATTGACATTAAAATCAACACATCAGTCTATAGCTTGGAACATATTGCAACTTGGTCTTGACTAGACTCTAATACTAGCACTCAGTCTTTACCAAATTTTCAACTTGGCACCAAAAGTCATCTCTCTTTTCAAACCTTAAATTTGTCCTTGTACATCTACTATCATGTTGATTTGGACTTACTTGCATATAGTATTAGGAACTAATGCATGATTTATCAATTTATAGCATAGTTCTTGTTGGGATTGAAAATTGCATGGTCCATTTTCAGTCACATTTTGAAAATATTGAGAAAATTGAGCCCTACAAACACTTTTAATGCCTATGTACCCGGCTGTCCATTTGAGACCCCTAAGGTTCTTAATGCTTCTAGCACCTTTCATTCAGCATGCCTAAGCATTTTGTGAAGTTAAATTGAGTTTCTGAGTCATCTAGCGAAGTCCTGTTTCAAGCATTTGTCAAATTTGCAATTCTGCCCTAGTGTCGAACAGCGACAGGAGGCTGTGTTTGCCATTGAATATCTTGCACCTAGAAATGTTTCATGACTTGCCATTTTGAGATTATCTAGTGTCCATACCCAAGAACCTAAGTTTCATATTTTGAATCATTTTGAGTTCGTCTGATTAGGTTTTGAATCCCTCGAAGTTGGTTAGTTATTGTTTTCACGCTTTTGCACTTTGCACATAATTCTGGGAACCCCTGTTTGATGAGTAATAACTTTTGACTAGTTGATCCAAATGTTGAATTTCCTTTTGCGTTGCATTGTAGACATCAAAGACTTGTCATGTTTCAAGTTTTAGCTCTTGACGAATCTGTTTGATCAGTTTTCAAATGAGATTTCAAATGGAATTTCTAACTTTTTACCAGTGTCAGCATTTGCAGATTGATTGGAACCCCTATTCGTGACATCATAACTCCTAACTCGTGATTAGTAAGATTGAATGGATTGTACCAGTGTGTTGTTCTTTGAAAATACTCCAAGTATGTCAGTTTGTAAGTCATGACGAATCCGTCTGCACACTTTTCCAGGTCAATTCCATTCGCAAAAAATGCTTTCTGTCAGCATGTCCAGTTTGTAAAATTCTGAGTAGCCTACTTTGAATGTTCGCCATTTGTGTCGAGTTTTTCATCATGAGCCCAAATCATAGATTCACAATGTCCTCGTGACAGAGAACTAGCGCCCTGAGTTTCATTTCCCCATGTGCTCATTTGTCCAGTTTTCCAAGCCAAATCTGAGCCCAGTTTATTGCTTTTTGACATGTTTTCTTACAGGTAAATCTAAGAAGGCAACTTTGACAATAAATATTTTTCGACTGGGAATTCGTCATGAGATGAGATCTGACAGGGTGCAAGAATAAGAAACAAAGAATTAGTGCATTCAATCTCAAGGCCTGGTCAGTTGTTCGAGTCAGTTTTTAAAGGCAGTCAACGGACCTCCTGATGCAAAAGTGACAGTTTATAGATTAATGGTGAAATGAGTTTTTAACGATCAGTTAGTGCGTGATTTTAATTCCAATGCTTCTGTTTTATGTTGAAGACGAAAAAATCGCCTTGCATGCCTAGCAGTCTTCTTCATTTCTACATAAGCTTATTTCATTAAAAAAAGCGTGGATGTAAAATATGTTTTTAAATGAGTATCCAGAGTGGTCAATGACAACAAGAGCTGCAACTTCGATATGAGCTTTCATATGACGGTTACAAGGCTCTTTGTAATAGCTCCTTTATGATGCAGGAGCATCCAGAGGTATAAGGGCAATCCTGTGTCACCCAAAAAAATGTACTTAGACTTAGTTTCTGTTTTATGTCTTTACATTTTTGGATACCCATTTGGCTCAAATAAAGGTTCCAACTCTCATAGTTCAACTATCAGTGCATTTGAAAATCCCAAAAAAATAGGAGCATGCAATTTGACCATCATTTTGGTGACCTAGAAGGTGCAACTTGGCCATATGAATGTAATTGAGATTTAGAGCATTCCAAAAAAAGAATCAGGTCAAAAGGCCCCACAGTTTGAAAGTTATTGCAGTTTTTCGAGTTTTGGAGACCTCCTAAGAATGCTTCAAAGTCAGGTTTGGGGCATTAAAGGACCTCAAAAAGGGTCAAAAAATGGGGGATGAGTAAAGCTGGTCCATAGGGCTATAGAGCGCTTCGAGAGCTTTCCGAAAATGTAAACGGTTCGTCAATCGGAGCTACGGTTCAAAAGTTATGCCTCCCGAAAGTTCGGCTACCGTTTCTGGATTCTTCTAGATTTGCACCGACTTCTAACGCGGCTTCTGGAACCTTCTATTTTGTCGGTGGATGCCTACTAGCACTTTCTAGAATGTACTCCTAGTCCTTAACCTTCCGGGGTCTATTTAAGGAGATTTTTGGCATTGTAAAAGGCAGTTAGGATTGGAGCTTGAGAGGAGGTGCTAAAAGGAGAAATATTCTCCAGATTTATGCTATTGTAAGCCCGTAGGGCATGTTTTGAAGTTTATTTTCTCTGCACTATTTGTACTAGCATATTTTATCAGTTAATATAATTCCCCCTTTCTATTGTGTCTATTCTGTTGTTGGGTTGTGTCCCCATCACTTTAGGTCCACTACAACTACATCAATCCCTTTGTAGGCAGTGGATGTTTCTGATCGAGGAATAGATAAGGCAATTATGACCAAGAGTGAGAAACATCATATTCATGATGATCTTTCTCAGAATGGAGATAAGAGCCAAAGTCATGGAAACCATGATAAAAAAAGGGCATAGGGTGTGGTAGAGAACTTTGATAGATTTAAGTGGGCTCGTTGCAAGTAGCCATTGCATCAGAAAGTCATGCGTTCTATTGGAATACCCTTGCCTCCTAAATATGTTGAGGTCTTGGAAGAAATTTTAGATTGGGGAGAAACCCAGGGGTCTTAAATAGGTGTTTGGGTTTGTGGTAAAGAATATTCTCTTGCACAGGCACATTTTGTATCTTCAACGTAACCTTGTGTAGATGGCAGGTCATATTCATGGGTACAATATCTATATAAATGTTGTCTTTAAGATTTAATTCACAATGCTCCTTCATGAAGGCTTGTTAGACTGTGGTCATTCATCCAATGGATATACACGCAAAAAAAAAGTAAAATCCACAATGTTTGAAAGATCACGCCAATACAGAGGGAATCAACAACAGCAAATAAAGAGTAGCTCACGCCTTTCAAAGAATCCACACTTTCCAGCTAGGAGTCAGAGTGTAGGAAAAACGATGCAGTGTCCAAGTAATAGGCATGAGTCTCACGCATATAAAAAGGGATCATTTGCTAGTTTTTAAAGAAAGAGACAAAAAACCTACGCCAAAAGACCAAAAAATTTGCTAGTGTTTAGAGGGGATGATCCACATTTTTGGGGAAGACAGAGGTAGCACACAAGGAAAGAACAGCACAACCTATAATGGAGGATCACATTAGGAGGTAAGCTACAGCATGTAAAAATAGGAAAGACGCCACCACAGATCATGAGCAACCCACGCATTCAGCAGAGGAAGTTGCCTATGCAAGTAGAATCCCACGCAAGCATTTCCAACAGCCCACGCATGACTCCTTGTGAGTTCGATAAGCTTTTGGGGCAGAGTTGGAAGGTATTAAAGAGGAGGATACCGCACATGAAGGCAACGATAGTCCATAAAAATCAAAGCACCAGCGACAAGGAAGGAAGGGAAGGCGCCAGTGAATGCCAATAACATAAGGAAAATGCCAAACAAAGTACGCTAAGGAAAAGCCAATCCGTGCCATGAGCAAGGTGCGGGAAAGAGTATGTCAAACTGTTATATCCCACATCTGCTGTGTGGATTGCTTCTTTGACATTTAAATATATTTTCACATGGTAAGTGTAATGTCTAAGACAAGCACTCTTTTGAAGAGACAAGCGCCCATGCGCGTGGGGCCCATGGATATCATGGAGAGAAAGTAATTTTAAACAAACACGCAATTAAAGACCAATGACATCAGCAAACATGAGGTCATCAAAAAAAGCAAAGAATCCAGCTAGTCGCTATGTCGCTAGCCAGAAAATCTGAGAAATTTCGACTAGCGACTTAGCGAGTCACCGAAAAATTTCAAAAATTCGGCAAACGATGAGATGCTCTAGATGAGAGGAAATTGTGACACATGGTGCATCTAGCGGTCCTCGCTTACTCGCCAAGCGGAAGATGCACGACGATTAACATAGCAAGTTAGTGAGAAGATGACACGTGGCAGATGGTGCAAATCAGGCAGGCCAATCAGCAAGTGACACATGGCGTCAGTCAAACAATGGTTTGACCTGGATAGAAAGTGGTGGGGAATTTGTGAGCTTCCAAATTTTAATATTTTATTATTTTTTCCTCAAAACTCACGTGAATAACATTTTAAATAAAGTCTGAACTTTAATATAGTTTGAACTATATGTAAAGTTTAATTTTTGGCAAAACATGTGCAAAGCCATGAACAAAGGCCTGATTTTCAAACGGCCATATCTGGGGCTATTTTAATCCAAAATAGGCACTCCAATATACCGTTGGAACTGGGAGAGCTTGAATTTTCCAAATACGGGGTTAGATTTTGTACAGCATTACAATGGTTCAAGTTATAAGCAGTTTTATAGTTTTTGGGGTTTTCTCAGTACAGTGAGCAGATCTGATCATGAGTCATCAAAGGTGGTTATAGAGAAGATCTCAATACTTGGTGAGGTTTGGATATGGAGAAAACAGACTCTAAAAGGTTCATGCTTTTAGAAATTACCTTGTAACTATTTTTTTCAATTTTTACCGTGTTTTCACTTTAGGAGCAGAAATCAGTTACAACGGGAATCAGATATCTCATATTTTTGAAGCCTTTGAGAGGTGTAATCATAAAGATTTGATTTACTAGTTAGGGGAGAAGATCAGAAAGAGGTTTTAACCTGTTGAAAGGGTTTTCCTAGTGGACAGTTGTCAATTTGTTCAGACCAGATCCGAGAATTGCCCTCTCCTTACTTATTCCCTCTCTTTCTCTAAAAAAGGTTGTTGGTTGGTTTTTCATTTTTCAGTTCCTAGAGCTCTGCTTAGGCTTTGAAAGCCACACACCCAGCATTTCTCTTTTGTATTGAGCAGCATTTATGTTTCATGCAAATAGTTCTTGCCCGTTAGATGATTTCATGAGTCATTTCTATATATCTTTCATGTATTTGGTTTCAAAGAAAACAAATAAAGCACAGAAAAGGTTTAAGTTTAGTCTGAATCTTGTCTCCTAATTATGGATCTATTATTTCTTCTAATTTGTGATCAAAGAGCATGAATTAGGTTTCATTTCATTTTGGAATGTATGTGGTTAAAATGTCTTGTAGATGGAACAAAGAACCATGTAATTGCTTGGTGTTTATCATAGGGTTTGCAGATTTCATGATAGGATGTTCTGAGTATGAGATTCATTCTGTAGCAGATGTCTATTCACAAAGTGAAGGATAGATCAAGGATCTTGATGTAGGAATTATGTCATAGATTTTCAAAAGATGTATGGTTATAATTCATGTAATTGTCCAATGGATAAGGCACTGGTCAGAGAAAGGATCATTAAGTTATGTTGCTCATACTTGGGTCTTGTTGTCATCAACATAATTAAATCACTTTCCCTTTTAATGTTGAAAGCTATTCAATGTTAACCCGCACTTAGCTTTCCAGTTTCATGAGTCATGTCCTTAGTTATTTCATGCTTGTGATCTCCTAGTTAAGCATAGAAGAATTAGGGGTTTTTATCTGCACTAAATAGATTCAGTGTATGCTTTGACAACTGGTACCATATAACGAATCTATAGGTTCACCTACCTAGGTTTTGCAGAGCCTGAAGTGCAGAAGGAGTATAGCCTTATAGTTGGCCTAGTGTCTGAATGGGCATGTTGAAAATGGGAGTTAGCTGCCCCTAGATATGTTTTGTTCTCATCGGGGTAATTGGAAATGGGTAACATTTTCAAACACCAACAGTTCCATACATATTTTATCATTTCAATTTGAGGTGGAGGAATCACCTAATCCATTGGATTATGTGATCACAACTTCACCATTAGCACTACCGCCTCCATCAGTTTTCTTCTTCTAGGTTTGATTCATTTGGGTTCTCACTTCCTATTTATTGACCTTTGTCTTTCCATTGTTCTCCTCAACATTGGGTGTTGATGCTTGGTTTATATAGTCCTTGCTTAGGTGACTGACCTTTTGAGAATTGAAACATATTGGTCTAAAATTTCTCTAGTTTCTAAATATTCCTCTGAGATGTATTCCATCACAATTTGTTGCATCGTGTCCGTATTTTCCAAAATATTTACAATTTACCCCAATTATTATAATCCCAATTTATGATATTGCCTTGCTTATGTTCTTTTCCTCCACCTTTAGGTGTCCAATTGTTCTTTGCTTTAGATTTGTAATATTGTGCCTTATGACCATACTTCTGACATGTATAACAATATCTTCAAACCTAGAAGTGGTTTTTATCTTATTGATCTTTGATCTACACTCATGTGCTTGATGACCTTGTTTGTTGCAAGTGAAACAATAATCATTGAATTTTGGTTTAGGATTTGACTTACCAATTTTTCTCCTACAAGAAATTATTGTATGGCCTAGTTTTCCATAGTTATAGCATGTAGGCTTCTTGATCTTTGGTTTTGCAGTCACATTACTTTTCTCTCCTTTCCTTGATGATTCTCCTTGCTTGACACTTGATAGGAATTTGACATAGCCTGTTCCAGAAGTGTCATGAGGTCTCCTTGGTGCATTCATCTATTCATTAAGAAATCCCATGACCTCTTTAGGTTTGTTCAACCTTTCAACAAATTCTTTTTCAACTTTCAACTCATTCACCAATCTATCATTCTTAGATTTCAAATTTGCAATCTCTTGTTCCTTTCTTGCAACATCATGATTCACACTTAGTAACTGATTGATCATTGCAAATTGATTGAGTGTTAGCTTCTATACTTCATTGATCCTTTCATCAAGTCTTGTAGTTGTCTATCTGTTATCTTCATCTACCATTGCTTTGTATTCTTCAGCCTTTTCTTTGTCTTCCTCAACCTTTTATTTTGTTCAGTCACTTCACATAATCTTACTACTAGTATCTCGTGTTCTCTTTTCAATGTTCTAACTTCTTCATTTATAATGTTATTACTGCATCAAATCCACTGTAATTGCCCTCATCAAATAGTTCTTCAACAATATCTTCTTTGCATTGGGTTTCATTTTGTTGAATTTCCATCTCTTTCCTTCTCTTCAAGGATTCCATCAATGTCTCATTTGTAGTTTTGACTTTTTGAGGTGCAAGTTAAACATCAATCTTCTAGTTCTCAATGATCTTTCCCAGTTTGTAGGCTTCCATCTTCAAGATCTTTATCTCCAAAGTGGTTAGAAGTCTACCAAGAACACACTACTTTGATACCAATTGTTGGAAATATAATAGGGAAAGTGAGATACTAAGGGCGAGAGGTGGATTAGGATCTATAAAACTTTTCACACTTCAAACATGAAACATATTTTATATCTACACATAAACCCTCATTTAAACAATAACCTCACATCAATATAATCATTCTTTACTACATAATATCATATCTAACTTCTAATTGCATGAATGAAACTCATAAACACATAACACATAGATTTGGTAATGTACAAACACTCCAAGGTGAAGGTAAAATTGCAGTGGGGATGACACCCACAAAATCTTCACTAATGCAGCAATAAAGTGTGCTTTTTAAGGCTACAATATTTGATCACTTCTAATGATCTATCCTGTGAGGTGTCTTCCCTGTTAAAAGGTAAAAGACCTGTTAATTACTACATTGATTAAAATATTTTACATTATAGCTAAGTGAGTACTCTATTAGGAGATTTACAAAATCTTTTTAAAGCTACTCTATTAAGAGATTTGAACCTTGAAACACTTGTTAGAATGTTAAGTACTTGATCCTTCAGTTTTTAGTTACAATGTTTCTTCCTGATTCACCTCCAAAACTTTACATGTAACCAAACTCTTAATAACATCTTCTCCATACACATGCACACACATGAACTAGGTTATAAGCCCTCCTTAAATAATTGTTTGGGTGAACCTTCTAGATCCCAATCAATAATATAGATTTAATCCTTTTGCCACTTATTCCTTTCAATTTTCTTATTGGTAAATTTCCTTACATAGGGATTAATGATCCTTTGTTGGATGCATAATCAACTCCTTGATTATCTCCTTGATCTGTAAAACATTCTTCCAGCTCAATAAAAATGGTTTACATAGGATTTTGTGTCATTCCAAATAAATATGTAAAATTTTCTGGCCCAACACTTATATCATATTGACACTCGGCATAAACTATTTCATCATGTTGACTCTTGGTCTTAACTATGTTCAACATATACTAAATTGCTTGGCCTTTGTAACACTTGGCTTACACTACTATCCCTAAAAAGATCATCAATCACTGGAGAACTTGTCAGCCTCTAGTTTGCTCAACAATAACTACTACTTGACAAATAACTTGAAATATATATAAGTCTTCAATACATAGCTCAACTTATATTGAATGGCTCGGTCTTAGTGATGATTGACCAACCCTGTCTTGTGAATGACTAAGTGTTTGACACTAATAGATAACTTGAATTTGGTATCAACACTTTGTAGCAGGTTCTTGCATGCATGTTTCTCAAATTCTACATGGTACCAGAGCAGGATCTGCTACAACTTGTTTGGTTTTGAAGAAATCAAAAAAATGAGGGTTTAAGTGGATCATATATGAGATTTTTTGAATTTTTTTTATTGCAATAAGGGGTCACTAATCTTTGGTACACTGGGAGAAAAAGTGGACCTTGATGTTGAGCTCACAACATCCAAAAACCCCTATTGTGATATAAAATATGTCTCATTTGGATGTTGTTGACATAGGAAGGAAACAAAATCCTACCAAGTCATATGACCTTCTCCATGCAAATTGAGGAATTTTTTTATTTTTTTTAAATGACATATTTTTGTAACCATGCTAGGTTATTAAAAGTTTCAACCCTTTATAAAGTGGATTTCACTCTTTGGAGGGAGTGACCACTACGTAGCCACCAAGCGACCACAACCCCACCTCAACCACATCATCTTCACCTAACAATTCCAGCGCCACCTCCACCCACACATGGTTCTTTCACACTGATCATAAGCTGACAACCCCCAATCCACCCCCTATGTTCATATCAATGCCCGGGGGGCTTGACTTATAGTCCCTATGGGCTTTTCCAGACCCTTTTTTGTCAAAAGGGGTACTTTCAGTAAAGTAGGCATAACTTGAGAAAACTAGGTCATTTTTGGGAAAACAAGATATCAAAAAAAAGTTGATTATGAGCCCAATTCTCTCATGAGGTTTATTTTGGATTTTTTTCTATAATGGTTCCTATTTAATTTTTCAAATCGAGATGATCTTTTTTGCATTCAAGGGGCATAATTTTCTTAGATTTGCTTTGATTTTCTATCTAGAAAAAGCGTCGAAAAGCTCTTCTCAAGAACTCTCTAAATTCTATTTCTTTTCATTAGAAAAATTCAAAGGTATACATGATTCAATCTTTAAAAAATCTCTTTTCTTGTTTTATCTTTCTATGTAGCTTTTGGGGTTCAATTATTCGCATAATGGAGGGAGTTTTTCTTTCTTGTTTTTGTCATTTTCATTAAAAAATCAAAAGTAATTCAAAAAAAAAACCTATTAAAAAATGGTTGAGACCTATTCTTGTCTAAATGCTCTAAACCTACATAACTATCATACATGGACAGCCATCATGATACTATTAGCCTCAACTAATGATGTAACTGATAATACTATGAATGTTAGTGAATGAATCATATTAGTTGTTATGTTGTCATTGATGTCAAAGTCTTAGTTGGCTAGACATTATGTTTTTT
This sequence comes from Cupressus sempervirens, assembly GCA_028749045.1. Taxonomy (NCBI): domain Eukaryota; kingdom Viridiplantae; phylum Streptophyta; class Pinopsida; order Cupressales; family Cupressaceae; genus Cupressus; species Cupressus sempervirens. The sequence continues at coordinate 96,856,197 of CM053788.1, forward strand.
CAATAGAGTGTCATATCATTTGATTGATGAAGAAGATTATATTGATGAAGAGGATTTGAAGAAAGTATGATGATGACAGAGTTGATAAGTAAGGTATTCAATGGGTACTTGAATGAGTTGGAAAGTGATAATGTAATGTTGGTTTAATTGTTTTACAATCATGTAACTTTGTAATGAAATGATCTAAAGTCTATGTATTCATTGAGATATACAAGCTATACTGAGTAACAAGGTGAAGGAAGGAAGACAATGTTCGTCGAATGACTACAGTTGTCACCAAGCATTTGGTAAAGAGAAGTTAAAGTTCAGTGTTAACTGAGTAATTCATATGTTAACCAAGTGATGCATTGTTCAAGTGAAATATAATTTTTGTTGAGTATGATCTCGAAGAACAAGTTAAGAAATATGAGATTTTAGTCTGAATTATGATGAAAATAAAGAATATTTGAAGTTTGAAGGTGAAAGTCAAAGTTTGTTACAAGATCTACGGCTGGAGAAATACAATAAAGATCTAATGATGGAGATTGAAACAAGATAAGAACGAGAAAAAAGTTCAATAAAGTTTACATTTTATAAGTTACTAAATACATTGAATTTGAGATCTACAGATGTGGTTAAGCAAAAAAAACTTGGAAGAATTTGGAAGCATAGAGTTTACTATTTAAGGAGGTGTTGAAGCAAGGTTTTGGTTGTTGGTTGAATGTTAATTTTTATAGCTAAGTTGGTTATTTTTTCAAAGAAAAGAGAAGGAAAGGAGAAATGTGGGTCAAGAAGAATAAAAGGAAGATCAAGAAGAGTTAGAGAAAAGTGAAAATGTGAAGAAGTGAATTAGCCAAACAAAGATCATAAGGAGTTCAAAGAAGGAAGAAGACATAGAAAAATATAGATCTGTATAAGCAAGGTAGTCCTGAAACCTAATAGATCATTTGACTACTACTCTCTTACCATTGTAGCAAAAAAATCTCTTAATCGAGTGGACCTAACAAGTTTATGAAATCATATATGGTAACATCGATTAGTTATGTTTGTAAGTCTTTTAGAGCAGGCCACTCTTTAACCAAGATCAAGAAGTGATAAGGTCTAGATTATCTTTATGATAAAACCCTCTAACTAGGTCACACCAAGAATGTGCATATAAACCTTTAACAAGGTTGGCTCCTAGTAGAGCTTACTTTAGAAGAGTGAAATTATTTGGGTTGCCAGTCTCAAGCATTTTTTCCCTTTACAAGGTTTCCATGTTAAATTATGGTTTCAAATATGTGATTGATTTTATGTTGCAAGTTGATTTTCATGGTCTTAACTTAATATTGCAACTTGGTAAAAGCTAGATAAAAGCTAAGTTATATTTCTGATATTCAATAATAATAGAAATAGTGAAATAATAATTTGAAATAAATTGACTACAAGTTTGAATTGTGAAGTAGAATGAGATCACTGAGTTATTTCTTTTGAAGTTTATGAAGTTGAATTCATACTAAAGTGTTTGAAAGGCCTATAGGATAACTAGACATAATTGATTGACCCCCCACCCCCTCTTAGTTATCTAATAGACATGGCTTCTCCATTCAAAATTTTTGTGGTCTTGTTTAGATGAAGTGAAACCAGTTTTATAAAGGCCCTTTACGTTTATGTAACACATGAATAAGATGGATGAGGTCATGGGTTTGATTTCTTTGCATGTTTCAAATAGCTTACAGTTTCATCTTGATGGCTGTAATACTCCTCAAGAGATGTAACCCAAGTTCAAGGATGTATTTGGTACCATCAATGAGTTTAGAGAACTAAAGGTTGAGGCAAATCTCACATCACTTGTACCTAATTCTTATCCCTCCATTGAGGATTGTCTGATGAAGTTTAAACAACACATATCTTTGCTACATGGTTGTGGAGAGGTTAAGACTGATAAAGAGTGTATTTATTTGATATTATCAAAGATTTGAGGAAAAATTTAGATTTTCTCATCTACCTTCCATTCCACTATAGATACTTTAGGTCCTAGATTCATTATCCCCACATTTGAGAATTTTTTTTGCTCAGTTGACTAGAGAGAAGACAAAGCTTACATAGTTGGACTTTCTAACCGGATCAAAGAACTAGGCATTGATAGCTAAGGAATCTATAGGCAAATAGAAGAATAAATTGAAGCAAAATTTATATTTAGATGGTAGTGAGAATTCCTCCAAGAAACCTCTTAGATCAAATACACAGAAATCCAATCTAAAGGGTAAACCTTCTAAGTTTGTTGAGTCTTTCTCTAAGACTAAGAAGTTTACAAGTGATCCTTGCAGTTTTTTTGGCAAGGAAGGGAATCCAATTTCTAGGTGTTGGAAACATCTTGAGGCTCTAGAGGAGGCCAAGCAAAAAGATAGTGTTTCTTCTCTAAAGCCACCACCTTGTCCCTCAAGGAAAAGGCCATGCTCTTTTTGCACAACCTTTGTCTTCTCTTGCTACTTGGATCATTGATTCTAGTGCTTTACACCATATGTCACACTAACCTAATTTGGTTACTTCACTTTCTTAGAGTACTATGTTACAAATTACAATTGGTGACTCAACACAACTTTTAGTTACATGTTCTGGCATTATTTCATTAGATGGTGGCTCTCTACAGGATGTTCTTTTGGTTCCCTCCATTTCTATGAACTTCTTATATGTCTATCACATTTGTCATTTTGGATTGGGTAAAACAATTGAGTTATCTTTACATGATGTTGTTATTTAAGGCCTTCATGATCCTGACTTTTTTGTTGCTACAAGGAGTGTTAATTTAGATAATCACTTATACATTTTGATTGATTTGAGACCTCTAATTATATAAGTATTTCTCTTATTTCTCATGCAGACATAATGAGAAAGCTTTGGCATGAGCATTTTGGCCATATAAACTATCAATATCTACAACAGATGAGTACACATGAGCTAGTGATTGGGATACCTCAGATTTCTTGTAATGATGGTGTTTATCAAGGTTGTTCTCATGGAAAACATCATAGAGATTGATAATTAGGAGATAATTTCTACAACAAGTTAAATTGTGATATTGCTATTAGGATTCAACTATGTAGTTTTTCTAATAGATCATAGATATCCTTTTTTGATAGGTAGAGCCTCACATGCTAAGACACCATTGTAGTTGATATACAATAATCTTATGTCATTTGTCACTCCTTGTTTTTCTAGTGTTTGTTATGTGATCACCTTCATGGATGATTTCTCCAAATACACATGGGTATATTTCTTGAAGTACAAGTCTAATGTCTTTGATTCATTTTGAATCTTTCAAACATTTATGGAGAAACAATCTGATCTTTTTTTCAAGTGGATATGCACTGACAATGGGGGGCAATATGTGAATTAGAATTTCAGATATTTTGCAGTGAGCATGGTTTGCATCATTAGATTTAAGTTCCTTATATCTCTCACTAGAATGGGGTTGTTGAGAAAAAGAATAGAAGATTACATGATGACCAATTGTATGATTTTGTTTCAAGTTATGAGTTCTTCATTTTGGGCTAAGGCTATCAATTATGCCAACTATACTCAGAGTCAAATACCTTACAAGGTATTGTGATGATTAACTCTTGAGGAGGCTTGAATCATCTCAAGCTCAATGTTTCTACTTTCAGAGTTTGTAGTACTAAGGATTGGAAATATATTCTAGATGCTCAAAGGAAATCCATGGAGAGGAAGAGTTAACCATTCATATTTTTGGGAAATTGTGATCATGTGCAGGCGTATAGGGTATTTGATCCTGATTGCAGAGAGATCTTGTTTTAGTGATATGTCTAGTTTGATGAGCATTATCCTTAGGTGGAGAATCTGTCACCTTTTCTTCCCTAACTACCTAGTACTTCCTTATATCCTTTGAGGTTTATTTATATGACAATCCACCTTCCCCTACTCCATGAGATATTCAGTGTGTGCCTAAGTGGGCTCATGACACTATTGATGCATAAGACTTTGAAAAAAACTTAACTTAGTTGAAGAGTATAAAAAAATCGTGAGCCCTAAAATACTTGGAATTTTTCACATTTTCAAATTGAAGAGGACAATGTCAATGGTTTTGAAATGTTTTCTAGCTGACTTTGAATCTCTACTATAAAAGCTCTTGAAGGTTTACAACTCAAACCAAAATCTTCCTTGTCTTTTACCATGACATTTATAAACTATAGTATTGGTAAGTCGCCTTGATAAAGTCTATGTTATTTTACATTGGAATCCTCTTGCACATTATTTATTGGTCAATATTTTGTGTTTCTTTTAGTTCTATCATAACCAAAATGAAACTCTAAGAAACTCAAAGATCAGGCATCAACCATCACCAATGTTTCCACATACACATCTTATATCTAGAAAGTAACACTAAAAAAACCTTTAGTGGTCATTGGTATTGGTAGTCATCACCGAGATAGGTCAATGGGATAGTAGGGGGGGGAGATAGTGCCCGGCCGAGGAGTAGATAGATTGATAATCTCACAGTCAATATTTGGCAGCCACTAGCTTTCTTTGATGCTGAGTCAACAAGGTGGCAAACTGCCTTCCCTGCTGCTATGATTACCTCTACCTTTTGTGCTTGACCATATTAATATTGGACTTAAATAGAAATCAAATTAATATTTTAAAAATAAAATTGATAATTAATATTTAATCTAATAATATACATTTATGTTATTAATTAAACCATTTATGAATTAAGATTTTTTAAATTAATAACATGATAATATTACATGATGCTTTTACTACTGTTGTGCAGATTTTCATATCCCCACTTGTGTTCTAGTATTTCCCTTTATATATTATTGTATTCTTGTTGGTTTGAAAATTTACATCTATTGCTTAGCATTACAAGAACCCTAGATGAAATTCTCAACTATGCTCAATCTTTATGCACAAAGAAGAACATTCAAAAAGGCCAACATAAACTAAGTCATTCCATGGTCAAGTTACTCATTACATTCTCACATTCATAAGTACACAAGGGTATACTTCTTGAAGTACAAATCCCATGTCTTTGATTCATTTAAAATATTTAAGACATTTTTGGAGAAGTAGTCTAGTCTTTCTATCATGCAAATATGCACTAAAAAGGGGGGGGAGTATGTGAATTAGGCTTTCAAATATATTACAGTGAGCATAGTTTACATAATTATATTTCAGTTCCTTATATCCCCCAACATAATGGGGTATTGAGAAAAAGAATAGAACATTACAAGATATGACCAATTGTATGATACAGTCTCAAGCTTTGATTTCTTCATTTTGGGCTAAGGCTATCAATTGTCCCACCTGTATATAGAATTAGATGCCTTACAAGGAATTGTAATGTTTAACTCCTGAGGAGGCTTGGAATCATGTTAAGCCTAATGTTTCTACTTTCAGAGCTTGTGATACTAATGCTTTGGAATTTATTCCAGATGCTCAGACGAAAGTCATAGAGAGGAAATATTAACCACTCATATTCTTTGGATATTGAGGATGTGTAGGCATATAGGTCATTTGATACTAATTCTAGAGAGGTCTTGTTTCAACAAGATGTCCAATTTGATGAGCATTATCCTTAGATAGAGCCTCCATCACTAACTTCTCTCTTACTGCCTAGTACTTCCTCTTCTCCTCTTTAGGATTCTATATCCTCTGAGGATGATTCAGATGATGATCCACCTTCCCAATCTCCACTAGATATTCAGTGTGTGCCTAAGTGGGCTCATGATACTACTGATGTAGCTAAACTTTTGGTAGGAGATCCTTCTTATTCTCATCCCACTCATGCTCATACATTTGGTACTGGTATTTTGAGCCATGCCATTTAAGATGATCTTCATAATTGTTTAGTGGCAATATTGTAAGGAAACTTGCAACAAAGAATATAACCATTTCCACATAACTCATAATAGATCTAAAATAAATATGTACTTAAAATCCACATGCAAGAGAATAGACAACATACACACAAAAATATGACACAAGATATACCCTAGGAAACCCTCATTGAGGGAAAAAACTAGCCTCCAAAAGCATCCATCACCATGTATTATTCAGCAAAATCACCATTGCAATACAACCATGGAAGCCTTCAAAGCCATAGCCACCATCGAATAATCCATGTGAATAAGCATGAATCCACACATCCCATGCCATGCTTCCAACCTTCACAAATGATCCCTTGGCTAACCTATCAAGCCTTGTCTCGCTCGACTCTTTCTTTTTGTCTTCTTCTTCTCACTTACTACAACAACTACCCTTGTGGTTGCTTATATAGTAGCAAGTCCCTCAAAACCACCAAGTGGTATTACATAAACCATGTGTTACCTAACCCACTGACTCCATATTTAATATTGGGCATTTAATTTCTTTTCCCTAATATTAAATAATTATGTGAAATATTATCACAATGTTACAATACAACTCATCAAGTATATCTCATGGGAATCTTTCTATGTTGCATGTCCATCTAGGTGTAACATTACATAATAAAATAAAATAATACAATATAACAATATTATGCAATGTGTGCAACACCCATTATCTCAACAATCTCCCATTTGTTATATACATTGCATAGAGTCAATTTGTAGTCACATAAATCAACAAGGGAACAATCCCTCCCAGCACATCCACCATCATGGATCAAAGTAAACCATGTGCTCCATCCTAGTACCTACAACAAAATAAAAGTATCCAACATCTCAAACATGAATGATCTCACCTCCTATTATGCCACTACCACTAGACATACATAGAAGTCATCCAAAGAGAAAACCACCCAACCTGTCGTATTAAAAGATCATAAAATCCTATACCAACTAAAATTCCAAGCACAAAAACCTGATTCAAAGGTAATCACATCTATCCATAGTTGTCAAAATATTCATAGCTGAAATAGCACCCACAACAAGTGCCAAACCCATCCAACTATCCATACCTCCAAAGGTATACCAAGTGAATCTCACATCATCAACATATCCAATCTACAACCTACAATCACAAGCCTCAAGAGAAACACCTACCACATATATACCAAGAAGCTCCCACTACAAAAGATAATGTCAAATCTATAACCAATCCACTCACAACATCTCAAAGAAGTGAATCCATGTAGTATTGAGGAGATCCACAATACATAAACTGATAACCTACAAGAACAACTCTCATATCAAGTCTCCAACATTCTCCCAAGTTCTCCACAACCGATAGAGGAAAGAGATAAAGGAATAATTGTCTCATCTCTCACATGACATACATGAGCACAAACCACTGATCACAATCCCTAACCAATCTCAAATCCAATTTAAGTGAAACTGAACATCCAGGAAGATAACTAAGACTAAGGAGAAACCATGCAAATAATAACCTATATCATGTCCTTCTACACACACCTCTAGATGTAAACTATGCAAGTATGATCTTCTTCATAAAACCCTAGCTAAGAAGCCACAACAACACCTAAATTATACCATATAACTCATCATGGATGTAAGCCTCTCACAAGAAGATCAAACTCATAAACTATTCCTAATCCAAGGAATATGCCCAACATAAAACCAACTCCCAAACTCAACCAACATGACAACATATGCAAATGGAGATAACCAATGCTAACCAATCTCTCAAATGAACCCTCCAAAACTAACTCATGTACCATAGCTCAAGATCAATATTCATGAAAGAAAAGCATTAATATAATGCACTTGAGAAAAAATTATGGGCTATACCTCTCAAGTAGCAAACTACTAAGTAGACCAAGATTGGGGAAGGAGAATGCTCATCAAGATATCCAAGTCTCCAATTAAGACTCATATAAGAACAATCTCCTCTTAAGTCCATATCAGGTGATTGCCCCTCGGACTTCCTGCTGAAACCATCAGCTGTCCCAACAAATACTTCTCTAATTCAAGAGAAATCAACATCACCACCATCTCTAAGTATCCATGAGCACCTATAACCAATCAATCCATGCCAACTCCAAATGCAACATAAAAATATCATGAAGTATCTAGCTTATGATCAATATACTCAATACCAAGAAACTAAACCAAGATCAATGTCAAAGTTCCAACCATGGCCTCAGGAACATAAACAATACGACATGATCTAACCATCTCAACCAAAGAGATAACATGCTCCACAAGAACATACCATAACATGTCACAACTCTAAATATGTATCAAGAGTATACCATGACATAAAAAGAAAACCATCCTCACACCAAGGATAACATTCCAAATGAAAGCATAAACCACACCTTTACCAAGAATGTTGTGAGTCCTCAAGATGCAACCATTTCCACACACCATGAAGAAAAAACCATCTCCACATACCATGACAACCATCTCCACACACCATGAAGATAACCAAGAACCCTATGAGTCATCAAGATCTAACCATCTTTACACACCATGAAGATAACAAGTGCACCATCCAAATGTCAAAGGCACTTCTATAGCAATAAGATCTAAGACAAACCTCCAACATCTACAAACACTCAATAAATATATCAATGCCAAAAACTCCCACTCAACCATGGTACCAAGTCACCCATGGCATTATAAAATCCATCTCCTACATGAAAATCTTCCAAATCTGTATATCCAATCATGTCATGCCAAAATTTATGGCACCGTGATCACATCCATGAACCAAGCATCTGACTCTCAAAGTGTCCAACCTGTCAGCATAAAATAGTTAATGACAGTCCTCCACCATGATTGTACCTGGTAACATGGTATCCCTTCTGCATGAAGAAAAATTAGCAAATCATGTGACTTAGGGCATAGACAACCCAAATCCAAGCCACCAATCTGAATATGCATCAATAATGAAAGATCAATGGGCAAAGACAACCCATAACCAAGCCATAAATGCAACCTATAAGTATAGACCACTTACAACATTGCACAACTTGTAGACCCAGAAGTCATCATACATATCCAAACTAAATATTGATAACCATATCATCATGAGACCAATCTAAAATATGAATTGAGTATACAATGACATCAAATCTTAAATCTCTAAACATATACAATGTCATAAACTCATAATGCTACCATAGTCAATATATTCCATAAACTGTTCATATCAATATATCACTAGATAAATCATACCAAACCTACACCAAATCTGAACCAATGTGTAGAGCTCTCCAAGAGTTTTTCGTTGACTACTTGAAGTCCAAAATCTAACTTCGTATGCCCAAGTTATGCCCTAATCTGTGCTCAAAATAAATAACATCTAAATTTTGGACTCTTAAAACCTAATAAAATATCAAAATCACAGAACCAAACTTACACCAACCTGTAGTGCTCTGAATTAGCTTTTCAACACCTATAAGAAATCTAAAATCTAATATCTTGAAAGAAAGTTATGGCCATTTTACTAAGATCATCTTTTTACCATTTTTAATGCGGATTTTTTTTTTTGTGACAAAAATGCCAACAGGATTAAATTTTACGGCCATTATGGGCTGAAACTAAAAAACTTTTTTGTCTGTTTTTACCTAGGAGCTCATTTCTGCAAGCTACCCCCTAAAACTCTCATTTAAATGAAACATCCAAAAAATTTGTTTGTCCAAAAAAATTCACATGCCCAAATCTTTTAACATTCCATCATAACAACAAACCCAAAACCCTTAGATTTGCAATAAATATATCATATATCTTGTCCTTTCTTTAATTCTCTCATGCATTCCCATGGATTCAATCTAGGGTTATAATAATAAAACCATCGCTTTGATACCACTTGTAAAGAAAGTTGTAATAAAGAATATAATCATTTCCACATAACCCATAATAGATCTGAAATAAATATGCAATTAAAATCTACATGCAAGAGAATAGACAACATACCCACAAAAATGTGATACAAGATATACCTTGGAAAACCCTCATTGAGGGAAAAACCCAGCCTCCAAAAGCATCCATCACCATGTATTATTTAACAAAATCACCATTGTAATACAACCATGGAAGCCTTCAAAGCCATAGCCACCATCGAGCAATCCATGTGAACAATCATGAATCCACACATCTCGTGCCATGCTTCCAACCTTCACAAATGCTCCCTTGGCTAACCTGTCAAGCCTTGTCCTGCTCAACTCTTTCATTTTGTCTTCTTCTTCTCACTTACTACAACAACTACCCTTGTGGTTGTTTATATAGTAGCAAGTCCCACAAAATCAACAAGTGGTATTACATAAACCATGTGCTACCTAACCCACTAACCCCACATTTAATATTGGGCATTTAATTTTTTTCCCCAATATTAACTAATTATATGAAATGTTATCACAATGTTACAATACAACTCATCAAGTATATCCCATGGGAATCTTTCCATATTGCATGTCCATCTAGGTGTAACATTATAATAAAATAAAATAATACAATATAACAATATTATGCAATGTGTGCAACACCCATTATCTCAACAAATATGACACCCTAAGTGGGATAGGGCTATGGATGAGGAGTACTCTTATTTGATGAAAAATCACACTTTGGATCTTTATCATCTTTTGAAAGGAAGAAATTTGGTTTAGTACAAGTGGGTGTATTGTGCCAAGTTTTTTTGTAGATGGTTGTATTGATAGGTATAAGGAACATCTTGATGCAAAGGGGTTTTCATAGGTGGAGTGGAGTGTATTCATTACTCCAATGCCTTTCCTCCTATTTCCAAGATGAGTTCTATTTGCCTTGTACTCTCTCTTGCAGTATCTTAGGGATGGAAACTATATTAGATGAATGTGAAGTGTGTCTTCTTGCATGGGGGTCTTCATGAGGAGATCTATATGGCAAAACCTCAAGGTTCTGTGTATGATTCTTCTATCGTTTATAGACTTAGGAGGTCATTATATGGTCTTAAACAAGCCCCTTAGGCTTAGTATGAGAAGATGTACTCTCTTTTTTTCTTTCCTCACACTTTGCATGTTGGCATTTTGGTCCTGCAATGTACATTCAACATCATGGGGCTGATATTTTGGTACTTGTGATATAAGTTGAGGATCTCATTATTATAGGTAGCTCATCCTCTGTAATATAGAGTGTTCAATGAGCTTTGATGGAGTAGTTTTGAGATGACAGATTTGTTAGAAATGCTTTAGAATAACTGCGAGGGAGGGTGAATCAATTATTCAAGGTCCAAATGTCCTATTCAAAAATTTTCATCAAGTAAAGTGTACCCATCAAACTTATTCATTCATCCAAGCTTTAACCTTTCTATTTAGCAAGTTACTATAAATCAACATGTAAGCATAACACATAAAAAGATCGACACATAACACAGTGATTCACATAGAAACCCAATTTGGGAATGCTACTCAATTCTTACTCGTCTAAAGTGATGCCCTGTGAAAGGCCTGCTTTATTAAAGGCTACAACACACTATTAAATGTGACTTGGTTAAAGGATTTAGCCACCCTTTTAGAAGTGGGCCTAGTTAAAAGACTTTAGAACATTCACTTGGAATGCCACCCTGTTAAAGGATTTACAAATAGTTGTTAGACCAACCTAAATCCATAGGATTTTCTTTTACCCTAACTGATACAATTGCTAGAGAGTAGCAATAAGGGGTTTTGAGTTGATTACAACATACAACTTAGTTTGCAGATTTCAGATCACTTCTTAGCTCATGACATTGCCTAGTTTTTAGTCTATGCAACTCTGACAACTTGCCCTCCTTTCAAGCTTAGTCTTCTTGAGTCTCCATACTCAATGTACCAGTGCAATCCTCTCTTTCTAACCACTTGTCAAAGCAGAGTCTATGTGCTCTATTCTTCCTTCTCCTAGATGCCTTCTCTTTGACACCCTTCAACCACTTCACAATTTGGCACACCAGCAACTCTTGCTTCTGCATCTATGACTCCTTAAATAGAAATTTGGAATTTCTTTTCCTACTTAATTCTTTTCTCCTTTAATTTCAATTTGTATGGACTAGGTAGGATTCATTGAATCTAACCCATATTTTGTTTCTTCTAAAAACATCATGAAGAATCCTCTTGAATTCGCTCAAAAATTATTTACATAAAATTCTGTGCCACTGGTTCATTATCCTTATCCTCCAACTAGCTCACAAAATTCAAGGTAACAACTTTGTTGACTTATATTTGGTGAATCTTTGTCATTTCCAATAATGCAGCAGCTCGGCACTGTTGAAATTCTGATGCTCGACACATACTATGTTACTCGACATCAACTATGTTTTACTGATGCTCAACTCCTGAAGTTTACTCAGCACCTACTAAGATTTTCTGACACTTGGCTCTTTCTATATCACTCAGCACTTGAACTTCACTCAGCACCTAAAGTTCACTCAGCACACACTAGATTTTGCTTTTGCTTGACTCCAACTGAAAATTTGCTCAGCTTAAACTAGTTTGCTCGGCACCCATTGATGAACTTAGTTTAAGCTTTGCATTCAACCTTGTTCCAACTTATGATTCTAGTGTTTCTAAGTGTGGCCAACCTTTGTGTCTTCAAGTATGTTATCAATACATAATTTAACTATTGTCTTAGCTAATCGTTGTACTTCATTACAAAACCATAACTCAACCTTTCCCTTAGGTGCTCTTGTTACATCTTGTTGATTAAATTCTCTTCATCAATCAACTAAGTGATAGCACTTGGATCTTATAAGAAATTATCATTCCTAAAAATAGCAGGTTTGACATCAATGACAAAAAAATGATTGAAAACATTTGTTTAACAAAAATCTCCCCCTTTCAATCAATCTTCTTCATCAATGATCTTTTCAATTAGATTTCCAACAATCTCCCTCTTTGGCATTGATGGCAAACCAAATTGATCAACCATTAGATCAAATTATTCAACCATGTTATCAAAGTGCTAACTAGGTTAGAACAGTAAGTCAAATGCCAAAAGGAAATTGTGCTACCATCAGTTATCTCATCTCCTTCACTTGATCTACTCTCCTGATTGCTTTACTTCTATTTCTCCCTCTTAGCTGTTGTATCCTTTCTTACATTTTCTCTCTCTATATGCATTGCTTATCTTCTGTTATTTCTCTCTCTATCCATATTTTCTGATTAGCTTCTTCATCTTCTCCCTCAATTGTTGATTAGTTTTTGATATTTCTCCCTCTTTGACAACAATGCCAATGACATATTATTTCAACATCTTATCATGCAAGTGTAGTATTTGCAAGTTCTTTCAATTTCTCCCTCTGTCACCTTGCTTGTGACTATTTTGGAACTTCATCACCTTAATTACTTTAGACATGAATCCTATATTAAATATCCTTTGCATCAATGTGTAATATTTCAACAATCAATTCATTTGACACAGGAAAATCTTGTTGTTACTTAAGTAGTATTACTCCTAACTTACCTCTAAGATACTCAAAAGCATCTTTAGGTAGTGCTTTTGTGAAGATGTCAACAATTTGTTCCTTTGAGATAACATATTCCATCTTCACTTGTTTGTCTTCCACCAATTCTCTTACATAGTGATACTTGATTGCAATGTGCTTGGTTTACAAGTTCTTTGATATGTTGATAGCACTTGTATTATCACAATAAAGTATCATAGGCTCATTCACCTCTTCCTTCACACTTTGCAATAGATTTTTGATCCATACAATATTAGTGCAATTTATAGCAGCTGCAACATAGTCAGCTTCTACAATGAACTATGAGGTACAACTTTACTTTTTGCTGGTCCATGTAATCAATCTTCTTCCCAAGAAAAGTGCTCCTCCACTGGTCCTTTTTCTGTCATCAATATTACCTCCCCAATCTGCATTAGTGTAGGCTCTTAGTTCAAACTTTTCACTTCTCTTGTAGTATAAACCAAAGTCATAAGTTCCTTTTAGGTACCTCAATATTCTCTTTACTACCATCAGATGATTTTCTCTTGGATTTACAAAAAATATTGCCACTATTCCAACAGCTAATGCAATGTCTGGTCATTGATCTATACATTGTTTGATTCACTTCAGCTGACTCATCATTTTTTGATAACTTATGTCCTGTCACCATTGGTGTGCTAACTAGTTTTGAATCTTCTAATCCAAATGTCTTGAGTATCTCCTTGATTTATTTTGATTGGGTCACAAATATGCCATGCTTCAATTGATGTACTTGTAATCCAACAAAGAATTTGATTTCTCCAAACATTGACATTCCAAACTCATGTTTCATTTTATCAGCAAAATCTTTGCATAGGACATCTTTTCCTCCAAATATTATATCATCAACAAAGATTTCAGATATCAAAATGTCTTTACCTTTTCCTATCTTGATATACAAGTTGTTTTTTTCATCTATTCTCTCAAATCCTATCTTCACAAGATATTTGTGCAGTCTCTCAGACCATGCTTTAGGTGCTTGCTTCAAACCATAAAGTGCCTTATGCAATTTGCAAACCATATCCTTGTTGTTGTCATCAACAAATGCCTCTAGTTGTTCTATGTAGACTTCCTCTTCCAGTATACCATTCAAAAAAGCAGACTTCACATTCATTTGGTAGACTTTGAAACCTTTATAAGTAGCATATGCAAGTAGTGTTCTTATTCCTTCCATTCTTGCAACAGGGGCAAATGTTTCTCCATAACCTAGTCCTTCTTCTTGTGCATAGCCTTTGCAAACTAATTTGGCTTTATTTCTTGTTATCTCACCATTCCTGTCAAGCTTGTTCCTAAACACCCATTTGGTACCAATTACATTCTTATCAGTTGGTCTAGGAACTACGGTCCAGGTTTTGTCCTTCTCAGTCTAGTCTATCTCTTCTTCCATAGCTTTATACTAGTCATCATCTTGTAGTGCATCTTTCACTATTTTGGGCTCAACCTTTCTCAGTAGGCATGATTCATTTCTTAGTCTATTCCTTGTCATTGGTCTTGTATCCTTGTCACCAACGATTTGATCTACAGGGTGATATCTTCTCACATACTTGGCTAATCTTGGTTATGTTCTTCTTTCCATGTTTGATCCTTCATCTTTAGAGTCATTCTATTCTTCTCCATCTGGTACTTTATCATCTCTTTCATGTATACTATTTTCATAACCAAAATGTGCATTTTCTTCATTCTACAACTCGACTTCTAAATGCAGCTCCGCATTCACTAGTTGTGACTTGAATGATACCAAGATTTGTTGTTGATTTCCAACTTGATCAGCAGTATTATCTTCAACAATCATTCCTTCATAGAAGTATACAAAAGATTTGTAATCTTTTGATTGCTTGGACTCATCAACTTGGACTTTTGCATGTTCATCAAAATTTACATTTTCACTCTCCACAATTTTGTTAGTGTTAGTATTCAAACACTTATATGCTTTGCTTCTAGTGGAGTATCCAAAGAATATGCCTTCATCACTTTTTGCATCAAATTTGTCATTTCTAGTATCTTTAAGAATATTACATTTACAACCAAAGACTTTAAAATGTTTTACATTAGGTGAGTGACCATACCACAATTCTAAAGGTGTTGCATTTGTACCTTTCTTGACTTGGACTCTATTTAGGGTGTAAACAACAGTACTTACAGCTTCTCTCCAGTACTTTAGAGAAACATTTTTCTCCATCATCATTTTCTAGCACAGTCTATTATTGACCTATTCCTTCTTTAAGCAATATCATTTTGAGGTGGAGTTCTTGGTGTTGATGTTTTCCTTTTGATACCTTTGTCATTGTAGAATATCTCAAATTCCTTTGATGTAAACTCTCCTCCTCTCTCTGATCTTAGGCATTTCAAACTCTTACATGTTTCCTTCTCAACTCTAGCCAAATACCACTTGAACATTTGAAACGCATCAGATTTTTGCTTTAAGAACATAGCAATCATCATCCTGGAATAGTCATCTACAAATAGCATTATGTATCTATCTCCTAGGTAACTTTGCACTTCTATTGGACCACATAAGTCAGTATGGACTAACTCTAGTACTTCTTTGGAATTGTATGTTTTTCTTTTGGAACTTGACTTAGTCATCTTCCCTAGTTGACATTGTTTGCACATTGTATTTTTAGGCTTCTTCAATTTAGGCAAACCTCTGAATTTTTTCTTTTTGCTGATGTTATTCAGATTGTCAAAGTTAACATGAACAACCTTTTATGCCATAACCACAAATCATCAAGTCTAACAACAAGACAAGTTACATCTTCTATATCTAGATAAAATAGGTTACTCCTAGTTTGTTCACCTTTTCCTATCAGATTTCCATTAGTGTCATAGATTTTGGTAGTTTTGTTTCCAAATTCTACTTTGCAACCTACATTCCCTAACTGTGATACACTCAAAAAATTGTAGTTCAGTCTTTCAACATAGTATGCATTATCACATGAATTTTTCTTTATAAGTTTAATTAAGCATTTTACTTTGATTTGACATGGAGCATCATTACCAAATCTAACACTATTTCCATCATATTGAGTAAAGGTAATAAACTTACTTTTGTCTCTTGTCATGTGATGTGAGCAACCACTATCTATGATCCACTTGTCATTCTTGTTTACATAGGTTACTAGTGATGTAGCTTCATCTTCATCTGATTCATCCTTCATAGCTACATATACTACTTCATCATCATTCTCATCAGAATCTTCTTCAACAATGTAGCATCTTTTGTCTTTGTCCTTGCAATCTTTGCTATCATCTTCTCTTTTGTTCTTGTACTTATTTCCTTCTTTATAGTTCTTCTTCTGTGTACACCTTGTAGCAATATCACCTACTTTATTGCAATTAAAACAAATGATAGATAGCTTACCTTTGAATTTACCTTTGCCTCTATGGAATCTTCTAGCCAGTAGTGCTTCTAACTATTCCACATCTTCCTCATATGTGTTGCTATCACTGGATGCATGTTTTCCTTTTCTACTCTTCTTTCTTGATGTCACCTCCTCAATGTCTTTCAATATCAACTTGGCCTTGAAAGTAGATTCAAGGTTCTCAGGTCTGTAGTTGTCAAAGTTGGACAATTCAAATGTATTAAGTCTTCCTACAATTCCTTCAAAGGTTAGTGTGTTTCCTTGTACACACCTTAGCTCTTGAATGGTTGAAACTCTAATAGAATAGATGGGGAGCATGGTCCTTAAGTATTTACTATTGACAGTCTCTTCTTCCAATTGACCATCCAGACTTCTTATTGCACTTACTACTTCTTTCATTCTAGCAGCATATTGAGCAGCATTTTCACCTTCCTCCATTTTCATGTCATCAAACTTTCCTCTAAGGCTTTCTCTCTTTGCTCTCTAGACATTCTGATCTCCTCCATAGATATCTGGCAAGGCTTTCCACATCTTGAATGTAGTATCACAACCTTTGATGTCATCAAATTTAGCATAACTAAGTGCAGAGGCAATCTCCAACATTGTTTGATTGTGCTCCTTCCTTTTGTTCAAATCATCTGTAGAGAGGGGTCCAGTTGGGTCTACATGTTCTGTTCCAATTGAAGTTTTTGCATAATCACCTATTGATCCAAGGTACAATTTCATCAGACTTTTCCATGCAACGAAGTTGTCTTTTTTGAGCTTGGGAACTACTCTCTTGGACATCTTGATCTTCCTGCTTCTAGTACCTTGAAACTAAATCAGCAAATGGCTCTGATACCAATTGTTAGAAATGCTTTAGAATAACTAGGGGGGGTGAATCAATTATTCAGGGTCCAAATGTCTTATTCAAACTTTTTCATCAATTAAAGTGTACCCATCAAACTTATTCATTCATCCAAGGTTTAACCTTCCTATTCAGTAAGTTATTGTAAATCAACATGCAAGCATAACACATAAAAAGATCAACACATAAAATAGTGATTTACATGGAAACCAAATTTGGGAAAAACCACCAATAACATGCTACTTAATTCTCACTCTTCTAAAGTGATGCCCTATGAAAGGTCTACCCTATGAAAGGCTACAATACACTGTTAAATGTGACCTAGTTAAAGGATTTAGCCACCCTATTAGAAGTGGGCCTAGTTAAAGGACTTTAGAACATTCACTTGCAATGCCACCCTATTAAAAGATTTACAAATGGTTGTTAGACCAACCTAAGTCCATAGGATTTTCTTTTACCCTAACTAATACAATTGCTAGAGAGTAACAATAAAGGGTTTTGACCTAATTATAGCATACAACTTAGTTTGCAGATTTTAGATCACTTCTTAGCTCATGACATTGCCTGGCTTTCAGTCTCCTTGAGTCTCCATACTCAATATACCAGTGTAATCCTCTCTTTTTGACCACTTGTTGAAGCAGAGTCTTTGTGCTCTATTCTTCCTTCTCCTAGATGCCTTCTCTTTGACACCCTTCAACCACTTCACAATTTGGCACACCAGAAACTCTTACTTCTTGGTCTATGACTCCTTAAATAGAAATCTAGAATTTATTTTCCTTCTCGATTCTTCCCTTCTTCAATTTCAATTCATATGGATTAGGTAGGATTCATTGAATCTAACCCATATTTTGTTTCTTTTAGAAGCATCATGAAGAATCCTCTTGAATTCGCTAAAAAATGGTTTATATAAAATTATGTGCCACCAATTCATCATCCTTATCCTCCAACTAGTTTACAAAATTCAAGGTAACAATTTTGTCAGCTCAGATTCGACAAATCTTTGTCATTTTCAATAATGCAGCAGCTCGACACTATTGAAATTATGATGCTCGGCACATACTGGCCTCAACTATGTTTTACTGATACTTAGCACTTGAATTTTACTCAGCACCTACTAAGATTTTCTAACACTCGGCTCCTTCTATATCACTTGGCACTTGAACTTCACTCAGCACCTAAAGTTCACTTGGCACACACTAGATTTTGCTTTTTCTTGGCTCCAATTGAAAATTTGCTTAGCTTAAACTAGCTTGCTCGTCACCCACTAATGAACTTAGTTTAAGCTTTACAATCAACCTTATTCCAAATTATGCTTCTAGTGTTTCTAAGTGTGGCCAACCTTTGTATCTTCAAGTATGTTATTAATACATCACTTAACCATTATCTTAGTTGATCCTTGTAGTTTATTACAAAACCATAACTCAACCTTTCCTTTAGGTGCTCTTGTTACATCTTGTTGATTAAATCCTCTTCATCAATCAACTAAGTGATAGTACTTGGATCTTATAAGCAATTGTCATTCCTACAAATAGCAAGTTTGACATCAATGACAAAACAATGATTAAAAATATTATGTTAACAACAATCTCCCTCTTTCAATCAATCTTCTTCATCAATGATCTTTTCAATCAAATTTCCAACAAGATCTTAGTCTTTTGCCTATTTTTTGGCCTACAAGTTATTTAGTCTTCAGTTGGGATTTCTATACTCTAATAGAAGTATGCTTCAAAGATTCAACAAGCTTGATTGCAAGCCTACACCCACAATATTTTAGTCAAGTATTTTTTTATCACCACTTACTCCTATAGTAGATTCAACATTATACAGACAACTTGTGGTTAGTTTTTAGTACCTAACACACACTCATCCTGATCTTTCCTTTGTGGTTGGACTTGCCTCTAGATTCTCACATGATCCTCATGAGATTCATTGGAAAGTTTCCAAATGTATCTTGAGGTACATATAAGACACTATATTTGATGGAATTCACTACACATTAAGGGTTCCACACATTATTGGTTACTACATAGACTCAGATTGAACTAGTGATACTAATGAATGAAAGTCCACTTTTTTATTTGTCTCCTATCTTGGTTCTAGTCCTATAACAAGATCTTTCATGAAGTAGATAGCTTATGCATTATTACTATAGAGGTAGAGCATCAAGTGGCAATATGAGCTAGTCGGGAGGTTTTATGGCTTTGGTAGTTGATAACAGAATTTGATTTCACTTCAAATAGTCCCACTATACTTTGTTGTGACAATCAAAGTGCTATTCAAATTTTTTGCAACCTAGTTAAGCATCAGAGGACCAAGTACATTGAGCTCCATATGCACTTTATCGGGCATTTCATTCAAGATGGCTCTCTTAGCTTGGGGTATATTTCCATTGCAGAGAAGGTTGCAGACATCTTCACTAAACCTTTTGCATCCTCACAATATCTTCATAATTTTTCTATGCTTGGGATGAAGGAAGTTGTCCTTAGGGGGTCTCAGTGAGGCCCACCTTCCTTATTTTTTCAGCATTCAACATTCTTTCTATCTCTTTTTGGAGTAGGGTTTGTACCATGTGGTTTTCTCTATTTCTATGTTTCATAAATATTTGGTTGTGAATGGGTACCTCATTAGGCTGTGTTTCCAGGACCAAAGGTTGCTTTCAGCATTATAGTTTTTTCTATTTTTCTTTAATAATTTTTAGTTGCATGGTTGCTCATCTTAAGGGGGTGTTAGAGTAAAGTATTAATTTAATTGTATTAATTAAATTAACTTGACTACTTCTTAATATTTCACTTTCATGCACTTGCATTAGACACATTTGATTATTATATTAATTATTAAATTCTTTTACCTCTCAAGCTTTCACTTTTAGGTTTTTGATCTTCTTTTATAAGGATTGATCCATTCTATATTTTTACTCATTATTTTAGTCTGATAATACAATATTGCATACTGCTAGAGCCAAACACTATTCCTTTCTTTTCTTTACCTCTATGTGACATGTTCTTACATCCATAGGTTCATCAAGGTTCTATGAATTTGTATTTCTCAAATTCTACAGTGACTTTATTTTCCTATAAGGAATCATTGTCTTGATTAGGAATCTCTCTTATATACAAGAGGTGTATGTCTTTGATCATTACCTCTTATTTACTTGGAAAACTATGTCCATTATAGATATTTTCTCCTACTATGTGTTTTAAAGTTTGTCATCCTTCATCTTTGTTCAAATAATCATCTTGAAGGTAGGTTTCTTCAAAGATATCAAATTTCAACAATCCATCACAATTGTTATCACAAGTTTTTGGATTTGATAATGTATGTATTTTTTACATCAACATTTTGGATCACACTTTGTGATCCATCATTGGGACAAATAACAAGAGATATATAGCAAAAATTTATTTGTGACTCTGGACTCACTCCAAAGATAAATAGGAGAAAAGAGAACAAGGTGCAATAAACAAGTAACAAAGGGCCATGGAAAATAAAAAAATAAAAATAATAAAACCAAGAAATGGAAAAGAAACAAACTACTAAGTCGTGAAAAAAATAGAGAAAAAAGGAAACAAAAAAGCCAAGTTAACTAACAAATGACAAAGAAGACCACAAGCATGACGTAAAGCAATAAAAAGACCCAAAGATAAATATTAAAATCAATAATGGAGAAACAAAAATAATAAATTAAAATTAAGAAGAAAAATCAAACAAAAAAAGAAAGAAAGGATAATTGATGCAAGAAGCAAAACAAAAGTTGTGTGTGTGTGTGTGTGTGTGTGCGTGTGTGTGTGTGTGTGTGTGTGTGCGCGCGTGCGTGCATGCGTATGTATGTTATACATACACACACATATACATATGTGTGTGTGTATATACATACACACATATACATAACTATGGTACAAGGAGTATGTATGCCCCCTCTATATGATGACTATGTAGCCATAGATGTCATAAGGAAGAAAAGAAAGGATAAATACTTCTAGTAAAAAGGAGATATCCTTAGACAACAATCTATGACACAAACTTAGCAAAGAGCATTGTTTCTTTTATGCTAAGAAAATAGAGAATTATGAAAGGATGTGTCACTATGAGAAGAGGCCCTTGAAAGAAAGAGATCTTATTAGCAAGAAACCTACAAAAATATCTCTTCAAAAAATCAACTCTACCTTCAAGATCTCTTCTACTTTACAATAAATCAATTATCTCTAAAAAAACAATTTTACTTTGCAATAAATATTATATATATATATATATATATATATATATATATATATATATATATATATATATATATATATATATATATATATATATATATATATATATATATATATATATATATATATATATATATATATATAAGTTTTATAGAATTGATTTTTCAATATCTTATATACTATATAGTACGTATATTTATTTGTATGTTAATTAAATAAATATGTTTATATTTTAGATAGAGATATGCATCATAGATAATTTGTTGTGTGTGTGTGTGCACATGTGCGCTCGCATGTGTATGTGATGCATATCTCTATCTAATATATAAACATATTTATTTAATTTAGATGCAAATAAATATACATACTATATCGTATATAAGATATTTAAAAAATAAATTCTATAAAGCTTATCTATTGTATATTAAATATTTATTGCAAAGTAGAATTTGATTTTCTAAGAGATAATTGATCTATTGCAAAGTTGAAGAGATCTTGAAGGTAGAATTGATTTTTTGAAGAGATATTATGGTAGGTTTCTTGCTAATAATATCTCTTGCTTTCAATGGCCTCTTCTCATTAGTGACACATCCTTTCACAATTCTCTATTTTCTTAGCATAAAAAAGTAATGATCTTTGCTAAGTTTGTGTCATACATTGTTGTTTAAGGATATCTCATTTTTGCTAGAAGTACTTATCCTTGATTTTCTTCCTTATGACATATATTTCTACATAGTCATCATAAGGATGGGGCATACATACTCCCCCCTTGTACCATGGTTTACTTTTCATGCACTTTTATTTTTACATTGTAGTATGCCACTCCCTAATGGGTAAGAGTGGCCCTTTCCATCCTAGTAAAAGTCATTTACAAAAAACCTTATCTCTATAGATAACAATCCACAGAGTTCACATAACATATTTACACTCCATTGTGATAAAAAAAAAATGATACATGGGTGTAAACACACACACACGCACACACGCATGCAAAATATGCAACCAGGTGGACAAGATTGACTACTAGGTGCACAAACTTACTAGACCATTCAATCCTACATTTATTATTTTTCTCTGTGTGATTCATAGTGAGTCACGCAAGACTCATTGGGCAAGATAATTATGTCTATCTCTCTCATGCTAGTAGGATAGAATCATGAGGGATTTCATCTTTTGCGATGCTATTTTTTTTCATATGTGACCTTTTATACTTTTATAATATCCTTCCAAACATAAACTTTATGGGCAACACATTTTTTATTAAGGTCCCTTTCACTAGTCGATTTGGAGTTTTTAAGTCTTTTTTTATTTTGTCATTTTGATATTTGTTTTCTTTTGTTTATTTTTGTTTTATTCTAATGCTCTTATGCAAGGGAATGGAGTTAGGGTCCTAAGTTTGGCGACTTATGTCCTTGAGCTTGGTGATGTTCTATCTCTTTGTGATCTATGCCTTCATCTCTCTTATTCTTCCTTTATCAAGAGTATGACTTGTCTCAAGCTCCTGCTAAAGTGGGGGATAAATGTACTGTCTTAAAATTGAAGCACTTCATTTTGAGACCTCTTAGCCCTATATAATATAATTTTGGTCCCTTTTTCTTCTTCCAACCTTGCTCATTTATGTTAGAAAGCAAAGTCCACCAAGATAACTGAGAGGGGGAGGGAGTGAATTAGTTATCCAACTATTAAAACACTTATCAACCTTATTAATCCTTAAGAATGTGAACAATATAATCAAAAACCATAAGAAGATATGCATACACAATAATACCATATATGTTAACTAGGGAAATCCTTGATCAGAGGGAAAACCCCAATGGGGATGGTACCCACAAAATGATGTACTAATAAAAATGTTCCTTATAAGAGGATGGACTCTGTTAGGAGCCAATGAAATACATTCAATACATATCAGTCCATTTTAGGAGACTTTGAATCCTTGTTAGGATATTCCAACCTTGTTAGGAGTTATAGAAGGCAGATGGACCCACTGTCCAAACAACTTCAAGGGCAAGACCACCGAACTTATTGTCCAATTGGTCTTTGTATTATTCCTTGCAAAATAATAGAAATGGAATAAATTTAGCTCCTCTATCCTCTTGAATAGACTTATCCTCTTCTGATCTCAATACCAGATAACCAATCTCACATCCAAATAATCCCTTCGATTGCTTACACACATTTACCAACTTTGCATATTACTTGCACAGTTCGCACTTCATACATCAATCACACATATGACCACAAGGAAAATAGCCTTTCTTTATACCATATCCTCAAAATAATTCTTTCAGTTAGCCTTGAGGCTTTCCTAATTAATTATAATAGGACCTAATTAAGATATTACAAAACTTTACATCTTTTCGCAATTACAAATCATTGTTAGCTCACAGTCTTTACAACTTCTCACACTTGTGACCTCTGACCTTGTGCACTCACTAACATCATCATCAAGTTTTATACTCATCATAATTCTACCTTAGTTAAGAGATACAAATCAATCACCAGAAATCACTTATCAGGTACTTTGTCTTCTTACTCTTGTTTGTGAATATTGAATAACTTCCACATGTCTTCTACTCTTTGTTCACACACTTATCCACTTCATTAGGATATAGTGTAGAATACATCCTCAACTATGCTTAACCTAATCATCAATACATAGTCTGTACAACCTCATTGTCTATGTGATACTCTATCAATCTTCACATAAACAATGTTATGTTGACATCAATGACAAACAAAATCATGAATGCAACATGTCAATCATAAACATTCTCTCCAATGCTTACGATACTCCCCCAAAGGAATACCATCAACATCCATGCTAACAATTTCTAGGTCATCTCTCATTTCTATGCATGACCCTTTATGTAATGCCTCGTCCGGAGATCCTTAGAATCAAGGATTCAAATCAAGCCAAGATATTTTTTTTTTTACAAGTATGAATGCACAAGACAACATCATACAGGGATCACAAAGATCGCAACGGAAGACTTCAACACAATCCCGACAACCAACGAATCTCCAAACGCCACTACCAAACTGACACACACAACCAAAGCCAACAAGGACAACACACATGATGAGGGCACAAGAAACAACCACTCATCAACAAAACACTAAGCTAGGGTAATATGCAGAATCCCAAAATTTGACTAAGTCAGAAATCCTGAAGCCCTGAAAATTGGCTAAGTCTGGATTTCTGAAGCCCTGAAATTTCCTAGAATCCATAACTTATCTCTGAGAGGTTTGAAACCTATCTCAAACGATTTGTCGCATATATTAAAATATATCTTAAGTATAAGGAATTAAATATATTTTAAACCCCAAGAGACTAAAACAGAAACACGAAAACTCGATTTCAAGAGAAACCGACAGAATTCAAAATGCAACAGCATAGGGTTGAAGAACGCCCAAAAGGGTATCCACAACCACTCTCAAA
Source organism: Cupressus sempervirens (assembly GCA_028749045.1). Taxonomy (NCBI): domain Eukaryota; kingdom Viridiplantae; phylum Streptophyta; class Pinopsida; order Cupressales; family Cupressaceae; genus Cupressus; species Cupressus sempervirens. The sequence continues at coordinate 96,881,421 of CM053788.1, forward strand.
AAGATCGGATCATGAAGAAAAGTGCCCGCTGATGGCACGCGCAGGTTTTTCACAAAAACCGTGCGACACTTTTTACTATGGGAGGGCGATACTTCTCCTTAAGGCGTGCGACACTCTTCCAGTGTCGTACGACATTTCTCAAGAAGGCATGTGACACTTTTGAGCATCGTACGACATTTCTCAAGAAGGCGTGCGACACTCTTCCAGTGTCGTACGACATTTCTCAAGAAGGCGTGCGATACTTTACAGTATCGTACGACATAGTTTGCATGGGCGTGCGATACTTTTTAAAGTGTCGCACCATGCTGAACAAATGTCGCCCATAGAAACACGAAAACACTCCCAAAAGAAAAAAGGACCAAAATAGAGCAAAGAACCTCCACACCAGGGAGTACCGGATCCACAAAGGCTCGAGGAATGAACAGTCGAGTTCAAGAACAACACAAAATGGAGAACATCAACCATCTAAACTACAACAGCATAGAACACACTGAATATAAACATCGCAGAGAACAAAAGCAACATCGCAATGTACATAAATACATCTCAGGAACAAAAAAACCAAACTAAGTACGCGGTTCCTCCCAACCGTCAATAGCATCATAAGACCATCGTGGGTCCTAGCCATCCCCCGCGCGTAACATCCCAAGCCACCGACCAGATCGTCGGTACTGTCGTAATAAGGACGTCACTACTAAAAACATGCAACAATATAAGCATAAGGAAATCTAACATGCTAGTAGTAAAGCATAAGATAATCCTACAGTAGATAACATCACCTATCACATGCTAAACAGCAATAAGCAACAGATATGCTAATACAATAATTCACAGCATCTAATCATATGCTAAACATCATAATAAGGGAATGCGCCAAATAAAATAACATCATCTAAACATGATATACAAGCATCCCAATGAAAGCATAAATCACAAGAAAGCATACTCCGGAACCCGAAGTACCAAGTGAAGACATCCAACAATGGTCGCACTAGGACAAAAGATCATCTCTGTATATCGATCCCTAGCAGTGGTGAAGGTAGCTACGCCTCCCAACCACGTGGCACCCGTAGGTCCACACCCGCTGTGCTGATGGAGATAATGATCCAACCACAAACACACATAAAGCACAACATCCAAGGCTAACACTCACGCCAGACAGTATGATGGCTGCAACCAAGAACCTAAGACAATGCAAGGAATACAGGTCCTGGTCAGACACTCAATAGGCTACTATGTAGGGGCTGACATCATGGAGAGTCGCTTGGCATCGACAAGCCCAAGCTCGGATCGTGCGTTTCAACTCCTCAACGGAGGGCCCCGCACACACATTTTATTATCTTAAGTTTTATTAACAATCACACATTTTCTTTAATTATCACTTATTTAAAACTTCCTCTGCCAACCCTATGGGACTAAGGTCACCAGGCTACGAGATAGAAGCCCCCTCCATATGCTACCCTACCCTACCCATGCTCATCCTACGACAAGTGCCCGTGGGCATGCATACTCCCATCCCAACCCCAATGATCATAACTTCCAGCAAATCCACGGAAGATCGGGCCTCGCAAGTCACCCAACAAATGTACGCGTACGTACTCGTGTGTGGCGCACCACCATCACGAAGATCATAACACAAGGACAGGAATGAGAACACAATGCAAAGAAAACACCCAACCGAAAGCAACACGGGAAGGACGGATTCTACACGAATCCCAAAGCCAATAAAATCGTACATCATAAAATCACTCAACCGGCCTCAATCCGAGAGTATGGATTCTACACGAATCCCAATGATGTAACAAGACCAAACATCATGAACTCACTCAATCGGCCTCAATCCGAGAGTATGGATTCTACACGAATCCTAGCGTTCACGAAACAAAAGCAAAGGTCCAACAAAAATACAACAAATATAAAATCACTCAACCGAACACAACGTCAGGAGTACGGATGTGACACGCATCCCAATGCAACATAAAAGTGCTAAAGTGGTCTGACTGATATCCAAACGGATCATCAAGGTCCACGGCCCACATTGTGCCAAGAAAACTCGAGAAAACAAGGTAGCACGCAAAATGAGGTAAAAACCCCAAAAATTTGGAAAACTTCAAAATTAAAACCCATTTGGCCTTTGGGTTCAAAAACCCCAAAAATCCAAAAATAAATGAAATCAGACACTGTATGCAAAAACGGCCGGCATAACGGCGTAGAATCCCAAACCCTCATCTCAAAAAATAGAGAAACGTTCATACCCGCCCAACCGGGTAGAACTAGCATACAGAAACGGAGGGGAATACTAGTTCTCAGCCTCCAAACAAACGGCTACCAAAAATAGAAGCAGAAACGGAGCAGAACCAATAAAACGGGAAAGCCCTACCTCACAGCCAAAAGGGCAAAACGGGAATCTGAACCATAAAATAAATATCCCGCAGAAGTAGCTGGAAATTACGGCAATCCAAGGTTTTTCCGAGCTGGATCCAACGAGCCCAACCTCGCGACGATCCCACACCCGTAGCTCCCACAACAAACAAAACAGTAAATCCTCATGAAGAGGATTTTGGGTTTTACTCTCCAACTTTCCAATTTGAAAGTGAGAAGTGAGGAATTAAATTCCTTTTTGGATATTTATTCACTTTTTGGGTGAATAATCGATTTGGGCATTTAACCAGCCAATCCATTTAAACCCCAAATTGACCCAAACGAAAACAGGCTATTCCTATAAATAGGAATTCATCTATGGCAAAGCTGCCAAAAATTAAAATAAATCAATTTAAAAAGCCCGAAAATCCAAAAACACATAAACCTCCTTAATAACTTTTTGCGACAATGCGAACCTCTAAATGCACAGACACGCTTACTGGTCTAATCACATAATGCAAATGAGTTCAGATTTAATAATCACTGAAAGGTTTAAATTAAACATTTAATTAAGGATACGTCGACCATACAAGGGTGACATTGGTAAAATATGAACGGCTGAATCACTAACTCCATGTGCCACTGCCAGGGATATAAATCCTGCACACTAAACAACACGATCAAGTGCAATTGCATATAATAACATAGCCGAAGCAATAAATGTATTAATTCACCTAATTTAACCATTTATTTAATTATATTAAAATAATCTATTTACATCACTCACATTCGCAAAAGGCATAGAAATGCAGGAATGAAGTAAATAACCATAGCATTAAATCCATCACATAACAAAATCAGAGGTATGTCCAAATACCAAATAACCAGATAACATCATAAAACACACTGTCATCTCAAAATGGCATCATCATGCAATATGATTAACTGAACAGCATAGTAGTCTATTATCTATGATACTGGAATCAAAGAGTAACATTCGATCCTCAGGTCATCTCAAATGTAAAACATCACATGAGTAACAAATATCTCTCTAATCAAAAATATAACAAGGTAAATGCCTGCAGCACATAACCAAATAAATCAACATGAACAATCCATTCTAATTACTTAAGCATTTAATAATGATTGATTACTCTGCATTAAAAAGGCATTTAAAACACATAAGCAAAAACAGTCATAAACATGACTAACCACTGCTACAGGAACCTAGTCCAGTGTAGCATGGTAAAAAGTACACAGTGCAATCTCTGCACACATCTCAGGGTAATCACGGAACAACCTCATGATACCACATCGATCCTGGTAACCACTAGCACAAACCTCAGTGAACCAAAAATCACATCATAATCTCAAAGATCAGTCAAAAGCATAATCAAAGCAACTGATATAGAAACATAAATCCAAACACCTCAATGGTGTAGACCACTCAAGGTCACAGTCATGATCCCATCACAACAAAAGATCAGCAAGGTTGCATCCATCAGGACGACTTACAAAAGTCAAATGGGAGAGGCACTACACTTTAGGTGCACTTTTATCACCTTTTTGGCCATATCTTTTGATGCTTCATTATTCCTTAATTTGTTCTAAACTTTCCCCGAGACCTTAGGATTAATTTTTCTTGTGATGCCCTTAGGTTTAGATAAAACATGTTGACCTATTCATAGAGGGATTTTGATTGATATGTCTCAAGTATTTAAACTATTTTACTTTGTCCTCCAGATGACCTACTTTATTTTTTATCCTAAAAACTAGTATATAAGGAGGCTTGGACTTTTAATTTTCATTGAGACACACATGTGATCAAGAATAAGCTCATGTGCATGAGGCATTAAAATCATTTTCAGGCATTCATCAAGATCTAGCATTACCTTCTTGCATCAAGCTTTTTCCTTCAAGGTGGTAGTAGTGTTTGGCTTTGAAGGAGGAGATCTTCTATCAACCCATTCATGATTCTTCCATTCCTCATCAAGACATATCACAAGAAATCCTATTAATGAAGTTTTGACTTACTTAGTTTCCTTTTGGTTCCTTTGTGTTGAGTAAAGTCTATTGCATTAACATACTTGATCACATACTAAATTCAATTCCATCTATAAAGGTAATTGTATTCCTAATTGTTATATTAAGTTTGTATTCCTCATTATTAGATTCAATTCTACTACTTATTAGAATTTCCTTTATCAATATTAAAATTTTAATTTTAAGGTTGATTCCCTAATTTAGGGGTTGACCAAGACCAACTCTCACCTAACAAAAAAACTCATTTTTCTTGTGTGCAAGAGCAAGTTATTAGAATTGTGGTTTAGATTTAGAACCTATTATTCAAGAGCTTCTAGACAAAAAATAGGTTGACTTTGTTTTTGTGCTCCAAGAATATGTCCATTATCCAGTAAACCTATCAATAGATGTTAACCAAATTACCTATATTTGGAGATTAAAGAATTTTAGGATTGTCTATTCTAATTTAGAATCTACAATCAGATTTTTAATTGCTATTTCAGATCTACAATTTTTAGAGAAGTAAGACAAATTCCCCTACACATTCCAAGGTCAAATTTCTCTCTCCTCTTCATATAATATCATAGATATTATTTTATACTTTAGTTGGATTGGTTGCATATTTATAGCTCCAAAATATATTTCATTATTGTCATTTGATTTACATTCACATTGCACATTTTAAATTAATGAACATTGCATGAAAGAGGACTTGCTTGCATACTTCCTTGGTATAATTTGGGTTTAGTATTGGGATCCTTTCATCCTATTTGGGTCTTCCTAATATAACTTGAGTTATATTGAGAGCTATGTTTGGAAGCCCCTTTTTCTCTTCTATTGAATGGATTAGGGTGAAATTGTTTAATTAATGAATTCATCTCATCTAGTTTACATTGTTGAATTTGTTTATGTCATTTTCTCCCTAAACACCTAGTTATTTGTGAGATCTCATCAAATAACTAAAGGCCTTAGATTTAGTGTGTAATATAGGAAAAAACCTCACTTTTATGGGTGACTTAGAGATTGTATATAGATCACTCACATATTAATGAAGAAGCATCCTTGGGTCATTGGCAGTCTTGCATGACCCAAAAATATTTCCTTTTTGTTTAGTTATTTCACTATTCACTGGGATGATTTCCTATTATTTTAGCTTGTGATCAATTAAATTGGCTCATTTGGGATGATTTCCTATTATTTTAGCTTGTGCATTACTTACGACATAATTTGGACATTATGGAGTTCCTATGTCTAGATTCACATCAAAATCTAATGTTTCCTACTGAAGTTATCTTAAGATTGGTCAGTCCTATTCTAGCTCTCATGTTCAAATGACCAGGTTGGTGAGATTCAACTTGCACTAGATATTTGCAACTTGATATGCACATTGTTCTATGTTATAACAAATTTTATTGATCCTCTTGTGTATTTGCAAGGCACAAAGTATTCATATTCGGGTTACTTTTATGATTTGGGCCCTAGCCTATATGCTACAATACTTTTCATTTATCTTGGATAATATTGACTAGATAATATGACTCAAGGCTACATATCTTGTATTTAAGTAGGTTAGGGGTGCAACATTAGAGGAGTGCTAAGAGGCTAGGAAGGATAACACAAGTTGTGTGAAAAAATTGATAGATTTCCATTAGGAATAAGATGGTAGCATTTAGGGATTGCTTGTAGAGAATGAATCTTGGAGCTATAGTTGATGATTAGATAATGATGTTTGTAATCATGATGCTTTTAATCATAGTTGCATAATGATGTAATGAAGTTGATCTTGGCAAGCCGTTTTGTGCTTTATTCTATGTTTTTTTGTGTATTTCCACTAATGTATTCTTGTTGTAAAAATTTGACATCTCCTTTGGGGATTCTCTATTCTTGTACTACAACATTTGGGATTAGAGTTGGTCTAGATTGCTGATTGTGAATCATACAAGCACTCGGAATTTTATGTCTTAACTTGAATGTCTTGTTGTCATGGAGTGACAAAAGAGAAATTATGATTGTATATATTGAAGGTTAGTGCAAGGTGGAAAGGTACATATTGGGCTATTGGAATATTGGGACCAAACTTATGGACCTAGTTATGGGGTGGTAAAATGTCAAATCTGACTTATAATTGTGGTGGTTGTATAAGAATTCTTAGATAGTTAGCGAAGTTGATAATTTTCCTAGTTATTTATCAAACCTAATAATTAGAGGTAGATTGTTGGATTGGTTTGGTAAATCAACACTTGTGATTAGATAACCAAACCTATGGAATTGAAGACTAACATCTTGGTGAACATGTCTCCTAGAAGAATGAATCCTATAATACTAAATCAAATGATGGAGGATTTTAGAAATGAGATAAAGACTAAGATCTGAAATGTTGTAGTTAGGGTTGGGAAAAAACCCTGAAATAAGAGATGAATATGAGGAAGTTACTAAAGATCTCAAGACAATGTCTAGTGTGGATATTCCTTTTGAGAAGAGAAGAATATTGAGAGCTATGGATCATATGGGTAATATACATATAATAGAAATTGCATGTTTTTATGGTTCTATACATCAGGGGGAACAAATAGATTGGATAAATGAACTGGATTATTACTTTTATCTTGAAGATGTTAAGGATCCAATAAGAGTTAGGTTAGCATTGACTAAGTTGAAGGGTCACACTTCCTTCTGGTGGAAAGAGTTTCAAAACTATAGAGAAGATAATGGTTAGCCAAAGATAACTAGATGTGGAGCTATGATTTCAAGACTTAAGGCTAAGTTCATACTAGAGGATTATAAACTTGAGTTGTTTAAGATGTTATAAAATTGGATATAAAGATATTTTCAACTAGAGAGTACACTAAGGAGTTCTATAAGATGATAATTAGATTTGGATGTTAAGATTCATCCAAGGAGAAGGTGGTTAGATACATTAATGGTCTAAGACTTATCATTTAGGATGACTCAAGTATGCTAAGTATTGATTAAATTGAAGATGCTTATCAATATGTCTTGAAGGAAGAAGATAAGTTAAAGAGAAAGAAAATTATTCTTAGGGTTAGGGATTAAATGATAAATAAAGGTAAGAAAAATTTGGTAATTAGAGAAGAACCTCACGAGAAGACTTATGGAACAAGTAGAACTAACAATAATTATTTTAAAGGATCTTGTTCCAAATGTGAGAGTTTCGGTAATAGGGTTTTCCAATGTTTAGTTGGTTCCAAGGGAAAACAAAACCTAGTGGCACATGAGGAGTGAGATGAGAAGGATGAACTAATTGTAAGATAAGTTGGACCTAAGATGAGATAATATTTGATGTTTACAAAAGTTATGTTGAACAAGAAGGAATTGAAGCCTTAGCAGAGGAGGCAGTTGTTCTAAACTATTTGCAATTTTGGTGGCAATTGTTGTAAAGTGATAATTAATGATGGAAGTGTTAGAATAATTAGAATAAATGAGAGGTGGGTGAATAAGGTATCATTAGGTCTAGATGTACCAATTCAACTTTTAACAACTTCAAAAAACTTATTCAAACTCATAAAACCACTCATCCAATATAACGACTCATCGATAACTTAACTTATTCATTCATCACTTAGCTCTTTGTTTAGTATATGTTGACTAATAGAAATAATAGTAAATAAAATGCATCATGAAAATAAAATTCACATATATATAACACTAGGATTTAATGTGGAAACCCAATTTGGGAAAAACCACCGAGTAACATGCTACCACTTTTCACTCTTCTAAAGTGATCTCAGTTAAGAGCCAACCCTATTAAAGGTTACAAAATACATTGTTAGGTGTGACTATGTTAAAGGATTTAATCACCCTATTAGGATTTCTCTAGTTAAAGGTCTTTAGATCATCCCATTTGAATGTCACCGTGATTAAATGATTTTACAAATGACTACTAGGTCAACCTTGAATAAAGGATTTTACTACCACAATGGTTAGAAAGTAACAATTAGGTTTGATTTGTTAAGATACAACTCACTTTGTTTGTTTCGATCTCCATTTGGCTCATTTGTTGGTTTGTTGATTGGACTTCATTATACTTTACATCTCTAATCTACTTGGAAACCAATCTTCTCACTTTTCCTCTAGTATTTTGTTCTTCATTGTCCTTCACAAAATCATCAATCAACAATTAACCAACCAACTATAAACATCTCATTTACCTCCTTAAATAGGTAGCTTTTTATCTTTTGTTGCTTAAACATCATTGTAGATCTTAGGGTTTGATCAAATTCATTGAATATGTCCATCATTTTTTCCTTCTACTCCTTTCTTGAAACTTCTCTTTAAATCCTTACCTTAGATCGCTTCACAATCTCAATTCATGCATTAAATACACCAGCTCAACAATCCTCATCTTTCACACATTTTGACCAATCCAAAAATTCAACTATGTCGGCCTCAAAACTCAATTCTTTTACATTCTATTATTTTGTTGACACCTGGTCATCATTATATTCTTTTGCACAATCAACACTAGGTAGCTCAGTCTTTCTTCGCTTATAGTGGCTCGCTCAATTTTTATTATGCCCAATCAATTCTTCATTTTTCTTCTTCATCTTGCTCGACCATAATTATCACTCCGCTAATACTGTTTTCTTGGCTAACTCTTAAGTTCCATAATCTTTTGTTTCATCTTCTTCACTGACCTAGTAAATTTGTCACTCAATCAAGCTTGGTGTTTGAATTAGCAAATATTATATACTTCAACTCAATTGCCTTATACACTTCATATGGTAATCAAACAACATATTATCTTGTCAAATACCAACTGATCATGTGCCCATTATAGTTCCAACATACATTTTCCTCTTTACTCAACAACTTTAGCGGTTCATCTAGTTATCTCTATTTTTAAATCCTCTTCATCAATCAACTAATATGGAACTCTATAGTGTTAGAAAATGTTCTCACTAGTAACATTTGACAACAATGACAACATAAAAATTTTTCCAATTATAGTTTCCAACAATCTCATGTTAGCCATTTTTGCCCCATCCCCCTATTTTTTCCAGTATTGTCAAATTTCATCAAAGATCTAGGGTGATGGACATGTCTACGTCCTTTGAATTATTTATATTTTCCATGCAAATGTAAAAGGGATGCGTGAAAATATTTGGTTCCTTTCTTTTATATCCCTAAGTCTTAAATTTTTCATATTACATGTTATGTTCTTATGAATATTTCAAGTTGCAATCATGCGACTACCTTTCATCGCCTTGTCACTCCAGTTTATGTCTTAACTGTCAATTAGGTTGTGAAAGCGTGATGCAGTCTAGTTCACCATTAGCATGGCTTTGTGGTAGTTAGCACTAACGATCGAGTTCATGTTGTGAGGTTGCAAAGGGTTATAAAGCATTTGAAATGATTTTCCTTTGCCGTCAGATCTTAGCTAATCAATGTCTAGCGTATACCCACTTTTTGAAAATGCATGAAGTTTAGTCAAAGTGAGAATATGAGCAGTTGACACCTATCCCTATATGCCCCTTTCTAGTTTCCAAAAGATGTAGATTCCTTGACTATCAGATTTTCTCAGATTAATGTCTAGTGTATTCCCACTTTCCAAAGATGCACAAAGTTTAGCTAAAGTGGGAATACAAGCATGTGATGCATGTCATGGTGGGACCAAGTGCATGTGAGCCTCTTGTTTGCATTATCACAGATGATCAAAGTTCACCTAGGGTTAATATTGTGAAACAATGATAATAAGGAAATAATCAGGTTAGGTGTTTGTCACAATGTCACATAGAGACCTGGAGTTAAGGTGTCGAAGTGGTGAAAGCCTATTGTCACAAAGTCCTAGTGGTTAGTGGAAAGGAACAATAGGCAGTCACGATGGAGCGATCAATGTTAGAAGGGTTGTTTTTGTAACTTCATAGGGTTTGATCTGCAGTTAAGATAGATGGTTGTGAACGGTATCAAAACAGTCAAATTTTTGTGGTCTTCACACAATCAAAAGTGTCTAAGTTGCAGTCAAGTTTCAAGTCACAAAGCTATGAACTGGTGATGATGGTCAGCCTAACCATATTTGTGACATTACAAGGTTAAAACATGCTTGATGTTTGGTGGTCACAAAGGGGTGACAAAGATAAAATAGATGACTTTGCATCATCGCACAGTGAAAAGATTGTTAGGTCCAAACTGTGGCAATGGTCTGAGAGGGCCAGTTTCATGATGTTCACAGGGTCGCAACAATCAAAGGGCTAAAGTATTTTTGAGCTATGAAGCAAAAATAAAGGCTTAAGATGAAGCAGTCATGATTTCACGTGGCCAAACAATTAATGAGGGAAATAGATCATGAAGCTGTGAATAGAGGTAGTCAGCAGGTCAACATAAAGATAGAAGGTTGGGCAGGGTGGCAGGATACTTAAAGGTTATAGGGCCACATGGCAAGTTTGACGGTTGAGTTCTGTTGAATTATTACATTGCTAACTTGGCATATTAGGAACACTCTCATAAGAATCTTTTTAATGACAAACGTGTCCTTGATCATTTGCAACCACTCTTTGGTGTTCCATGTGCCTAGAAAATGCAATTTTCCTCCTTTTTCTGCCTTGTTTATCCATCTGCTCAATCAAGGCAGTTATGGTCATCATTTCTATCTCTTTAGGGCTAGATTTGCATGCAAAGAACAGATTTTCAGCATGGAGACATACATATGATCAGATTTTCTTCTGATTCTCAATTATTGCTCTCCTCTATAATCCAACTCCACCTATTTGGAGTTTGAACTCAATGTAATATCAGAGTTATGCCTCAACTCTATAAAAGGTAGTTAAAAATATGTTTTATAGGTTCTTCCATGTTCTATCATGTTTACTTGAAGTAGCTTCATGCTTTGCAACTGTATACCTTGCCTTCCATTAATGAAATAGCTCTCTTCTCTACCTCTTCTTCCCACTAATTATTTGTGCATATATATTTCCTTTTTTTGAATGTTTCTTTCTAGTTTTCAAGGTTTGTATGTTGTGTTCAAACTATTGATGATTGATGTATTGTGAAGATGTCTTTTTGTTCATCACTTGATTAGTTCTAAACTTGCATTTGATTCTTTGAAAGTAGAATAGAGTCAAGACTTGTGTATTTGGGTATTTCATCGATGTGTTATGCATCCCTTAGCAAAATTGTAACCATGTCAATTAGGTGCATCACCCCCCTCTAGATTAGATTAGGTAGTTTGATTTCATGCATGTCCTTCTCCATTTTCTTTCTCAAGTAGTAGTTAGGTACATCTTGATTGTAAAGAAGTTGGCCTTCTTTAGAGACTCAATCTCATGGTTCAAGTCCCACATCTTGGAGATTGTTTCCATGTTACAAGAGGTCACTTGAGGGTCATACCTCAAGCAAGGGTGTAGACTTCTGTATCAACAATTTTTGGCATGCCAAGTGGGATAGATTCAAATTCATAAATCTGTTGGTTAGCCAGTTGAAATCCATTCACTAAGAAATTGGGTGTTTTTCTCAGTGCCATCAGCCTTGAACAAATTTATTCAACACCATCGTGACTCTATGCATCTATTGGTTTCAAGATGAAACAGTGCTGGTATGTAAAGATCATTATTGATATTTTATGATTTTCAAATTTTCTATGAAATTGCAACTTTTATGAAGCTATAACAATGGACCCATTTCATGGAAATCCATATTATTCTCCCCCATATCATGAAAGTTCTATATCTCGACCCTCTTTTTATCAATATCAATCTCAGTCACAACCCAGTTATGGGCATCATATCCAATATGCATATTCTCTTCCCACCCTTGCTCTACTAGTCCTGACACCTTCAGAGGATGGAATCCAAGTGATATGGGGTTAAGAAGTCCCAAATGTAGTAAATGGAGGTCCAACCAAGCAGTATAAATGAGATTATTCTCGTCAGGCGTCTCCTCAACAAAAAGAACTAGATTGTCTACCTCTCGTCTATTCTCAGGAGTGGGAGGTGAGTGTAGCCCAGTTTAAGGAGGACCTTGATAGAAGGTGGGTTGTTGATTAGCAGGAGATGAGGCTCAACCTCTCCCAAATGCAAGCAGCTGAAGCATAAGAGCCTCCAAGGAGGAAATTTGCTCACTTATTCTAGAGCAACCCTCCTATCTTGCAAGACAACATATTAGAGCTAGAGGCCCACTCAGAAGAAACATTTCCAAATCCATCTGAAGAGGAGCCACCCAAACGCAAGTTTGCCAGCTTTAGAAGGAGTGAGCCTCCCTAGATTTCCATTCCTTGTTGCAATGATCAAGAGCCTGTGCTTCCTTGAATTATTGTTGAACAACTACCAATGGAGAGGAAGAAGATAGAAGAGGATGACCTGGTTCCTACCCTAGAGAAACCAAAGATAGTTGATCAAGCTTCAAGTGGGGAAGAAAGATCAGACCTATTGTAGGAGAAGAAGAGAAAGACCATCGGTTGTAGCATGAAGACAAATATGAGAAGGAGGAAGAAGGAAAGATAAATGTAGGTTATGATCTGGAAGATGATTTTTCCAACATCATAATAGAATATTTCTTAAGGGTTGACACCATACCAGTAGCTCCTAAGGAGTTGGCTCATGAGCATCATGAGCAAGAGGTGGAGATTGTTTCTCCACAAGAAGAGGAGCAACTTCCAAACCAGTTGGATGCTACCATTGCAGAGCACATCAACACAACCAAGGTTGAGTTCCTAGACCCAACACCATCAAGAGGATGCCCATAAGGCATCTAGCTCTGTAGCAATGTAAGTTACCCTTGGTCGTACTCATTCTAGAGTATGAGGGAGAAGGCCACAAGGAAGAGCAAGCATGTTTTTCTCAAGTTGACAACATCCCAATGCTAGAGAGCTACATTATTTTTAGCATTCTGAAGGAGGTATTCCATGCAGCAGAATGTTTGTGATGCTTGCTTCTATTTTTCAGTTACCCACATGCATGGGAAAAGAAATCAACTTGAAAGAAGGGGCAACTACTTCAACAAACTAGTTGATGGGTTTGTTTGACCTTCTATCTCTGTAAATTTTTGTACATTGTAGATTAGGTTTTTTCTACTTTTCAAGAAGTACACGAGCACAAGTTTTTCTCTGTGAAATAACAAATTTTTGAAGTCTTGTTGGTTGTAGAGGTTCTAATTATTTGCAGAGTAGGGCCCATTTGTTTTTGTGACTCTACAACCCAATGGATTACGTAAGGTCACTGGTCCATACTTAGCAGGCAAGCATCCCCTCTAAGTCACCAAAAATGTTAGCCATTTTTGTCCCCCACTCCTATTTTTTCTAGTATTGCCAAATTTCATTAAAGATCCAGGGTGATGGTCATGTCTACATCCTTTGACTTATTTATATTTTCCATGCAAACATAAAAGGGATATGTGAAAATATTTGGTTCCTTTCTTTTATGTCCCTAAGTATTAAATTTTTCATATTGCATGTTATGTTCTTATGAATATTTCAAGGTATGATCATGCGACTACCTTTAATCACCTTGTCACTCCAGTTTAGGAATTAAGGGTCAATTGGGTTGTGAAAGCATGATGCAGTCTAGTTCACCATCAACGTAGCTTCGTAGTGGTTATCACTAACGATTGGGTTCATGTTGCGAGGTTGTGAAGGGTTATAAGGCATCTGCAATGATTTTCCTCTACTGTTAGATCTCATATAATCAACATCTGGTGTATCTCCACTTTATGAAAATGCACAAAGTTTAGTCAAAGCAAGAATATGAGCAATTGACACCTATCCTAGTAGGCCTCTTTCTAGTTTCTAAATGATGTAGATTCCATAACCATTAGATCTTGTTAGATCAATGTCTAGCATATTCCTGCTTTCCAAAGATTCACAAAGTTTAACTAAAGTGGAAATATGAGCATGTGAAGCGTGTCATGGTGGGACCAAGCACATGTGAGCCTCTTGTTCACATTGTTGTGGATGATCAAATTTGACCCAGGGTTAATGTTGTATTACATCAATAATAAGGAAATAATTAGGTTAGGTGTTTGTCACAGTGTCACATGGAGTTAATATTAACTTGGAGTTAACGTGGCAAAAGCCTATTGTTGCAGAATTGTAGTAGTTAGTGGAAAGGAATAATAAGAAGTCACAGTGGAGCGATAAATGTTAGAAGGGTTATTTTCACAAATTTGCAAGGTCTAATCCATGGTTAAGATAGATGGCTATGAAGTTGTGAAGGGTATCAAAGAGTCAAATTTGTATGGTCTTCACACTGTCACAGGCGTCTTAGTTGCAACCAAGTTTCAAGTCGCAAAGCTGCAAACTGGTGATGATGATCAACCTAACTGTGTTTATGACATTGCAAGGTTGAAACGTGTTTGATGTTTGGTGGTCATGAAGGGGTGACAAAGATAAAATAGATGACTTTGCATTATCACATAGTTAAAATATTGTTACATCCAAACCATGGCGATGGTGTGAGAGGGCCAATTTCAAGATGTTCGCAGGGTCACCACAGTTAGAGGACTAAAGTCTTTTCAAGTTGCAAAGCAATGATAAAGGCTTAAGATGAAGTAGTCACGAACAAAGGTAGTTAGCAGGTCAACATTAATATAGAAGGTTGGGTAGGGTAACAGGATGCTTAAAGGTTATAGGGCCACATGGCGAGTTTGAAGGTTGAGTTTTGTTGAATGATGACATTGTTGACATGGCGTATCAAGAACGCTATTAGAAACAACTCTTTAATGGTGAATAGGTCCTTGATCACTTGCAACCACTCTTTGGTGATCCCTATGCCTAGTAAATATAGTTTTCCTCCTTTTGTCCCCTTGTTTATCCATCTACTCAATTAGGGCAGTTATGGTCGTTTCTATCTCTTCAAGGTTTAATTTGCACACAAAGATTAGATTTTTAGCACGAAGACGTGCATCTAATTGAATTTTCTTCTAATTCTTAGTTATTGCTCTCCTCTACAATCCAACTCCACCTAGTTGGAGTTTGAACTCAATGTAATATCAAAATTATGCCTCAACTCTATAAAAGGTAGTTGTAAATATATTTTATGGGTTCTTCCCTATTCTGTCATGTTTACTTGCAGTAGCTTCATGCTTTGCGACTATATACCTTGCCTTCCTTTAATGAAATAACTCCCTTTGATACTTCTTCTTTCCATTCATTATTTGTGCATATATCTTTCCTTGGTTTGAATGTTTCTTTCTAGTTTTTAAGGTTTGTATGTTGTTTTCAAATTGTTGATGATTGATGTATTGTGAAGATGTCTTTATATTTAGCACTTGATCAATTTTGAACCTACATGTGATTCTTTGAAAGTAGAATAGAGTCAAAACTTGTGTATTTGTGTGTTTCATCAACGTGTTATGCATCCCTAAGAAGAGTTGTAACCATTTCAATTAGGTGCATCACCCCCCTCTAGATTAGATTAGGTAGTTTGATTTCATGCATCTCCTTCTCCTTTTTCCTCTCAAGCAGTAGTTAGGTGCATCTTGATTGTAAGGAAGTCAACCTTTTCTGGAGACTCAATCTCATAGTTCAAGTCCCACAGCTTGGAGATTGTTTCCATGTTTCAAGAGGTCACTTGAGGTTCATACCTCAAGAAAGGGTGCAGACTTCTATGTCAACAGTTTTTGGCATGCATAGTGAGATAGATTCAAATTCATAAATCCACTAGTTAACCAGTTGAAATCTATTCACTGAGAAATTGGTTATTTTTCTCAGTTCCATCAGCCTTGGAGGCATTTATTCAACACCATAGCGACTCTATGCATCTACTAGTTTCAAGAAGAAACAATGCTGACATGTAAAGATCATTCTTGATCTTTTATGATTTTCAATTTTTCTATAAAAATGTAGCTTTTACGAAGCTATAATCATGGACTCATTTCATGGAAATCCATATTATTCTCCCCCATATCATGAAAGTGTTATATCTCAACCCTCTTTTTATCAATATCAGTCTCAACCAAAACCCAGTTATGGCCAACATATCTAATATGCATATTCTCCTCCCACCCCTACTCCACCAGTCTTGACACATTCAGAGGATGAATTGATGACCTTGGCTCTAAGGTTACAGGTTATGATGAATGTCAAGGAATATGGGGTTAAGAAGCCCCAAATGCAATAAATGGAGGTACACAAAGGAAAGTGTGAATGAGATTATTCTTGTCACGCCTCTCCTTGACAAAAAGAACCAGATTATCTAGCTCTCTTCTATTCTCAGGAGTGGGAGGTGAGAGTAGCCTAGTTTAAGGAGGACCTTGACAAAAGGTGGGTTGTAGATTAGGAGGTGACAAGGCTCAAGCTTGCCCAGTTGCAAGTAGCTATAGCACAAGAGCCTCCAAGGAGAAAATTTTCTCACTTCTTGCAGAGTAGTCCTCCTATCATGCAAGACAATATATTAGAGCCAAAGGCCCACTAAGAAGAAACATTGCCAAATCCATCTAAAGAGGAGCTACCCAAATGCAATTTTGCCAACTTCAGAAGGAATGAGCCTCCCCAAATCTCCATTCCTTGGTGCAATGATCAAGAGCCTATGCTTCCTTGACTTAATGTTGAACATCTACCAATAGAGAGGAAGGAGATAGAAGAGGATGAGGTGATTCCTTCCCTGGAGGAACCAAAGATAGTTGATCAAGCTTCAAGTGGGGAAGAAAGATCATATTTGCTACAAGGAGAAGAAGAGCAAGACCATCTATTGTAGCATGCATACAAACATGAGCGGAAGGAAGAAGAAAAGATAAATATAGGTTATGATCTGGAGGATGGTTATTCTAGCATCATAACAAAATTTTACTCAAGGCTTGACACCATACCAGTAGCTCCCAAGGAGGTGGCTCATAAGCATCATGAGCAAGAGGTGGAGATTGTTTCTTCACAAGAAGAGGAGCCACTTCCAAACTAGTTGGATGCTACCATTGCAGAGCACATCAACATGGTCAAGGTTGACTACCTAGACCCAGTACCATCAAAATGATGCCCATAAGGTATCTAGCTCTATAGCAATGTAAGTTCACCCTAGTCATGCTTATTCCAGAGTATGAGGGAGAAGGCCACAAGGATGAGAAAGCATTTTTTGCTCAAGTTGACAATGTCCCAATGCTGGAGAGCTTCATTGTTTTCAGCATTGAGAAGGAGGTATTCCATGCAACACCGTGTTTGTCATACTTGTTGCTATTTTTAGTTGCCCACATGCATGGGAAAAGAAATCAACTTGTAAGAAGGGGAAACTACTTCAACAAACCAATTAATGGGTTTGTTTGACCTTCTATCTCTGTAAATTTTTGTATATAGTAGATTAGGTATTTTATGCTTTTAGCCCAAGCACAAGTTATTTCTCTATGAAATATAAAAGTTTTGAAGTCTTTTTGGTTGTAGAGGTTGTAGTTTTTTTTTTTTTTTTTTGTAGAGTAAGGCCCATTTTTTTGAGACTCCACAACGCAATCGACTGCTTAAGGCCACTAGTCCATACTTAGTAGGCAAGCATCCCCTTTGAGTAGCCATAAATATTAGTCATTTTTGCCCCCCCAATTTTTTCCAATATTGTCAAATTTCATTAAAGATCTAGGGTGATGGCCATGTCTATGTCCTTTGACTTATTTATATTTTCCATGCAAACGTAAAAGGGATAAGTAAAAATCTTTGGTTCCTTTATTTTATATCCCTAAGTGTTAAATTTTTCAGTTCTTATGAATATTTCAAGTTGTGATCATACAACTTCCTTTCATCACCTTGTCGCTCCAGTTTAGGTCTTAACCCTCAATTGGGTTGGGAAAGTGCGACACATTCTAGTTCACTGTCAGTGCGACTTCACAGTAGTTAGCACTAACGACCGAGTTCATGTTATGAGGTTGCAAAGAGTTATAAGGCATCTATAGTGATTTTCCTCTACTGTCAAATCTCAACTAATCAATGTCTGACATATCCCTACTTTATGAAAATTCAAGAAGTTTAGTCAAATCAAGAATACAAGCAGTTAACACCTATCCCCGTGGGCCCCTTTCTAGTTTCCAAACAATGTAGATTCCTTGACCGTCAGCTCTTGTTAAACCAACATCTAGCATATTCCCTCTTTCCAAAGATGCATGAAGTTTAACTAAAGCAGGAATACAAGTATGCGACATGAGTCATGTTGGGACCAAGCACATGTGAGCCTCTTGTTTGCATCATTGTGGATGATCGAAGTTGACCCAAGGTCAATGTTGTGAAACAAAAATAATAAGGAAATAATCAAGTTAGGTGTTTGTCATAGTGTTACATGGAGTTACAACTAACCTGGAGTTAAGGTGGCAAAGCGGCAAAAGCCTATTGCATAGCGGTTGGTGGAAAGGAGCAACAGGCAATCACGATGGAGTGATCAATGTTAGAAGGGTTATTTTTGCAACTTCATAGGGTATGATCTACGATTAAGATTAATGGTTGGGAAGTTGTGAAGGGTATCAAACAGTTAAATTTTTGTGGTCTTTGCACTATTGTAGGTGTTTGAGTTACAGTCAAGTTTCAGGTCATGAAGTTGTGAACTGGTGATGATGGTCAGCCTAACTGTGTTCACTACATCACAGGGTTAAAACATGATTGATGTTCAACAACCACAAAGGGGAAACAAAGATAAAATAGATAAAATTGCATCATCACAATGATGGTGTGAAAGGGCTAGTTTCATGATGTTTGTAGGGTCACAACAGTCAAAGGGCTAAAGTGTTTTCAAGCTACAAAGCAGGGATAAAGGCTTAAGATGAAGCGGTTTCAATTTCACGTGGCCAAAAAATTAATGAAGGAAATAGGTTGTGAAGCTATGAATAGAGGAAATAAATAGGCTAACATAAAGATAGAAGCCTGGGCAGGGTGGCAAGATGCTTAAAGGTTATAGGGCTACATGGCGAGTTTGACGATTAAGTTATGTTGAATGATGATATTGTTGACTTGGTGAATCAGAAACACTATTAGAAGCAACTCTTTATTGGTGAACATGTCCTTGATCACTTGCAACCACTCTTTGGTTTTCCCTATGCCTGGTAAATGAAGTTTTCCTCCTTCTATCACCTTGTTTATCCATCTACTCAATTAGGGTAGTTATGACCATCATTTATGTCTCTTTAGGGCTTGATTTACATGCAAAGATTAGATTTTCAACATTCAGACATGCAATCCAACTCCACCTAGTTGGAGTTTGAACTCAATGTAATATCAGAGTTATGCCTGCACTCTATAAAAAGGTAGTTTTTAAATATGTTTTAGGGGTTCATCCCTATTCTGTCATGTTTAATTGCAGTAGCTTCATGCTCTACAATTGTATACCTCATCTTCCATTAATGAAATAGCTCTCTTCTTTACCTCTTCTTGCCATTCATTATTTGTGCATATATCTTGCCTTGTTTTGAATGTTTCTTTCTAGTTTTTAATGTTTGTATATTGTGTTTAGACCGTTGATGATTGATGTATTATGAAGATGTCTTTTTGTTTAGCACTTGATCAGTTCTAAACCTACATGTGATTCTTTGAAAGTAGAATAGAATCAAGACTTGTGTAGTTGGGTATTTCATCAATGTTTTGTGCATCCCCAATAAGATTTATAGCCATTTCAATTAGGTGCATCACCCTCCTCTAGATTAGATTAGATAGTTTGATTTCATGCATCTCCTTCTCCCTTTTCCTCTCAAGCAGTAGCTAGGTGCATCTTGGTTGTAAGGAAGCCAACCTTTTTTTAGAGACACAACCTCATAATTAAAGTCCCACAACTTGGAGATTGTTTTTGTGTTACACAAGGTTACTTGAGCGTCATACCTTAAGCAAGGGTGCAAACTTCTATGTCAATAGTTTTTGGCATGCTCGATGGGATAGATTTAGATTCATAAGTACACTAGCTAGTTGAAATCCATTCACTGACAAATTGGGTGTTTTTATTAGTGCCATCAGCCTTGGAGGCATTTATTCAACACCATGGCGACTCTATGCATCTACTGGTTTCAAGACGAAACAATGCTAGTATGTAAAGATCATTCTTGATCTTTTATGATTTTCAATTTATTTTTTATAAAATTGCATCTTTTATGAAGCTCTAACCATGGACTCATTTCATCGAAATCCATATTATTCTCCCCCATATCATGAAAGTGCTATATCTTAGCCCTCTTTTTATCAATATCAATATCAGCCACAACCTAGTTATGGCCAGCATATCCAATATGAATATTCTCCTCCCACCCCTGCTCCACTAGTCCCAACACCTTCAAAGGATGAAATTATGGCCTTGGCTCTAAGGTTACAGGTTATGATGGATGTTGGGGGATATGGGGTTGAGAAACCTCAAATGTATCAAATGGAGATACAACAGGAGTGGTGCGAACGAGATTATTCTTGGCAGGCCTCTCCTCGATAATAAGAACCAGATTATTTGGCTCTCTTCCATTCTTAGGAGTGGGAGGTAAGAGTAGCCCAATTTAAGGAGGATCTTGACAAAAGGTGGGTTGTAGATCAGTAGGAGACAAGGCTCAAGCTTGCCTAGTTGCAAGTAGCTGAAGCACAAGAACCTCCAAGGAGGAAATTTTCTCATTTCTTGCATAGTCATCCTATCTTGCAAGACATAATATCAAAGCCAAAGGCCCACTCATAAGAAACATTTCCAAATCCATCTAAAGAGGAGCCATCCAAATGAAAGTGTGCCAACTTTAGAAGGATTGAGTCTCCCTAGATTTCCATTCCTTGCTACAATGATCAAGAGCCTATGTTTCCTCGACTTAATGTTGAACAACTACCAATGTTGAGGAAGGAGATAGAAAAGGATGAGGTGGTTCATGCCCTAGAGGAATCAAAGATAGTTGATCAAGCTTCAAGTGGGGAAAAATATTAGACCTATTGCAAGGAGAAGAAGAGAAAGACCTATCAATTGCAGCATAAAGACACACATGAGCAGGAGGAAGAAGAAAAGATAAATGTAGGTTATGAGCTAGAGAATGATTTTTCCAGCATCATAATAGAATATTTCTTAAGGGTTGATACCATACCAATAGCTCCCAAGGAGTTGGCTCATGAGCATCATGAGCAAGAGGTGGAAATTGTTTCTTCACAAGAAAAGAAGCTACTTCCAAATCAGTTGGATGCTACCATTGCAGAGCACATCAACATAGTCAAAGTTGATTGCTTAGACCTTCCACCATCAAGAGGATGCCCCATAAGGCATCTAGCTATGTAACAATGTAAGTTGCCCCTAGTCATGCTCATTCAAAATTATGGGGGAGAAGGCCACAAGGAAGAGCAAGCTTGTTTTCTCAAGTTGTCAATGTCCTAATGCTGGAGAGCTTCATTGTTTTCAGCATCAAGAAGGAAGTATTTCGTGCAACAACATGTTTGTCATACTTGTTGCTATTTTTAGTTGCCCATGTGCATAGGAAAAGAAATCAACTTGTAAGAAGGGGCAACTACTTCAACAAACCATTAAATGGCTTTGTTTGACCTTCTATCTATGTAAATTTTTATACATAGTATATTAGGTGTTTTTTTCTTTTCAAGAAATGCACGAGCACAAGTTGTTTCTCTATGAAATAAAAAAGTTTTGAAGTCTTGTTTGTTGAAGAGTTTGTAGTTTTTTTCTGATTATTTGTAGACTAGAGCCCATTTTTTTTGTGACTCTATAGCCCAATGGATTGCTTAAGGCATCTAGTTCGTACTTAGCAGGCAATTGTTCCCTCTGAGTCACCAGAATTGTTTACCATTTTTGCCCCACTATTTTTTCTAGTATTGCCAAATTTCATTAAAGATACAAGGTGATGGCCATGTCTATGTTCTTTGACTTATTAATATTTTCCATGCAAATGTAAAAGGGATATGTTAAAATCTCTGGGTACTTTCTTTTATATCCCTAATTCTTAAATTTTTCATATTGCATGTTATGTTCTTATGAATATTTCAAGTTGTGATCATGTGACTGCCTTTTATTGCCTTGTCACTCTAGTTTAGGTCTTAACTGTCAATTGGGTTGGGAAAGCATGATGTAGTCTACTTCACCGTCAATGCGCTTCACATCGATTAGCAGTAACGATTGGGTTCACGTTGCAAGGTTGCAAAGGGTTATAAGGCATCTGCAATGATTTTCCTTTGTCGTCAGATCTTAGTTAATTAATTTATGGTGTATCTCTATTTTTTGAGAATGCATGAAGTTTAGTCAAAGAAGGAATACGAGCAGTTAACACATGTCCTTATGGGCCCCTTTTTGGTTTCCAAATGATGTAGATTACTTAATCGTCATATCTTGTTAGATCAACATCTATCGTATTCCCGCTTTCCAAAGATGCGTGAAGTTTGGAAACACCTCAAGTTACCATGAAAATGTAAAAGACTTTTCTCATGATCTTCACTATCAACTCCCTCTGTGATTTGATATAGATTTTCATTAATATCCTTAGTCTCATTCTGATTCTCATCTATGCAACCTACAACATGTTCATTAATTGCTTCCATTACACTTCTCCCTATATGATTCATAGATTTGACACCAATTCTAATAGTACTTGTAATGATTCCCTCTTTGACATCACTTCTTGTAATTGGATGTTAATACAATATCTCCCTCTTTATATGTAACTTGTATGGTAATCGTCATACACCTCTCCCTCTTTAAATATTGAATGATAACTTTATAACATTTATCCCTCTTTGACAACAATGCCAAAGACATCATCCACCGTATCCATCATCTTCTTGTCACTTTCTGGCTGATCTTTGAAATTATCTCTCCTCTGTCAAAGTTGACTTGTAGCATTATCTACTTATACTTTTGTCTATTTTTCAGAGCTTTAGGGACCTCCTAAAGTATGACCTCCTGCATCAATTAGTAAAATATTCTGATCATAACAATTGATGCAATGCTACATCTCTTCTTATTTTTCTTCAAATATGGGAATGAACCCTAACTTACCTATTACATACTCAAATGCATCCTTAGGTAATGCCTTAGTCCATATATCAACTATCTTCTCCTTTGAGTTCAATACTCCAGTCTCACTTCTTTGTCTTGTACTAACTCTCTCAAGTAATGATACTTGATTGCAATTTGCTTGGTCTTTATGCACATCACATGATTCTTAGATATGTTTATAGCACTTGTGTTGTCACAATATATCATAACAGGTTCAAAAATCTCTTCCTTGATACCTTTCAACAATTGCTTGATCCACACAATGTTTAGACAATTAACTGTTGCAATAACATACTCAACCTTTGCTTTGGATTGAGAAATACAATTTTGCTTCTTACTTGTCCATGAAATCAATCTCTTTCTTAGAAAGAAAGTGCATCAACTTTGTTAGAAATGGAAAAAGAAATATGTAAATAAGCAAAACCAGGAAAGAATCTAAGCGAGTTAATGCATGAAAAGATATTACCATAAGATAGGAGAGAGAAAGCTTCAAGCTCCAACACCATGAGACAAGATATTTGAAAAGGGGAAAGCAAAGAAAACCCTTTGTGACATTATGAATGAGGCATGAAAAGCTTAAGGGGAGAGAGAGGGGAGAGAGAGAGAGAGAGAGAGAGAGAGAGAGAGAGAGAGAGAGAGAGAGAGAGCAATTGCTCATACAATAATTGAGAAGAGGAAGAAACCTCATTAGAAATGAGAGAGGAGGGTCATCTCTTAAATAGAGGTGAGAGAGAGGAGTTAGAATTTAACTCCCATGTCTATGAATGCCACCATTCATAAGTGTGTGAGGCCAAGTGTGAGATTCCTCTTAAGGATGAATGATCTAAATTACAAATTACAATAAATATTTGTCCTCAATTATTCCACTAGATGACAAAATAAGATGTAGTGGAAAGAGGACAAAAAAGAAATATATTAGGATACCTTGGCTTATATCCTAATATATTATAACAATAGAGAAAGGAGGTCTAACCTTGGTTTATAAACATACCAAGGAAAGATTACAACTTCTAACATCCCCCTTTAATCTTTACTTGGGGAAATTACATCGAAGGGTATTAAACCCATATTTTTACAATGAAATTGTAAATAGCAGCAACTTGATCTTTGAGAATGTCTTCAATTATGCAAAAGGTCTCTGTGAGTGTAGGTAGATCTTCGTAGATCCAAGAGAGAAGTGGATAGGTCATGAAATGTAAACCAAATAATATTGTCTTGTATGTGCTTAGATAGATTACCTGAAAAACATAGAGACAAGAAACGAGACAACTATCCACAAGAAGTATTTCATCTTATATTCAAATTAGAAATCCTTTTCAATAAGGATAATAAAACTCTCATAGAGAAACAATGAGGAAAATAAAACATGTTACCACAAAACAATGGAGATAACCTAATATCAAGATGAAGTATATGCTCAAAATATTATCAAAAAGTTTCATTAGTATTCTCATGAAAGGTATATTATACTAATGTACTAATGACCACAGACAAGGCCAACTAATGGTACTTGCATCAACATTACATCAATCACGTGGATATAGATAGTCCACTTAATGAATCATCTCACTGCAAGTTAATGTTGTAGCACCATAACTTACATGACTCATGATCTAAGCAATAAAGTATGCAGAACATTATCACATTGTATATTTATCAAAGAAATATAAGAGAGACAATAATAAAGAATTAGAACATGTGCCTCAAGCACCAAATAATTCAAGTTACAATTTTTCCAAGTATTATTGCCAATGAGGACCAAAGGAAGGGTTTATGAGGAGTAACAACATATTGCCTTCAAATAAGAAATCCATCATGGACAAGTAACATCATTGCCACGACATGGGTCAAAACAACTTTCTCAAATAGAGTCTACAACATTGGAGTGCTCCAAGATATGGTAGCCTCGTCACCTATACACTAAAAAATTAGCAAGGTGTAAGAAGTCATACCATGAATAAATCAAAACTAGGAGCATACACCAAGGAGACAAGGAGTTGGAATGGGAAATCCCCATAAAAATATCATCCTCGCATTGAGGAACAAAGTAGGACAAATGGAGGGAAACTCCATCGAAGTAAGTCACACCAATTATAGGTTGGAGGGATACTCCACGGGCCAAATAAGGCAACTATGAGTCAGTTTAAAATTATCGGGTCCACCATAGTTAACCTTGATAAATTGGCTCCTGATACAACTTACACAAGTATATATAATAAAAGAATGGTATTAAACCATGAAATGCTACTATGAGCATAAAGAGATGCTATAAAAGCATAAAACTGCAACTATGTGCACATCAAAATATCACAATAAAGTTGAAGGCAAATGTGTAAGATAACTCATAATCCAAACAAAATGGAGGTAAATGTAGAGATCCAAGGAAGATCAATGAGAAATAAACAGTATATGGATATCAGGTAGAAAACTCCATTAAGGGTAAACATGAGTACTTAAGTGATTGTATGCATTGGAGTCTTGAGCATATGAATTTTAGAGAAGAAGAAAAATAGACTTTATAAATTAATAAAATCACAATAGCTTGTATATTTATCTGGGCATATATGTGGGCCCCCATATATAATTGAACAAATATACTTAAAATATGAAATCCTACAATGAAACAATGTTATATCTAGCTCACATGGAAGCCAAATTATTGATGGAACATAAATACGTGTTCTAAAAGAAATAGACTTGAGGTACTTACCTTGATGCTTGATCAAATTAAAATGAAAAAAATATAAATACCTAAATTCACAAAAAAAAATGATAAAATTTCTATCATTTTCTCTCCAAATTCAAATTTATTAAAGTGCATTATAAGATTTTAAGAATGTGAACTTGACAAATAAGATCAAAAAACTTTGGTAGGCATCAATATAGGAGATGTGAAAGGCTAAACAAATTGTGGACAAGATCAATGTGAGAAATCATTAAAACTCAATTGTTTAAGAAATATTAATAAAAATTGAAAAGTAAAAAAAAATTAAATTGACAAGAGAATATGATTATGAAAACTTCTTAATCATATACAATATGTATTTATAAAATTTTGAAAGAATTTTTAATAATATATCTCTTAAAATAAAAAAATGGTTTTGGAAAGAAACTTTATTAAAAAATATTTATGATAGCAAAAGGGAAAAAAATATTCTTCTTTTATAAATAATATTTTAAAATAAATAATGTACTTACTCAAACTAAATGCATTTTATATTAAAATTTGTTATTGGTTTGAAAAGCTATAATTCAGAGAAACTATCCAAAAGCCTTCTCCCAATCCTTCTCTGCGGAAGCAGATTGATAGAACGCTTGACGCCATCTGCGAGTTTGTCAACGATGTCATCTGTACACTTGGAACTTTAGCTTGTTGCGCAGTCTCAGAAGAATTTCTAGAGAATAACTTATGAGCAATCTTTGTTATGAGCAAACTTGTACTATTTTTGTCATCAATGTTTCCAGCCCAATTTGTATCCATGTAAACTTTCAACTTAAACTTGTCACTCTTCTTATACCATAAAGCATAGTCTTCTGTTACTTTTAGATATCTTAATATCCTTTTCACATACATCTTGTGATTCTCTCTAGGATTAGAGAAAATCTTGCAATAATACAAACTACTAATGCACTGTCAGGTCTTCTATGTACAACATATTACTATTTTCTAATCATTGACTTGTATAGTGTCTAATTCACTTCAACAGAATCATCATTCTTTGAAATTTTATGTCCAATCACCATACGTGTTCCAATTAGTCTTGGGTCTTCCATACCAAAGGTCTTCAATATCTCCTTCATACACTTTGATTGTGTAATGTAAATACCTCTCTTCAGCTAATAAACTTGTACACCAACAAATAATTTGATCTCTTAAAATATTAACATCTCAAGCTCTTTCTCCATCTCATTAACAAATTATTTTCACAACACATCATGTCCTCCAAATATGATATCATCAATAAATATTTTAGCTAAGAATATCTTGTTCTCAGATCCACTTTTCAACCAATTTTTACGAAATATGTATGTAACCTTTCATACCATGCTCTAGGGGCTTGTTTAAAACCATATAATGCTCTGTATAATTTTCATAGCATTCTCTTCTTGCTAGGATCAACAAATCCTTTGGATTGTTCAACATAGATTTCTTCTTCCAAGATTCCATTCATAAATCTATATGATATTCCTTAAAACCTTTGTAAGTAGTGTATGCAAGCAATGTTCTTATTCCTTCCAACCTTGCAATTGGGGCAAATTTCTCCCCATAGTCTATTCCTTCCGCTTGTGCATATCCCTTGCGAAATAGTCATGTCTTGTTCCTTGTGACTCCACCTTTCTCATTCAGCTTGTTTTTGAATACCCACTTTGTTCCAATCACATTCTTATTCTTTGGTCTTGGTACCAATGTCCATTTCTTGTTCTTCTCTATTTGTTCAATTTCCTCATTCATTTCTTTAACCCAATCTTCATTTTCCAAAACATCTTTAACTAATTTAGGTTCAAACTCACATAGTAAACATGTATCAATCTTCAACTTACTGCTTATTGTGAAACCTGAATCTTTATCTCCAAATATTTAATCGAGTGTATGGTTCCTCCTTACATATTTTACTAAGATAGATTTAGATCTCCTTTCTTCTTGATGTATTTCACTTGCTTTAGCTTGTTCTTCTTCTTCAAGTATCTATGGCTACAACTCAACATTGTTTGTCTAGTGTTTAGTTTCCTCTCTCTAACATTTGACTTCTTCTCTCCATGACTCAACTCTTACATCCTGATGTTTGACAACATGTTGATGCTTGATAGAACTTGTCTGTTGAACCTTGACAATGCTTGGCTATTAATGCTCGATAATTATTGGCTATTGATGTTTGACAACCTCCTTCTATGGTTTTAGTAATTTACATGGTTCTCCTTCATAGATGTAGACAAAGTTTATGTAATCTTCAATTTCTTTCTTGCATTCCTCTTAATTCTTTTCTACAAATTGATCAACTCTAATTCTTGATCTTAGTTGTCTCTCCTTCGGTATTTGTTGTCTTTCCTTTCTTCCTTTTCATCTATGTCTATACATCTTGCAACAATATGAATGACTTTGTTACAAGTAAAATAGATTATAGGAAATTTGCCTTTATATTTGTCTTTTCCTGTTGGTAGCCTTCTTACCAATAATACTTCTAACCCATCAAGGTCATCATCTAATTCATTGTCACTATCCATTGGATTATTCTTTTTTCTTTCTTTTGGATCCATTAAGGGTTAGTTGAGACAATTAAATTCAACACTAGAAGGTGTATATTTTTAAAATTTTGATAATTCAAATGCAGTGAGTCTACTAATTAGACTATCGAAGGTCAGATCATTACCATGTGTGCATTTTAGTTCTTGAAATGCAGATACTCTAATTGCATAGATAGGATGTAAAGTACTCAATACCTTCCTTATCATTTCATTAGAGATGTCTGTTCTAGTTCCTCTAATTGCATTCACAACCTCCTTGATTTATCCACAATATTGTGCAACAATTTCTCATTCTTTTATTCTCATGTCATCAAACTTGCCTCTCAAACTTTCTACTTTGATTCTCAACACATTTTTGTCTCCTCTATGGATTTGAGCCAACTTATCCCACATTTTCTTTTCATTAGTGCACTCCTTTACATCATCAAATTTAGCATAACTTAGGAAACATTTCAAATCTATCATCATTTGATTGTGCTCCTACTTCTCCTTTATTTTCTCAACTAACATGGGTCTAGGAACTTCAATGTATTAATTTTGTAGGTAGTATAGTGCAGAATCTCCAACTCTATATAGATGCAATTTCATCAAGCATTGCCATGCTGGGAAGTTATCTTTGTTCAACTTGGGTACCTCTCTTTTGTACATCTTGATCTTTAGCTTAAGTCCCTTCAAATTTTCCTTACAAGCACCAAATTTATGATAACAATTGTTAGAATAATTAAAATCATTGAGGCGGGGGGAGGGAAGGGGGTGTGAATCGATTATCCTTAGGTCTAGATGTACTAATTCAACTTTTAACAACTTCAAACAACTTATTCAAACTCATTAAACCACTCAGCCAATATAGCAACTCCTTGGTAGCTTAACTTATTCATTCATCACTTAGTTATTTGTTTTGTATATGCCGACTAACATAAATAAATAATAGTAAATAACATACATCATTAAAATAACATTGAAACATATATGAGGCCGGGATTTAACGTGGAAATCCAATTTGGGAAAAAATATCAAGTAACATGCTACCACTTTTCTCTCTTCTTGAATGAGCTCGATTAAGAGCCAACCTTATTAAAGGCTACATAACACACTATTAGGTGTGACCATTTAAAGGATTTAATCACCTTGTTAGGAGTGGTCTGGTTAGAGGTTTTTAAAACATTCCATTAGAATGTCACCTTGATTAAATAATTTTGCAAGTGATTGTTAAGTCAACCTTGATAAAAGGATTTTATTGCCACAATGGTTAGAAAGTAAGAGCTAGGTTTGATATGTTCAAGTACAAATCACTTTGCTTGTTCAGATCTCCATTTGACTCATTTTCTAGTTCATTATTTGGGCTTCATTATATTCTCTATCTTTGATATGCTTGGCATCCCTTCAAGCAATCACACTCACCAATCTTCTCACTTTTTCTTTGCTATTTTGTTCTTCACTATCCTTCACAAAATCACTAATCAACAATGAACCAACCAACTATAAACATATCATGTCCCTTCTTAAATAGGTAGCTTTGATCTTTTTCCACTTAAACATCACTGCAGATCTTAGGGTTTGATCAAAATTATTGAATCTATCCATATTTTTTCCTTCTACTCCTTTCTTGAAAACTCTAGAAACTTCTCTTTAAATCTTTGCTTTAGACCACTTAACAAACTCAATATATGCATTAAATATGGTACCTCATTAATCCACATCTTTCACTCATTTTGACCAATCCAAAATTCAACTATGTTGGCTTCAAAACTTGATTTTTTCACAAACTATTATTTTGGTAACACTTGGTCATCATTGTGTTCTTCTCGGTCAACACTAGGTAGCTTGTGTTGGTATGTGGAGCCTAATCAAACTCAGAGGTTTAGTTGGCATGGTTTTTCTCCCCATATTATTTCTATGAGGGTTTGGGGGTAGTGCCCCCAAGATAGGGTTAAGGGGTAGCACCCCTGCGAGGTCCTAGGGTAGCACCCTAGGTGCACTCCCTATCATAGTATAGGATGGGGTCAAGGGGCAACACCCTCACGGGGGTTTTCAAGGGTAGCGCCCCCAAACCCAAAAATGCCCTTATATTGTAAAAGGCGTCAGCCACTATTTTTCTATTATTCTAGCCTTAATTTTGTAAGCAACAAAAGCTTGTATAAAAAGGCTTAGGGTTGGGGATTTCATAATGAATTGTGATATTGTAGCTTCTTGTTATAGTATTGAGCTATAAGGGATTACAGATTGTAATTAGGTTGTAATCACTGGATAATAATAATGTTGGACTTGTTGTTGGTGGACGTAGCTCAGGGATTGGGTGAACCACGTTAAATCTCGGTGTCTTGTGTTCTATTTTATGTGATCTACTATTTTTTGATATTGGTTATATTTGCATGTAATTGTTATTTATGTATGAGGTTAATCCTAACAAGTGCTATTAAAGTCAAACGGTCTTCAATATTTTTAGCCAAACTGTCATCATTTTTTTCTTTCAATGATCATTTGCAGGAAGGTCTCACGGTTGAGTGAGAGTCTAATAGTCGAGTGGGAGCGATGGCAGACGAGTTTAAGCTGAGAGTTGACAAGTTTAATGGGCAGAACTTTTAGTTATGGAAAATGCAAATAGAGAACTATCTTTATTAGAAGGATTTATGAAAGTCATTGGAAGGAAAAACCAAGAATCAAGGATCCATGACAAATGACGACTAGGATCTTTTGGACAGAAAGGCACTTGGAAGCATTTGATTATGTTTGGCACCATCGGTGGCATTTAATATTACAACAGCAAAGACAACAAAAGAGTTGATGCAAACTCTAGTGAGACTATATGAAAAGCCCTCTACTTCAAACAAGGTATTTCTAATGAAGCATTTATTTAATATGAAAATAATAGAAGGTGGATATGTTGTGGATCATTTATAAGAGTTTAATTCTATTACTAGTTAGTTATCTTTTGTGGGTATCAATTTTGATGAAGAAACTAGGGCTCTCTTGATTTTGTGTTCTTTGCCCAAAAGCCAGAATGGCTTGGTAATGGATAAGAGTAATTATGTTTGTAGATCTATTACCCTAAAATATGATGATGTGATCAATGTTATTTTGAGTGAGGAAACTCATAGGAAAATCTCAGGTGGATCTACATCAAGAAGTACTTTGAGTGCACAAAGCAAAGGCAAAATGACTAAGAGAGGAAATAATTCCAAAAATCGTGAGAAATCAAGAGGAAAGTAAAAAGCGAAGAGGTCTCAATCTAGAGGATCGAGAGATTGCTAGTATTGTGGGAAATTAGGGCATAAGAAGAAAGATTTCTGGACTTGAAAGAACAATGAAGGAGATAAACTAGAATGGAAAAAGGAGGCAAATGTGATAAGTAACAAATTTGAAGAGGATGCTTTGATTCTATCTTTAGAAAGTGTCAATGATTCATGGAGTTTAGATTTTGGTGCTTCATTTCATGCTACACCTCATAGAGATTATTTCATTGATTATGTCCAAGGGGATTTGGGCTTGTTTATTTGGGGGATAATAAATCTTGTCAGATTGTTAGAAAGGGAAAAGTTAAGATTAAGTTGCATAATAGGAATCATTGGCTACTACATGAGGTAAGACATGTTCCAAGGCTGAGTAGGAATTTAATTTCAACAAGGCAACTTGGTGATGAGGGTTGTGTAGTTACTTTCAATGATAAAAATTAGAAGGTTCCAAAAGTTTCCCTTGTAGTAGCAAAAGGTGTGAAAGTAGGCACCTTATATCTTTGTACAGGTTATATTTTTCCTTTTACTTTGATTGTTTCAGAGAAAAATGAATGTTTAGAAACAGTTGTTGTAGTTGACTAGGGAGAACAAATAGCTACTATAGATTTTGATACAGTGTTGTGGCACAATAGACTTGGGCACATGAGTGAGAAAGATGTGAAATTACTTCATTCAAAGAAAGTTTTACCAAGTCTAAAATGTGTTAATATGGATTTCTGTGAAAGTTGTGTGTATGGAAAAAAAAAGAAGAGTGAGTTTTGTGAAGACTGGGAAGGAAAATAAAAGTGAGAAATTAGAGCTTGTGCTTACAGATGTATGGGGACCAACTTAGGTATCTTCCTTTGGTGGATCTCATTATTATGTTACATTTATTGATGATGCAACTAGAAAAGTATGGGTTTATTTCCTTAGACAAAAATCTGATGTATTTCAAACTTTTAAGAAATGGAAATGCTTGGTTGAAAATGAGATTGGAAATAAATTAAAATGTCTCAGATCTAATAATGGTGGTGAGTATTGCAGTCATAAATTTAAAGATTATTGCTCTGCTAATGGTATTCATAGATAGAAAATTGTTCCAAGAACTCCACAAGAAAATGGAGTGTTGAACACACAAATAGGACTATAATGGAGCCTACAAGAAGCATGAGGTTGCATGCTGAGTTACCCTTAAACATGTGGGTAGAGGCTGTTAATACTATTGTATATTTGACTAATAGAGGTCCCTCTACTCCTTTGGGTTGTGTTATTCTAAAGGAAGCAAGGACTGGTAAGAAGGTGAGTTATTCTTTTCTCAAAACCTTTGGTTGTGAAGCATTTGCTTATATAGATTTTGAAAATAGAACCAAGCTGAAAGCTAAGTCAAAGAAATGTGTATTTGTTGGATATGGCATTAATGAATTTGCTTATAAGCTTTGAGATATTGAAAATTGTTAAATTGTAAGAAGCAAGGATGTCATATTCAATGAGAAAGTATTGTACAAAGATTTGTTGCAACAACATAAGAAGAAAGAAAAATGATTATGTAGTGCTGGATGATACTCCAAAAGCTAATGTTCCATCAATTCCTCATGATGCGCAACAACCACCACCACAAATACCACACACCCTACTGAATGTTAGACGATCAACAAGGATGAGGAGACCTCCAGAAAGATTTTCTCCTTCCTTGTATTGTATTTTACTTATTGATGTTGGTGAACCTAAATGTTATGATGAAGTTGTGCAAATGGATACAAAGATACAGTGGGAGTCTGCAATAAAAGAAGAAATGGACTCTTTGCTGAAAAATAAGACATGGGATTTATGCAAGTTGCCTATAGGTAAAAAGGCTTTACAAAATAAGTAGGTTTACAGGTTGAAAGAAGAGGATGAAGATTAGAAAAGATTTAAATCCAAGTTAGTTGTAAAAAGATTTGCACAGAAAAAAGGCATCAATTTTGATGAGATATTCTCTCCTATTGTTAAAATGACTTCTATTTGCATTGTTTTAAGGATTATGGCTATTGAAATTTTGCATTTGGAGTAGCTTGGTGCTAAAACAACCTTCCTTCATGGGGATTTGGATAAAGATATATATATGGCTCAGCCACAAGGATTTGAGATCAAAGTCAAGGAGAACTTAGTGTGTAGATTGAAGAAAAGTTTATATGGCTTGAAGCAAACACTTTGGCAATGGTATCTGAAATTTGACAATTTTATGCATGAGCATGGATATAGCAGCTATCATTTAGATCATTATGTTTATTTTAAGAGGTTGGATGATGATAGCTACATTATTTTATGTTTATATGTTAATGATATGCTTGTAGTTGGGTCTAACATGGATCATATTAAGGGGTTGAAATGTCAATTAGCACATGCATTTGCTATGAAGGATTTGGGGGCAACAAAAGAAATCCTTGGTATGAAGATTTGTAGAGATAGGAAGAACAAGAAATTGACATTATCATAGGCTAATTATATTACAAAGGTGTTGCAACGTTTCTCTATGGAGAATGCTAAAGTTATCAACACACATTTACCTAGTCATTTGAAGTTGACTAAAGAGATGTGTCCAAAGACACAAGAAGAGGAGGATAAGATGTCTAAGGTACCTTATGCTTCAGCTATAGGAAGCTTGATGTATGCTATGGTATGTACTAGGCTAGATATTGCACATGTAGTGGGAGTTGTTAGTAGGTATATGAGTCATCTAAGAATTGAGCATTGGAATGCAATTAAATAGATTCTCAGATATTTGAGAGGTATACCAGTAAGTGTTTACACTTTGGGGGCTCTACTACTGATTTACAGGGATATGCTGACTCATATTTGGCAAGGGATATTGATACTAGACGAAGTATTACAGGTTATGTATTTACTATTAGTGGGGCAATCGGGAGTTAGGTTTTTAGGTTACAGAAGGTTAATGCTTTATCCACTACAGAGGCAACCATAGAGATGACATGGCTTCAGTTCTTCCTGGAAGAATTTGGACACTGTTAGAAGGATAATTATTTGTTCACAAATAGCTAGAGTGCCATTCATCTTGCAAAGAATTTAGCTTTGTGTTCAAAGACAAAACACATACAGTTGCAGTACCATTTCATTTGGCCAGTTTTGGAGGTGGATAGTTAAAGCTGGAGAAGATACATACAAATGACAATCTAGTGGATATGTTTACAAAGGTAGTGACAAGGAAGAAGCTAAATTGCTCTTTAGCTTTGGTTGGTCTTCTTGACTGAACAAAATAAAAGAGTAGTAGAGTCCAGGGTGGTTTGATATATTCCAATGGAAGCTACAGGTTTAGCAGTGCTACGATCAGTCTCCAAGTGGGAGGTTATTGTTGTGGAGTCTGATCAGTCTCCAAGTGAGAAATTATTGCGATGTGGAGCCTAATTAGACTTGGAGGTTTATTCGGCATGGTTTTTCTCTCCATATTATTTCTACGGGGGTTTAGGGGTAGTGCTCCTACGGGGTCCTAGGGTAGTGCCCTAGGTGTGCTCCTTGTTGCAATATAGGGCGGGGTCAAGTGACAACACCCCCACGGGGGTTTTCGGGGGTAGTGCCCCCAAAGCCAAAACTTCCCTTATATTGTAAAAGGTTTTGGCTATTATTTTTCTATTATTCTAGCCCTAATTTTGTAAGTGGTAAAAGCTTGTATAAAAAGGCTTAGGGTTAGGGATTTCATAATGAATGGTGATATTGTAGCTTCTTGCGACAGTATTGAGCTGTAAGGGATTACAAATTGTAATCAAGTTGTAACCATTGGATAATAATAATATTGGACTTGTTATTGGTGGACGTAGGCCAGGGATTGGGTGAACCACATTAAATCTTGGTGTCTTGTGTTCTCTTTTATGTGATCTACTATTTTCTGGTATTGGTTATATTTGCATGTAACTATTATTTCTATCTCAGGTTAATCTGAATAGCTTGGTCTCTACTATTTTGTCTCACTTGGCTTACACTAGCTCTCTCAGTCTTCTCTATGCTCGGTCAATACTTCATTTTTCTTCTTCATCTTGCTCGACCATAACTATCACTCGACTAATATTGTTTGCTTAGCTAACTCTTTAAGTTCCTTAATCTTCTACTTCAACTTCTTCATTGACCTAGTGAAACTACCACTCGGTCAAGCTTGGTGTTTTACTCAATATCTCTTCTATACTTCAACTCAAATATCTTCTTCACTTCATATGGTAATCAACCAACACATTATCTTGTCAAATACCAACTGATCAAGTGCCCATTTTAGTTCCAACATACTTACTCCTCTTTACTCAACAACTTCACTAGTTCATCTAATTATCTCTCTTTTCAAATCCTCTTTCTCAATCAACTGATATGACACTCTACACCATTGGAAAATGTCTCACTAGTAAGTTTTGACATCAATGACAACATAATAATTGTTCCAATTGTATTTTCCAATAGGAAGTATAGACAACCTTGTTTTGAATAAATGTTATAGAAGTTCAAACTAAGAAGATTCAAGCATCCTTGTCCTTATGGAATAAGTTGATCTAATGATGATCATATGGTTGAGTTAACATAATAGTGTTGGGTTAATTTTAACATTTGATCATATCATAATAAGATCTTATGTGATGTGGTTGATATGAGTACACACCATGTTTTGTTGCGTAGACCTTAGCAATATGATGTTGGAGCTAATCATGATTACTGAAGGAATGTTGTTTCTATCATAATAAATGGTAGTAGATTTACCTTACTTCCTTTGAAGGATGAATAAAAGATAAAAACTTAAGTATGATGAATAGTTTCACCTTAGGTGATAAAACTATATTGTATTAGAAAATAATGGATCTAAAACACATGTCTGTAATTAAACAACAAAATATAAGGTAGGTATTGATTGAGGTGTAGTTAAACAACAAGATAAAAGGTAGGTATTGATTGACAATTATAACAATGACAAAGGAAAAGATAAAGTGATCAATAAATTCAATAGAACAAGGATGGTTGTAGCATTAGTAGTGGTGGAATAATTGACATAGGAGGTTATTATATAGAGGATTTATTGAACACTTGCATTAATAGTAATAACAAAAGTAGTGGGCAAAATTAGAATAATACTAGTTCATTATACAAGGAAGACAAGTAGGTGAAGGATGCTCATAGAATCTACATTATGAACCTTATTAGATGTTTACAAATTTGATTAATGTGCTGAAAATCATAATGGGAAACAAGATACTGAGGGAGGGGGTGTGAATCAGGATCTATACAACTTTTCATTGATAAGACAATTAACTGTATTCATGCTTCATCCATCCCATATTTTAGATCTCATACCATATAACCATAAACTTGTAATGCTAAAGTGAAATCTATCTAAGCATAACATCCATGTAAATTATCAACAAATAACACAGTGATTTTGGTAACCCAGAAACACTTCAAATTGAAGGTAAAATTGGGGTGGGGATGAAACCCACAAATCTTTACTACTGTAACAACAAAGTTTGCCTGTTAGGGATACAGTTTGATCATGTCTAATGATCTACCCTATGAGGGGTTTGCCCTGCTAAGAGTGTTTAAGGCTGTTAGGTCTTACCCTATTAAAGGATTTTACACTTACAATAAAGTAAGGACTCTGTCAAGAGATTTAAATAGGTCTATTTTAACCACTGTGTTAAGAGATTTGCCCTAATTCAATCTGTTAAAACTGATTCAGTATCTGATCTTTTAGTTTTCTCTAAAAGCTAATTATGTATCTCCTCTCTACAATAGCTCAATTTATCTCCTTATTTGATATCTCTGTTCTATCCTTCACTGCTAGATTGCTCTGTCTGATTTCCTTTCAAACTTAGCCTTCCTTCACTCTGTACTTATCTTTTTCGCTCCTTCACTTTACTTCCACTCACCATCATCTCTCTGTCTCATTATGATCTAGGTTTAGAATCCTTCTTAAATAGATAATCATAGAAAGTTGTAGATTAGGATCAACGATCCATATTTCATCCTTTTTTCATTTTACCCTTCTAGTTTTGATTGGTTAGTCTTCTTTTCTTGGGATTAATGCCTTCTAGAAAAATGTGCAATCTCCTCCTTAAATGTCTTTGCAATCTTTAAATGTCATGTAGAAGTTGGCTAAAATGATTTCCATAAGTCTTTGTACAATTACAAACTCATATGTCAAATCTAATTTACTGCACACTTGAATGTTCTGACGCTTGATCATAACTAACATTCATTTTGTCACTCAACTTCTATACACTCGACATTAATTGACTTTCCAAATGCTCAGTCTCTTCTGTGTTACTCAACATGTATGCTGACTTAGTCTCTATTGAGGTGCTCGACAACCTCTGACTTGCTCGACCTATGATAAAATATAGACAAGTCCTTTGTAGCTTGACCTTTTCTGGATGAGTCGGTTGCAGTGATGACCGTCCAATGCTACCTTGGGAATGACTAAGTGCTAGACACTAATATGCAACTTAGTCTTAGAGATCAACATTACGGATCATCTTCTATTCACTTGGGGTGTATGATGTAGGAACATCCTTAGATTTTTGCCAATCTTGCATCATTTCAATATATTTTCTTTTGATTCTTTTGTTTATTATTCATCAAGGTAACTTCTTGTTGTTTTAGCTTTTGATTGATCCAATTGAATGATTTCCTTATGGGGTCCTTATGGCATGATCTAGGCACAGTGGACCTCTCATGTCCATGTTCAAATCTGGTCTGATTTTTCCAGATGAATTTATATTAAGATTGGTCCACTCCTATTCTAGCTTTCCTATTCTAATAGCCAAATTAGTGAGATTTAGACTGCAACCTTGGTGCATTTTTCTATTTTCTAACATGTTTCATTGACCCTCTTGTATTTTCACAAGGCATGATGTATTCATATGGGGGTTTGTCTTATGATTTGGGTCCTAACATATATGTTGTAATATTTTTCCTTTATCTTGGAGATTGTTGATAAGATAAGCCAACTTTTGGTTGGTGATCTTATATATAAGTAGGGTAGAAGCACATCATTTGAGGAGTGCTAAGTAGCTAGGAAGGATAGAATGAGATGCGTTGGAATAATGATAGATTTCCATTAGGAATAAGATGATAATATTTAAGGTCTGCTTGTAGAGAATGAATCTCAGAGCTATAGTTGATGATTATATAGTGACGTCTATAAGTTTGATGAGTTTGATCACAATTGCATAGTGATATAATGAAGTTGCTCTTGGTAGGCCAACTTGACGATAATTAAATTTTTTTTCTTCCATATTACGAGCTTTATTCCAAGTTTGCTATGTATTTCCATTGTTGCATTCTTCCTGCAAAGATTTGACATCTCTTATGGGGATTCGTTGCCTTTGGACTACATCACATATGGAACTCAATTATTGCATTAATGAGAACATGGTTGTGTTCATCATACAAATTTTACATATGACAATAAAACTTGTATTGAATAAAGTCATCATAGACAATGAACTACGTAAATACAAAATATCATTCTAAGGTTTATTTTTGCAAATTGAGTTACTGAGTTTGTTGGCATGAATACAAAGTCCTTTGAATTTCTCAAGGAAGGATTCATTGGAAGAAATCTAGTTAGGAAAAAAATGAGTTTGATTCTAAGTATCTAAGGACTCTCTAGAACATAAATCCTCAAAGAAATTCAAGGTATCTTAAAACCAATCCGACTTGATGTTTTTCTAGGATAGTGAGGAAATATACAAGGATATGTTTATATATATATATATATATATATATATATATATATATATATATATATATATATATATATATATATATATATATATATATATATATATATATATATATATATATATATATATATATATATATATATATATATATATATATATATATATATATATATATATATATATATATCTTTCAAAAAGCTAATATTAGGGACCATTGCAATACACTTACTTGTTAAACAAATGCCTCTGGTCAAGAAAATCCAAGCCGTTAACATTCTTAGGAAGGCACTCATTAAGTTGATTAAGGGTTTCTCTTTCCTTTCTATTTAAAGTAGCCTTTGAGAAACAATTGAAATATTGTTTTTACCTCAACTTTCCTAACATCTACAAGCTTTCATGATCTGGAATTTGAAATATTTTTTGTTTGGTGTTTGGACTAGAAAAGATAAATTCCAATTAGATCAAGAAAGACTTTTGAACCCCCAAAAATGTTTCCATTTTTTATGAGCCTATAATTGATCCATATTCTATGGGACCAACCTTAAGGGAATCAATAAGTGGATGTGTCATCATAGACAAATTTTTAATGTTGCACCAATTAGATTAAAGGTTCTCTCATGATGAAACAATTTTCTCACAAGGAAAGTCTAAAGGGAAATGGTTCTCCGTTTCTTCGTTTTAGTACTTAGGAGTTGTTCAGATTATGCTTTTATATAGAAAGTCCATTTAGCATGGTTACACTTGATCCCTATTTTTTCGCTCATGCCATTTTGAAACAATTCTATAATGGACTAATGATCTCTTTAAAAAATCACAATAAATGATTCTCCAAGAAACAACCATCCCTTCTACCCTGCAGATACATTTTCACTCTCTAAAGCCATTATTTCAAAGGTATTCACACAACTAGTTTTGTATTGAAGGGCTTCTTCCTATTCAAGCATTGTTTGGTCAAGTGGCCAAGTCCATGGAAAACATATCACCTTAAAGGTAGATTTCTCACATTCATCTTCCTATAAGAAGGAACATGAAATATGAGTTTACGAATATTTATGAAGAGTGATATATGTAAATTTGTTACTTTCTTCAAATCGTTGTATATTGCATGATCTAATTATGAGGAGAGATATAACTCAAGAAAGCTCTCCTCAACCTTTTCCAACTGAAAACAACTATTTAATACTTTAATTTCTAAAAGAAGACCACAAAATATAATTCATACCTTTAATGTATAAAAAAGAAAAGGTGGCATATTTGAAATTTGGACACTAAATTTTCATATTGATCTCATTGCCTTTGAACTCATAAAGTCCATGCTAAGGACATTCACAAAGAAGGATATAGAAAAAATAATAATTGCAAAATAGTTATTAGGAAGAGAGTTGACTAAAAGGTTTCCAACCAAAGTTATCTTTGACTAACAATAATTATTAAATTTAGACATCTATAATATTAAAGTGATGACACCTCCAAATAGTAAGTGATGACACCTAAAAGTAGCACATAATGACCTAATGAATATAATAATAACTACTAATAAGATTAATTCCACCACTTACCATTTCCCAACAAAATTATACTTCTTTCATACAAACCACTACTTTCTATATATATATATACATAGCTAATGTTAGAAAAACTTATAGCTCTCTTATATTTATATGCATGAAAATAATAATATAATTAAATAAAATTAATTATTACAATTTTATCTAACATGAAAAAAAAATAAAAATCATTATATTCATTCCACCACTCACCATTTACCAACAAAATTATACTTCTTTCATACAAAACACTACTTTATATTCACTTATATATATATATATATATATAACTAATGTTAAAAAAATTTATAGCTCTCTTATATTTATATCTATGAAAATAATAATATAATTAAATAAAATTAGTTATTACAATTTTATCTAACATGAAAATAAAAAGAAGAAGAAGATCAGTTCGTGATTCAAAGCCTACCAGGAGAAATAAACACCCATCCCAAGTGTGAGAAAATATACTACTCTAAGTAACTTGAATGTAAAAATTGTTGGTCACTCGACGAATTTAAACTCAAATTAAAAGCATTCATGCATTCATCCTTTGTTAAAATTAATTCTAAACATGAATAATTTTGTTGTTTTTATAAAATATACCAGCGCACTTAAACCCAAAACCATGGCGGAGGAATGCAGAAGCACAAAATAAAGGCAATGGGTACGAAACACCATGGTGGCCAAAGGCAGTGATCATCGTTCTGTTCAAATTGAAAGCAATAATTCCTCTGATAATCCAGATACAACGAAAAATAAGGCAGGGTGGGTTTTGAAGGTTCTGCGCAGCTATAAATGGCTTGGAGAATACGCAGCACAGCCTTGTTATGGCGCAATGCGTACTCAACTAAAGCATCTTCTGCTCAGGAAACGGTTAAACGCGTTTTGCCTCCAAAATACCGCTTAACATGGGTACACAATGATTTGTAGTTGCGTT
The DNA here is from genome assembly GCA_028749045.1 of Cupressus sempervirens. Classification (NCBI taxonomy): domain Eukaryota; kingdom Viridiplantae; phylum Streptophyta; class Pinopsida; order Cupressales; family Cupressaceae; genus Cupressus; species Cupressus sempervirens. The sequence goes on from CM053788.1 coordinate 96,923,313, forward strand.
TTTCTTCCGTAGTCTGTTTTTGGTTTATTTGAATATGCGGGTTTTGAGTTTGGTATGTTTGTGGAAATGACAGGGACGATTGTTGACAGGAGCGCTACTGGGGTTAGGTATTGGTGGGGGCGCCTATGTTAGCACTGCCGATGAAGCTACATTTTGGTAGGGAATCGGTTGCTTTCCTTTTTCCTTTTTCCTTTTCGGCCTGCAAATGAATAGGAAGTGGTCTGTTATTCAATTTTAATTTCGTCTTCATTTTCAAATGTTATTTTTGGGTCACAACCTAGCTAGCATGCGTGCTGGGTGTAACAGAGACTCTTGTAGGAACAATGAGATTTTTCAGTTTAAAAAATATACAGCAGAGCCTTTATGCTTTCTTAAGCCATGTTGTTTGAATAACAAAGCTCGTAGGAGTAAAATTGCGATTTAGAAAATGTTTTCTCAAATGTAGATTATGAATCTATTCTAGGCGTGACGAGATCGCTTTGTAGGAGGAAGATGATTTTTTGACATTGCAATATATACAGTAGAGAATTTGTAGCTTCTGCAATCCACAATTTTTAAAGAACACGGATGTTTTTTATTATTTTGAGAAAGATTGTGTAAAATAGATTTAGAAAAGTGGGGCCACAAATTGCAAATTTCCTTCCCCAAACTCTTTTTCTTTACCATGAATATTATTCAAAACTTGCATCTCTCTGGTTTGTGGGCTTTGTGATTGAGCCATGGTTTATAAAACATATATAAAATCAATCTAATTTAAAGTTTGTACATATTTTAGTTTGGATATTGGTAGCATGACTGCACCCAGGTCAGAAAATTCACTTGGTTGGATATAATTTATAGCTTCGCTTAAACTCTTAAGGGTGGGCTGTTTTCATAATAGTAATTCTTGGGGATTAAATATTTGTGCCATTCTATTTGCTACATGCCTGTTTCTTGATGCTGCCTTTGAATCTTGGATTGCCATTGGTTTGACTCAACCTTGTAATCATAGAACAGAGGCTATTTATGTCTTCTACTACACAGTTTTCCTGGCTATGTTACCTCCTAAAACCTGTATTTTATTCATTTTGGGTGCAAGGATCAGGGATATGTGGTTCATTCACTCAGACAAATCCAGACATCTTTATTTAGAAATTAGAAGTGAGTGTGTTTACACATTAGGAAAAAAAGCTTGTGCGGGGCATGCCTACTGTGTAATCTTTGGCCATGCTGAGGAAAATGTGACGGTCCTTTTAAATCCTCAAAAGATCAAATTTCTAGCAACTTGTGGTTTTTACATGTAAAATTTAAAAAGCACCAAGCTGGAGGCAAAAAAAGTTAGATAATGGCAAATATTTTTCAGCTGGGAGGCAGAAATAATTTGACTTTTATTTTTGAACTTTATCAGACTTTGGGCTGGAAAGACAATATATTTGCTTAATGAAACTTGAATTTGAAAAAATAATATCTGGAAGAGACAAACAAGATTTAAAACAATAATCTTGTTTTGGAAGGGCTCATAATTCTTTCCAAGTTCTCATAGTTTATACAAACAAATGTTACTAGTAGCTGTAATCTAGTGAGTGAAGCGGCTATTGATTTCTTTGTGGAAAAAAAAGGCGGTGGGGGGGTGGTTGCACAGAAAACACCCACGAGGAAAACTGAAAAAGGATTTTCCTGTATATTTAGCCATCAGGTTAATACGGCAATGTGGATTTGAAAAACTGAATTAATTCCATGATGAAGGAACAGTTGATTCTTACAAAACTCGAAAGGCGCCAGCCATTTCATGAAAAAAATATTTGACAAGTTTTTTTGTTTGTAGATTAATCTTGGAATACACTCAGCATTGGGATTGTTGGGAAGGAGTGAAGAAAGAATAGATCGCAGTTTAGTTTGTTGTATATTCAATTGTAAGACGGTACTGCCCTTATAAAATGGAGAGTTATATAGTCGAGAGTGCAATAGTAACAGTTGGATTGGTACATGAAATTGTTTGTAGCATGGTGCCTTTTGACGAATCTTTTTCATATTTTGCAACTCCAAAGCCACTGTGTCTTGGAGCTTTCCCTTAACAGTTCTAGTAGTTGCAACTTCCCTCGACTCTAAGTGGGTCAAATTACAACATTTTGAATGGTGTGTTTTGCTGCCTAGCCATGTCCTCCATGGGTCTCTGAGTTGCTTGAAGAAGTAGACCGCACAGCTACTATTTAGCCATAGTGAGCTGTTTGTGACAACCACAATATTGGTCAAGCCCAAAACAATCAAAGTAGTAAAGGAGCAATCTCTAGTGGAAACAAAACCCAGAGAAATATTAATGGATACTAGAACAACTACAGTGGGGGTAGCTGAAGCTGGCATGGCACTCAGTCATTAGATCGTGTAATGTTGCAAGTGCAGCAAGTGAGGATATTTTGCTTGAGATCTTTCTATCAATCAAAATGGTGCAGGGCTGCTTTTATGGATCTACTGATACATTTATATGGCCACTTCTGTTGGGTTAGAAGATTTCAAGACACCTCTTGTGAATAGCTATTCTGTTGACAGTAGTAAATTTTCTACAAGTTATTCTTGGCATGGATGGAGTTACTGTTGCAATCATTTTCTGTTGCACCAAAAGCTCAAACTGTCAATGCCCAATACATGGAGAGTCTTGTATTTGGAATTTGAAGACACCTTCGGGTGTAATATTAACTACTACTCTGCAATCACATAACCTATGCTATCCAAGTAAACATTACAATTCAATGTCCAAAACAACAAGTACATATCGTTAGAGTACAACATAAGGATACACTACATGGAAACAATTACAAGGATACAAGTCATGAGTAACAAGTTTGGGAAGGTTGCAAGGACTCTTTGGTACTGCTCAAAACTTGTACACTAGTCCCCCACAACGATTGGTCATGCCACCCCGACCACAAGGAATCCTTAGGTCCTCTCCCACTGTGCTCAAGGAGATAATCATGTAGCTCATACACACAAGCAAGGTTCACATACCGAGTATGTACACACTAACAACCCATAAGAGTATGATTACACTGAATCCAAGATATCATATTCACACACATCTGGGTGTATCACAAGCATGCTCAAGGGCCAAGGCCATCACCAATATGCAAGTTTCACAGGCTCATCAACAAATGTTCATTGACTTAGAAGGAAATCCAAGGGGGTGTATAGCCCAAGGATGGGAGTGTCATTGCATGTCCATTTGGCCTATGTGGCACCAAGAAATCTTCTCATGGGGACGAGGTACTTGATGTACCATACACTTGGCACTTCTCCACTATGTACTTGGCTAATGGGAGCCCACAAGGCACGCACGAGGAATCTCAGTGGTTGGTACAACCTAGTTCACTGTGGCCGGTACACCTAGGCACATATATCCATATTTATCTTGATTAAGTATTTCACCCTGTTAATTTTATTTATGCTATCACTTGATTAAGGATCCCGAAATGGGTTACCCTGGTGGCCCCTTTGTGCCCTGTTCCCCCCATTGGGATTCACTCCCACAATTGGCTCCACATCCACTCAACATGTACACACACATGACAATACCATGAGGAATGCATCTACACTCACATGTTCGTTTGCTGGATAGCCCCTCGACACTATTATATCGATCTCAACCATTTGGTGGTAAATCCATTTGTTTTCTCATGTATATGTTGGATACAATCATTTAATTGTATGTTGTCTTTGATGTTACACAAATGTCAAGTATATTCTGAGCAATCAGTGTGTGCCGAGCTCACTTGGGAGTCAAAGGAAGCTCCAATGTATGATGAGCATTTCAATGTTAACCAAATTCAGAGTGAGTGTCTACCGAGCTCACTCGGTTGCCTAAGGAAAGTTTGCATGGAACCAGTGTTAACCAAGTTCACTCGGTTACCAAAGAAAAGTTGGCATGGAATGAATATTAACCGAGCTGACTCGGTTACCAAAGGAAATCTGAAGGAAAGTCGTTTCTGAGTTAGTGTTGACTGAGTTGGGTCGGCTAACAAAGGATTTTCCTACATCAGTATATTTGATCTGACAGTTTTGTTGGTTAGTTCTAGCCGGCTCATGGGATGAATTTCATTTGTTTGAAAGTGTATTCAAGCCGACTTGACAAGGTAAACCATATAAATAGAAGGTCAAGTTGAGGATTGAATTGTGGAAGAAGCATGGGATTGAAAAGATAAATCAAGGAAGCGAATTGGAAGGATATCAGAGTATTCGAGTTGACCAAGCTGCAAAGAACATTTTGATCAAGGAGGATCAAGTATTCAAGCTTGGACAGAGATCTGAAATCAGCAAAGACAATTGCATCAGCAATTAGGTCATATCATTGTTACTCTCCAACAATTGTAGTAGTGAATCGAATCTCCTAATAGAGTTAGCTTAACAACTATTTGCCAAATCCTCTAACAAGGTGGCATTTCTAGATTGAAGTGTCATAAAGACCTCTAACAAGGCCACTCCTAACAGGGTGATCTAAATCCTTTAACAGGGTCACACCTAATAGTGTGTTTGTAACGTTTAATAGGGTTGGCTCCTAACAGGGCTCACTTCAGAAGAGTGAAAAACAGTAACTAGTTGTAATTGGTGGTTTTCTCAAATTGGGTTTCTACGTTAAATCTTGGTGTCTCTTGTGTTCATGTTATTTGCTTTACGATCCTGCAACTAAGTTAATTAAGGTTAAACACGCTAAACATCTTAAGAAGTGATTATTTCAGTGTTTGTTGAGTGACAATAATTCTTAGGGTTAACTGAGTGTTCTCATGCTAATCGAGTTACAACAACATTTCAGTTTCAATAGAGTATTGGTTTTGAATTGTAGTGACATCTAAAGGGATCTTGGTTTTTTTTTTTGTGGTAATTGATTCACCCCTCCCCTCTTAGTTACTCCTCTTATATTTCCAACAATATATACAAGGGCCAATTCACATTTACAAGCATTCTCATGTACATACATGACTTCATTGAAGTGTGAGAAACAAATGCAAAACAACCATAGGCTTGCCAACACCCTCACATAACCACAATAATACAATTTCACAATGAAAAATTCATCCAAGGTCCTACAAATGCATAAACTTGGACTTGGATAGAAAAAATAAATTTCAAATATGAAGAAATGGTGAAAACCCATCTAAGCTTGCATCATACACATTCCAAAAACAAATTTACATAGTCCCAAAACATCAAAATGAAGGCTTCAGCCCTATTAACGTGGAAAACCTTCATTTACCAATAATGTATTTGAAATAAATGCCAAATTCCAACCTTCTTCCACAAATCTTTCGAATGCATCCATAGAAATCATATTTCAACCTCTAAGAACGTTTGCAAGCAAATAAATATTGACAAACTAACAATTGAAGAGAATAAGCAAACATACCTTTCAAAAGCCAAGAAAAGCCTTCAAATGTTTGGAGAAGGTTGCACACGCCACAAAACAAGATAAAATTTAGAGGAGAAAGCAAGCGCCAACCAAGAAATTCAATTAAGCACACCCACAAAAATCTTTTTCAAAAATCTTGCCCTCCTTAGCAAATTTGAATTTGTTATGTATGTTTTGAAGAAATCCCAAATTCTCATAAAAGCAAGTTATGAAAAATGAAGTCTGAAGTCACTTTTATTCCATGCTTAATATCACTTAAGTTAAACATAAAAATATAGAACTCCAATAACAATAATTCATCAACAATCAAATAAACACAAGAGCCCTCCAATTTAAATATAAAAACCATAATATAATAAATTCACTTAAAAACTAGTTGGCGACAACAATTACACCAAACTCATAAACTGGCTAAACTAAGTGACCTAGATAAAAGACCATGGTAAATGGTTATGTTACAACATAGAGACATAATATACATCCAATCATGCACAACGAACATAGCTAAATGTTGCCTAAATGCAACCAACGACTGTATAAGCACATTGAGGAAAATTGACGTCCAAAAGCTGAGACAACTATTTTGGTTGAATACAAGTCAGCCACATGATCACCTCCATATTTAACCACCATCGGGTTATATTTTGGGCACACTTAGACCTGCTATTTTAGGTTAAGTTGATTCCTGGTACCTATCCAGGTTAGTAGAATAGCCAAAACATATATGCATAAATAATATCAAGCAACAAAGGGAATTGAGACATAATGTGGACCTTATGAATGAGCAACTATGACTTTGTTTCTTTATGTACAAACACATCAAACAAGATCCATATGACAATAATGTAAGCATAACAATAAATGAGCATCAAAAACTCAATATAAAAGTAAACATCATCATATTTCCTAGGAAACACATACATTGAATATGTAACATCTGGTTTTCTAGGGTCTAAATTAACATCTAACATAAGCATAGAATATAGTTATAACTTCGATATCATAGGAAGGCAGTTACATCATTCATGTTCAGGTGAAGAAGATTTACCGTTAAAATTCGTTAAACAAAATTTCTTACTAAATATTTGAAATACAACTAAATGAAATTACTTCAAAAATTGAAATCTCATACCTTAGAAAAACTGAGACTAAAAAAAAAACATCTGAGATGCTTCTGCAACGACCTGGGTTAGTCCACAAATACACCATAACAATTTCTCAAATCAACTGCTAACTCAAAAATCATTTGATGATTACAACTAAATACCTCTATAATTTAAATTAGGGCATCACATATCATCTTATCAATTAGGGCATCAATTACCATTGGTTCATTTAGGGCTTCTGATACCGCTTTACCACTTAGGGCTTCCGCGACGACAGATTCAACTAGGGCCTCCAATACCACTATATCAATTAAGGTTTCAGCTTTCACACAATCAATTAGGGTTTTGGATTTCTTTTCCTTCCGATTGTTTATTTGTGAGAATTTCTCAAGATTAGATAAATACTTATATTCAGTATTCTTTTATACGAAAGTAAAATGATGATAACAATGAAATACTTCAATTTAATCTTACCTTTTCATAAACAAAAATGATAATACCTGTATCCGATATACAATTTAATGCATGGCTTATCTTTGTTTGACGCATATCCAACATCTTGAGAGAGGTGAAACATTGTCAGGGGCTTAACCACCCAACCTCGGACCACAATATATCCCTACACGATCTCTAACGAGAAAGACCCTCCCCACCCGAAATTGACAAGGAACATCATTCCATCGACTGGGCATCATGATATATAACATGCTATATGACTTGGCAGCAGGAGATCACCATAACAGGAATATGCATGAGCTATTATTAATTCATATTAAATGATATAATATAACTGATATTACTGGTTCATATTATTGATGATTCTCTCCTCACACCTCCTTACCCTCTTCAGGTCTCCAAGCCGGTGATTCTCAAATGCTTGTTTCATAATAATAATTTCACTCTTGCAGGGTATGAATGATTGTAATACATTCTGAACTGAATTAGTTACTCACAGTTATCATTGCATTTCCATATCTTTTATACATGTTTAATGCTCCCTTATGAAATAAGAAACATCTATGATTTAAGGCAGTTTCCAAGAACTAGAAATCTATTACTGACCACCCCGATTCAGTCTGCAATTATATTAATAAAAATAAACACATTGAACATTCTTGATTCAACAGCCGCATTAGAAAGAAAACACGAATGGCCATTCTAAATACGGCAACATTCTTACTTGTCTCCTACACTTATATCTTCAACAAATTTTCAAAGTCTATATCCTTGAAAACAAATTCTCAATACACAATAGTCGTATATGATCAGAGAGTTTATATACAATACACAGATACAGCAGATGAACTCATAATATATCCAACTTCCATCAATGCACTCACAATCCATCTTAAATGCTCACAATATATATTCTCTGCCACAGCACTATTAGATTATACAAAAGATACCAATATTTCTTCTACAAACAAACATATACTTATATAGCAATGATGATAAATGAAGAGCAATCGGCAGAATAGAAATAAGACATGTTTCAATGTTTAAGTCAGGAGGCATACATACTTCAGTATAATGAAAAACGACATTCTGGTATTAAAGTGCAGTAGTTTTACATTCTAATTCGGGTTTTACTTCTTCAAAATAACCTGCCGGCTCAAGGATGCAGTCTTAAACAAAGGAAATCATGAAATGATTACTAAAGCCAAATCATCTTACGTGACTCTCTATAAATCCAGTTTTCTTGAGATGAATCTGCACTGATATCAAACGTATATGCTGGCTCAGTGTCTGTGGAAGCAATACCGTTTTGTTTCAGGGCAGAGTTACTATCAAGCCGAATTCAGTCTCTAACAAATTCAGTTAACAATGGCTTCGGAATGTCAAGAGGTAGGAAAACGATAAAGTGTACAGGAAAAAGAGTATGCCCAAGGCAAAGATGAATGCCAATATGATTAAGGGTTCATATAATAAACTTTAGCCTGACCTTTCGGCTACCAAACAGTTACAAAGAAACCATTTAAATTTTTAATCAATTCGGCTAAGGCAAGAAAGAAAGAAAAGAAGATACAAGGTTTAAAAAAGTTATTTTTAATTATTAAAAACTAATAAGCAACATCACTTATTAAATAAATAATAAGAGCCCTACTCTATGGCTTCCATCAATTACAAGAAAATCCCTACGAAAATCAAGATGACCATTCGGATTCCAAATATTAAATTGACTAAAAAGAAAAGAATAAGAAGTTGGAAAGAATTGGAAAATTAAAATTCAAAGATTATAATAATACAATTATTATAATCCGAACATTATTATAAAGTACAACTATTAAATTATTAAATGATAATGTTGCCAAATCATGGTTATATTTAAATGAACATTTATAAACAATTATTAAAAATACTATGACAAAAGATGATTTTAAAATCCTTTTAAGATACGTTTTTTAAATGATTTAATTATTTTAATTAAATTATTTATTAAATAGCTCAATTATTTTAATTAAACTATCTATTAAAATAACTCATGTGATTCCATAAATGTATTCTGTTCCAAGTCACTACGTCCTCTTATCTGTCTGCCCAGTGATGGTGACGTCCTGCTTAATTCTTTTCTGACAATGCTTCCACCCCTTTGGCATGCTCCCTGCAAGAATTTTCTCCGTAATTTAAATTATAAATTATATAATCATAAATAATCATAACAGTTAACCTTCCATCCTAATTTCATAAATTGGCGATTAACGATCAACTAACATGTCATCTACTCTTGAAATCATAACGACCAACTAACTTACCATTTCGCCAGATTACATCAAATTAAACTGTCAACTGACTTCATGCGAACCTCAACGGCTATATTTCAAACTAGGTCAAAAATTGGGATGTAACAGAATATTTAATATAAGTATATCCTTTACATCATTTAATCACAATATCATCAATCTCTAACTGTAGCAATATCATTGATCCCATGAAACATAATGCATGTAAAGCCAAAAGATTTTACAACATGTCATATAAATTTAAGAGCATATTGTCTCATATCAAAACATCATCATAAAGATATGAATGCATATACAACATCATGACATCTATTGGCATACACATCGTGCGTATATGATCACTACCAAACCATTTGAATAAACAACTATTAACACCAACAATGATATCATATGTACAAAAGAATACATTAATAATTGAAAGTATCACACAATCCCATTAGGAGTCTAGTGCAGAGGAAATAAATAAGCATACAATAAGATGCAGACACAGTAGTCACTACTACCATTTCAATTTCCTCTATAGTTGAATTATTTTTTTGGTTGTCATTAATCAAGGTAGAGATCACCATCACCACCACCACCACCACCACCACCACCGTCATCGTCATCGTCATTGTCGTCGTCGTCGTTGTCATCATCATCATCATCATCCTCGTTGTTGTCACCACTACCACCACCACCACCACCACCATCCCCAACACAATCACCACCACCACCATCATCAGCATCGGCATCAACATTAGCATCAACATCACCCTTATCATCGTCATCATCGTCGTCATCATCATCAACATCATCATGCTAGTTGGTTCATGATGAAACACGTCAAAGGGGTTAAGTTTAATTCAATGAAACTCGGGGACTAATACCCCTCTCCAAACCTCAAAGTACCCGTTCTCGAGACATCCCCACATCAGGTACTTGAAGTACGCAAGTAGCCCCACCTCTGCCATTCCACAACCACAACACTGTTGGGATGAGTACTTGAATTTCTATTTAAACTTTGATTTTTAAATGTTACTATTGGGCATGTATTTGTTGAAGATGGTAGCTGCGATAGAGATCTTTATCCCTAGAAATATGAACATTATTACCATTATTGTTACGTTCAGCTAAAAAGGACACTTATGTTTGAATTGTAATATTAAATGTAATGACAAGTGTCATTCAACATGCATTAAGGCATGGAAATTCAAAGAGTTGTTATTATAATTGTAATAAAGAGTCTTGTTTTGGGAATTTGGAGAGACCTTAGGTTGGACTGTGGAGAGACCTTAAGTCATTAATAGTGCATCACGCGATAGGCATTGTACACTTGAGTTCTTATTATCAATAAAATGATATTTTTTGTGTGGCTGGGTTTTTTCCTTCATTCTAGAAGGGTTTTCCCAAGATAATTATGGTGTTTTCTGTTTCACTTTTGGATCTTTCTTATTGCTGGTTATCTTCATTGATTTCTAGGCTCTAGTTTTAACAATATTATGTTACTATTTTGAACGTTCAATGGTTCTAGCTTGTGTTACAATTTTTCTATGTTCAAGTATTTCAGTTTGGTATGTTATACTGAAACATTATTTCATAACTAGCATTTCAAGTTCTGTATGTATAGTATACAACACCCCTCCCTGCTCCACCCTCCCCTCGCTAGCCATCCCCTAGCTGTCCCCTCGCCGCCATGAAATCAAGGCCATTGTCTCCTAATATCGGAAACTTGTCCCACTGCCTCACCATCCTTATGTAACCCAGTACTAGGGTTACATTAGTTTAATTGGTTAAAGCACTGACTTCTCAATGTGGAATCTCAAGTTTAACTCCCAATGGGACATCTAAAATGAAATTCTAAGTTGTGATTCTTGGTCTTCTACAATTGGCTTCTAATGTGGAGTTGGTTTCTAAATAAGTGGATTTCTAAGTTGTGATTCTTTGTTTTCCATAGCTGGTTTCTAGCGTGGTTTTTTGAAGGAGATGCTGATATTTGTCTCATCTTGGTGCTTGTATGAACAAAATATTTGTAAAAAAATAGCATTAAAAAAAATGAATGAAACTTATTACAGTGTTGAACAACATTATCATCTTTCATTATTTCGAGCCCAATTTTTTTTTAACATTAGGACCATCTTCGCACTTGATCCTTCTAATCCAAATAACATTGAGATCATCCCACACATACCTCAATGTCTTTGAGAAATCAATGTGATGGAGATGTGCATCTAAAATTCCAAGACCACTCATAGCCATTGCCCTACGATCTTTTGTTGTTGACTTTGAGATCTCGCTAGCATTAGATGGTTTTGATGTAGTTTTGCACAACATCCCACAAATCCTTTTTAATGAGGATCAATTCCTTGACTTCCCAAGTGTGAAAGTCTTTATCTTCGAATTTCTAAATGGTGAATTCATTGTTTTTCTTTGTTTTTGGTAAGAGAATTAATAATTCTTCCCTTTCAATTAGAACAATGTTTAAGTTTTTGTTCTCCATGGGTAATGCACCTTGATAAGATTGACAATTTTAGAAATTTACACACATATTAATAGACTAAATTGGCTGCAATAAATGTATATTTTAAATATAGATATTCCAATTAAATACAAATAATGAAGGCAACTAAAGATACATGTAAAATGATTTTGCACTCTCTTGAAATCAAAATTTACGGTGATCTTTTTTGTAGTTGGTGAACACTTATTTTTAATATTTGTTTACAGGACATGACTGTGAGCTCCGCTTCATCAATTGTCTAATCTAAAATGGGTAATTGAGCCTTTGCATAACTCTTTAACTTGTGTTGGTGTTCACTATATAGGAGCTCTATAAGCAATTGACAAATTTTGATTTTGTATGTCAAATGCGATGAGATGACTTCTTGGCAATGCATCAATACACACTAGGATGGACTCTATGAGATGCTTTTGTCAAAGCCTATATTGTTGTGCTCTGTAAGAATTTACCTAAGGCAATCAAAAAATATGCCAAGATCTAGAAGCACAATGAATAGCACAAGAGAGACAAATATGATATGATCAATTAATTGTGACTGGATTAAATAATGATGCACAATACATAACATCCAATGGATACAATGTAGATGTGCTTGAATATATAGCCAAGGCATGATAACTAGGAGATAAGCACGTGATAATCTATCATTTAGATTAGGTGGAATCTCATGTCCACCAAAGGTGGATCATCCTCGACTGCATAATGAAGCACGTGCAACAATGTGATAAGAGCACTAAAGGTGGATCTCACACTTAAATTGGAATGTGATAACAACTGTCACCACCTACTCAATTGGAATTTCTCTTACACCATGTGCTAAAACAAGATGGAAACTCCTAGGTGTCTACAATGCAAGCTACTATGTAATGCATTATCCTAGGTAAGCTTAAGTAAAGTATAATCAAGAATATTTAACTACACAAACATGCTCAATTATCTAATCATTATATAAGTGATCATTTGTATGCATTGGTTGTCGTTGAATTGCCATTGTACTTGAAAGTAGACCTAGAACAAACCAAAGATGACTTAACTGTATCTTGCCTAAAGGAGTGATTTTGCTACATATTGATGGTTGATAATATTAATGAATCAATAAGTGGGCAAGGTGGGCTCAAAAGCATTTGGCAATTTGAAAAGACTCAATACAAGCATGTGGTGATTTTTGTAAAGTTTCTACTGAAAAATAAAGATGAACAACGATAATGAAAAACAAAATAGGTACAAAAGATACATGAAATCATATTGGGAAAACCCTTCCACTTGAAGGGAAAAATCCAATCACGCCAACAAAATATTGCCTTTATTGATGAAAAAATGTTGAGTACAAGGCTGTCACTTGATTGCATTACAATACACTAAGAAATCATATAAATAGATTCAATTGAGACTCTTCATATCACACACGAAGGTCTCTTCAAATCCAAATACACAACCTTTCATATTTCCAAATATTCAACACTTTATATTTCCATACGCTTGTCTCTTTGCATGATGTATGACACATGTCTTTTATATAAAAATAACTTAAGTAATACCACAAATGTCTCTTTCAGACGAAGGTGACCATAACGGTCATAACAAACATATTTCCATTTCATAAGACCAGAGATAAAGATCTCTATTGCTATTACTGTCTTCAACACTCACTCTTAGCAAGAGAGACATCTTTAATGAGGCAGGCACACGTAGCTGCAACCAAAGATGTCAATGATATATTCTCCTCACATAACACATGTTTTCTCAACATAATATAATTCACCATAGTTCTTCATAAGCACATAAAATTAGAGTCATGAAGTCACACACGTGACTTTCACCATGCCTATTCGCAGAGGGTGATCGACCATAACACATGTTATCTCAGCATAACATAATTCACCATAGTCACTCCACAAGCACATAAAATTAGAGTCACGGAGTCATACACATGAATTTCACCATGCCTAATCGCAGAGGGTGATCCACCATACCAACTTGTAGAGGGTGGAACGAGGGGTTTCACCTCTGACTTCTCCTAGAGAAGAATGCATTTCCACCATGCCTACTCGCAGAGGCTGGTCCACCATACCTACTTGTAGAGGGTGGAATGAGGGCTTTTAACTCAAACTTCTCTAATGGAAAAATGCATTTCCACCATGCCTACTCGCAAAGGGTGGTCCACCATACCTACTTGTAGAGGGTGGAACGAGCGCTTTCACCTCGGACTTCTCTCAGAGAAGAATGGATTAACAACTGAGATTATTTGTTAATGGAGACTCTCTCTCAGCAGGGACATCTTGTTCTCCACAATATGATATTTGATGTAACCTCCCTCTGAATCCAAGTAGTCTCCCTTGAAATATGTATCATCATGATAAATTCATCTCATTGCTTCTTGGTTGCACCTTGCAACCATGAGAGATATTAATAACTCATAACTATCAATGCTAAAAGCAATTACTATTTATAATCAATATTCAAGAGATATAATCATAAATACTTATCTCTTTGTTGTCTAATCTCAACATGCACACAAACATACACACCTAAGAGATTTTGTTTTTGTGGTCTAATCTTAACATGCACACAAATATACACACATAAGAGATTTTGTCTTGTGCCTCTACAGCCAATGCAATGCTCATGACATTAAAAAAAATGATAATAACATCATAAAAATAGAATAATAATGCTTATTTCCTCATCACCTAATCTTCCTCACAAACCACCTGTTGGCTTATTCACAACACCTCTGTATATCTTCTGAATGAACACCACAGGCTTCCAATGCTGTGGTTAATTTCTGTAACACCAAGGCATGATTAGAAATGCATTGATCTACAAAATCAAGTTAGCAACTTCTGTGTCTGCTTGCACCTCCAACTATTTCAAACACTCACACAAATCTGGACCAAGGTCACTTCTCTTTCACAGTTTAAACATTAATCAACCATATCATGAACAATCTGTTGAGAGTTTTCATCTACTATAACATCCCTTAACAGATCTGAGGTAAACCTTCACCTTTTGCACTCTTGTAAATCAAACAGATTCAGATATTCCCTGATTCCAACATCTGTAATTTTCACTGTCACTAGTCAAAAAATTTAGAAAACAACCAATAGTAGCAATAGTAATTCATACAATATTCTCCATTGTCATCTGTAATTTCGTGTCAAGAATTGAATCCTTTATAAATGTTGACAGAAATATCTTTACTACAATCTTTAAAAAATACAAATAATATCTTCTTGTTCATGTCTGAAATATGAACAAAAAAATTTGCAGAGCATAAAAACCTTGCCAACACTATAGAAATGATGCTGAAAAATATGTATAATGTGTCCTTATCATGCATAGAAGGCTATACCCGATACCCGATGATTACTGAGAAAAAATCACAAAAAAGATTTCAGCAAGAATAATTCTACTCAATTTGAAAAGTTTCCTATCAGAAAGAAAGAAAGAAAAAAAAAACTTTTTAAGTAACTCAAAACAAATGATTTCTATAAAAATAAAATATACAGGCTCAACATGAAGGTAGATACTTAGCCTGCTGAACATCTCCAAATCAACCTCTGGAAACTTTTCATCATATACTATTCCATGGCACCCTTGCTGCTAAAAATGAGCAGTCTGGAATCTTCACACCTGTTGTCCGGACAGGGCAGGCCTTTCTGCTCCAACTAAGGCAGTGATTAAAATTTCCTGACCAGTGCCTTTTCGTACAGGGATTCAAAAGCCTCGAGAGGAGTTCCACTCCTAGATTTGAGAGGCACCAACTCAGAGTCTTCATTTTAGAAAGCGTTCCATTGAATCATCGGAATTTTCAGAAACATTAGATGTAATTTGCATGAATTCCAGGGTCTCCAGTTTGAATTCCCTGAGCTTTGAATGGATTCGATTTATCATAGAAAGAAAAGCTGCTTACCATAGCCTTACAATATGGAGAAGCTTTTCTGATAAAAACAATTCCTACAAAACCACACAAACCGCTTTGTCTACTGCAGAATGAGTAAACATTGTAGTGACAACAAAGATTGGTTCCTTTCACAAACTTAGCCAAAAGTGAAGGACTTTCAATCAGACTGATCAAAGCCTTAAACTAGCTAACACAGAGACTTCAAGGTATTCTGCTGCTTGAACATATTCTTTCACAGAGATACAACTCGCACATGATAAAAACTATCTCAGAATAAGATCAATACTCTAAGAATAACAAGACCTGAAAAACTCGGTAACTTCAGGCAATGACTTAAACAAAACTGTGCAATATTTTAAAGAAGCAGAACTGAAAAAGAGTAACACGAGGACTCGCACCCACCTCCCAAACTTCAAAGTACCCATCCCTGAGATGTCCCCGCATTGGGTGCTTGTGCACCCAAGTACCCCCACCTCCGCCATTCTGCAACCATGCTTCTGCTGGAATGGGTACTTGGATTTCTATTTGAAATTTTTTTTTTGAATGTTATTATTGGTTATGTAATATGTTACCATGTTGAGTGTTCAATTGTTTTAGTTCATGTTGCAATTTTGGTATGTTCAAGTATTTTAATTTGGTATGTTCTGCTGAAACATGATTTCATAACAAGCATTTCAAGTTCTATATGCATACTATACAACACCCCTCCCTGCCCCGTCCTCCCCTTGCCATCATCCCCTGGCCGTCCCCCTGTCGTCCCGAAAATGAGGCCCATTTTCTCCCCGTCCCAGCATCCCCTCGTCTTGATGTACCCCAGTACTAGGGTTACATTGGAAAAAAGTTCAATCACCGAAGAATAACATTACATGTTGCTGAAACAAATCTGCCTGACCAAAAATAATTGAAGAAAGAAGTCCTGCTAATATTTGGAAACTCGATAACGAAAAATTGATGCAAAGATATCTCTACACCAAGAAGAACAAACACACTTTGCATGAGATATGAAAAATAACATAATACATTTCCGAGTGTTTGCTGCCAAGAGACATCATGACTTGACGGAGATAAAGAGACCTGCCGTTATATTCGCTGGCAAAGAAACTGAATAAATATTGCCACATAAGCAAGACTCAGTGGAAGTAAGAAGGAAGACAAGTCAAGAACGGTTGAATGCCAAATAGGATAATTTCACAAAAGTAATAGATGACTACATCCAGGAGCTTAGAAGAATAAAATAATGAATCAATGCTCATCCATTAGTAATTTACAAAAGAAATACCAGCCATAATTATAAAAGACTCGATGAATAACTTAAGACTCAAAGAGGCCAGTCTAAGTGAAGACACTCATATCACGACAAAAGAAGAAGAAAAGATAAGTCTCCAAGGAAGAGATTTCACCTGCACATATGAGGAAGTAACGATTATCATAGAACTGACAACATCATTACATTTACAGTAAGGAGAACTGATGACATCCAACTGTGATGATACACACAAAGTCGCTCCATCCCATCAAATATCCAAAGTCTGCTCTGCAACAATCTTGAGTATTCAATATCATCTGATGGGATTTCAGCACAATCCACATTGACCACGCTTCAGAGCAGCTTCAGCCCTACTACTCCTAGATTCTCACCCACCAAAAAATCAGCTTTGGTTGCAAGACAAAAGCAACTAAATGGACACAAATCCTTTTCAAAACTGGAATATTAATTTGTTTTGCTTGCACCCAGCCTCTGTATGGACTGAAGAACTAAAAAGACTTCTTTAATGTTGTTATTTGACCTGGCTGTGATACCGTATTAAGTTTTTGCCCAGAAATAAAGATAAACAGCAATAATGAAAAATAAAATAGGTACAAAAGATACAAGAAATTATCTTGGGATACCCCTTCCACTTGAAACAAAAAACCCAACCACACAAGCAAAATCTCTCTTTTATTGATGAAAAAATGTTTGAGTACAAGGGTTTCACTTGATTGCATTACAATACACCAAGAAATCATATAAATAGATTCAATTGAGACTCTTCATATTACACACAAAGGTCTCTTCAAATTCCAAATAGATAACCCTGCATATTTCCAAATATTCAACAGTTCATAGTTCCATATGCATGTCTCTTCTTATGACACATGACACATGTCTTTTAATATAAAATTAACTTAAATAATACCACAAATGTCTGTTTCAGCTGAAGGTGACCATAACGATCATAACAAACATATTTCCATTTCATAAGACTAGAGATAAAAATCTCTATCGTAGCTATCATCTTCAACAATTTCATGTAGTGACCCTAGTTAGACTATCGGTTTGACTAGGTCATTTTTTTAAATTTCTCAAATTCTTAAATAAAACATTAAATAAATTACTAATAAATTAAATGATTGAATAATTGCATCATTTCCTTTTTGGTGTTTATGCCATAGGCCGACTTTGTGGTGGTTGGATGGATTTGTATATATATGCTTATGTTATTGTAGGGAAGAGTATGGAAGATTTGATACCCTAATGCATTAAATGATAGCACTTCCTTTTTAGATGCCAACTTGGAGGAAGCCATTGGCAAGATGCAAACCCAATTGACTGTTGTGCGTTGAATATTTAGTTGTCTCCGTAGTTTCTGTCCTATCACATGCCAATACTAGGTCAGGGTATGTACATGAATGGCCAAGAGTAGAGAAACAACTCACCCATTAGGATAGAGAGTGTCGGATTTGCAATCATGGCATGTCATAGGAGTGTATTTGGAAAGAGGATTGGTGCCCCTTTAAGGTCCCGATATTGTGCCTATTGGTCTAAAGACGGTGGCTAGTGGAAAGAGTCAATTCTAGGCAGCATGATACGGGTTCAAACCTTTGAGTGTGATAATCTTCAAGTCAAGGGGTATCTATATTTTTTGGTTCCAAATTTCTAATGAGTTATGAGTGAATGATCAATATAAATTAGGATATCTGTAAGACTCCTTGTTATATTAGTTATATTGTTATAAGTAGTCATATACGTGTGTGTGTGTGTGTCTATATATTTGTGTATATATATAAGGCTAGTTTTAGGAATGGAGGTATCTGATGTTGTCCGGCAAAAGGGGTAGTTAGACAGTTACCGGTGCGGACACGGTTGTGTCATTTCATTGGCACCGTTTCAGATATTATAAATGTCGTGAACTCTTATGTATTTTGGCATCATTATCATTGTATGAAAGCATCAACACTGATCAAGTTTATGAGTTGCGCCGATAGCAGAGCACTTCAGGGACGCAACCTCCTCCCTAGTCTACATTGTTTCTATGTTTGTATGGTTGTATGTTGTCTCTTAATTTTGTTAGTTTTTGAGTTGCCAGAAGACGACTTTTCTTTTTTGGGGGGAATGATGTTGTCCGGCAAAAGGGGTAGTGAGACAGTTACCGGTGCAGACACGATTGTGTCGTTTCATTGACACCGTTTCAGACATTATAAATGTCGTGAACTCTTATGTATTTTGGCATCGTTATCATTGTATGAAATATCATTGTTGTGTACGAAAAGCATTTGATAAATGAATATTATTTTGCATTGGTTATATGTTTCTTTCCTGTTCACCTATGACACTATTGCCTATTTGGAATATTTCGATGCTATTGAAGATTGGCATTCTACTAGCTTGTGGGTCAATGAGTGACTTGGATCATAGGTACCAGCAAAGAGAAAATAATGCCATAGCTGACAAGGAAGAGGTAGATCCCCTAGAATTTATCAGGGAGATTAGGAGATCCATACTAGTGTGAGGGATGCCATGATAGAGATAGTTCAACTTTTAAAGGGATGAACCAACAACTAAGTGCTGGAAAGGCCTATACAAAACAGAGCCAAAGGGATTAGCTTTGGCGGTGAGAAAGTTTCAGTTAGTGATTAGAAAGCCCTAACAAACACAAGAACTTTCATTGCCAAATTTCAGGAAAAAGAAGCAAAAATATGTATTGAGGAAGAATAACTTGATTCAAATTAAAACATGACAAAATTTTGCCTTAAGCTCTTCCGTATGTAGAGATTTCATCTTCAGGGATTTGTGTGAGATGAAGAAAACAACTAGGCATAGGAGGAGAAGGTATAGAGGAAAAACATTCAACATTGTTTGGGAAAAATCATTACTACTTTTGATGGTGTTGGGAATTCCTTAGCAAGTGCTTGGTTGCAAAAATTAGGCACATATTTTCACTTGAATTCAATGTTTGAAGAAGAGACTATCAATTTGCCACCTTGGATCTTGAACTAGTGGCTCATGAATGGACGTACCATGGTATGATAACCCAAGGGCATGATTCTGTCACCGACTTGGAGGAATTCAGCTAGAGATTAATAGAAAGGTTCAAAAGGAAGGATTTGCAACTCATTTTAGGGAGTTAGCACAGCTGAAGTGAGAGGGTAAACTGGAAGATTATGTAGCATATTTCAAAGGCTTGCGGTAATGATTTCCAATGTGTTAGGGAAAAGGTTTAGAGTTTTCTTTGTGGAGGGCCTAGCTGAACCCCTTAAATGTATAGTAAGTGCAATCTATCAAAGCTCATTGCAAGAAGCCATGAAAAGGCCTTTGAATTTTGAAGATTCAATGCCTAAAGATATATGGAGTTCCAAGCAAACATTTCCCATGGTATTAATTAAATATTTTCAGAAGAGCATGCTACCCTTTAAGCCAAATCAAGTGGAAATGTTTAAAAACAAGTTGCGAGGAAACATCCATGCTTTGCTTGCAGAGATTCGTTGCAATCAGTTCATAGGTGTTTGGGAAAGGGATAAATACAATATAAATAAGTTCGTTCTGATTAGGATATTGAAATGATAATTTGATCATTGTATTAAACAAAGGGATGTGTACTCCTTATATAAGCAATTACATGAAGATCTTTCCATAACGAAAATGATTGAGAACCAAAGACAAAAAAAATAAAGTTAATAAATTGCAATTTAGTAACTTACATTATAGAAAGTTACTGAAAACTAACTTGACATCACAAAATGACCATTATAAGCTAAATATTACAATATTATTTAAATACTCTACCTTAATGGTCATTATACTAACTACTATGCAAAGAATTTGTTGGTCTTTTGGCCATGAACAAGTAGAAAACAAACTCCTCTTCTGAATGCTTGGCAACAAATGCGTACTAATGAGATGCTCACCGGATGTATTTTTGATCCGCCAATTGCTTTCCATAGAACTTCTGTACACAACCAAGTTCACCATAATAGTGACACGTGATAGATTTTAGATTCTTTGAAGAATCATCATATTTGCTTTGTCCCTTCTGCCGGGTGGACTTGCCTTTGTTCTTGGCAATAAATGCCTGTTCCATGGCTGGCTGTGTTACTGCTGCTTCCAAACTGCTATTTCCTCGTAACTTGCTGTAAGAGCTTGTTGCACAAATCTTCAAACTTCAAATCGACACTAGTAGATGTGATATTGAGAATTTCAGTGATGCTATAGGAGTGTGGTAAGATTGTTAGTGTGATAACCGCCATATTCTTTTCTTCCATCTTGCGACCAACGACCTCCAACTGATTGTGGAAATCTTTGATCTTCATTAAATGGCCCTGCAAAAACATCTTGTCATTCATCAAAATTGAGAACAACATATTTTAAAGAAAGATCTGCCTTTGTTTGATTCATATATGTCCTTTAGGTGACTTTAGATCTTTGTAGCCATCTTGTCAGATGGCACTTTTTGAAAAATCTCATTGGTGATAAATAAGAAGTATAACAGTTTCCCCATTTTGCCATTCAAACTTGTCCTGGTTTTTACCTGTAGCTATGAGATGAGTAGATTTATCAAGTACAATCTAATCAAGATACTGATACCCAAAACAACAATACCCACAATTTTGTAAAATTATTGTGCAAAAACCAGTGAAACCCAGGGAGTCGCTGCTTCCACCCCCCATAAAACCTTGAAGTACCCATCCCTGAGATGTTTGTGCATTGGGTGCTTGAGTATCCAAGTACCCCCAGCTCCGCCATTCCACAAAGATGCTGCCTCCAGGAAGGGTACTTGAATTTTAATTGAATTTTGATTTTTGAATGTTACTATTGGATATTTTACTATGTTGGATGTTTAATGGTTCTGGTTCGTGTTGCAATTTTGCTATGTTCAAGCATTTCAATTTGGTATGGTATCCCGAAACATCATTTCATAACTAGTATTTCAAGTTCCATATGTATAGTATACAACACCCCCCTGCCCCCTCGCCGCCGTCCCCCCACCATCCTGCTGCTGTCCTGAAATTGAAGTCCTTTGTCTCCTGTCCCAAAAACTTGTCTCGGTGTACCGACGTACCCCAGTGCTGGTGTTACTCTAGTACTTTTGCATGAATGCCTTTCCCCATAGAATTCCTAGTGCAACCAAAAAACCATGGCAAGAAACCATAGAAAAAAAGCTGCTGCAAAGCAGCACCATGCTTTTGTGAAAAAATAATCAAAAAGCCTCATTATGTATCAAAATACAGAAAATGCCTATGACAAGGAAAATCACGATTTTAGTGTTAAAATTGTGCAAAACTTTCTGCTAGTCGAGATAACATTTGTTGCATGGTATTGCAGCACTGGGAAATCCCTTTGCATGAACAAATAAACGCTTATGTTGTACCAAAAACAAAACCCACAATTTTTTTGATGAAAAAATTGTGAAAAACTGTCATATGGTACTCAGCAACCCTGGTGGGCAGTACACATCCAAAAAAATACCTATGATTTTCATAAAAAATCATTCAATGACTTCATGAAAAGAATTTTTAGGTAAGACCATGAATTTTATTAAGCAAAGAATTTGCCAAAAAATCCCATGAATTCTGTTTTGAAGTATCAGGCAATGAAGAAATTTCCTTGAAATTTCTAGGTAAAAGGACCACAAATTTTTATTGAAAAAATGCACCATGAAATGATAGTTGATTGTTGTATTGAACGAGGGGAGGAATATTCCTTATATAAGCAATTATAGGAAGATCTTTTCATGATGGAATGTTTAAGAACTAAAAATAGAAAAGAAAGTTACTAAATACTGACTGACTGACTTACAAAATATAAAGCTACTGAAAACCTAACTGACTTAAAAAATATAAACCTACTGAAAGCTAAGTAAATGACTTAAATGACCATTATAGGCCAAATATTACATTATAACTCTTAACAAATATGTTGAAGATTGTAGCTGCGAAAATATGGATGTTATTACCGTTATTGTCACCTTCAGCTGAAAATGACACTTATGGTTAATTTTAAATAATAAGCATAATGACGTGTCATTCAACATGCTTGGATTGTCATGTAGATGGAATCCATGACTTGTTAATTGATTTTATATTTGCTAAGATGGAGTGTTAAGTTTAGTAGCTTCATTTGAAAGTCAATATTACTGATTTATTCCTTACATGCGTAACTGCCATTGGGTGATTAATGGCACCAACAAGAATGTGGCATTTCATACATACGAAAATAACAGATGCCTTCAATTTAGTCTCTGTCAGCTGAAAATGCCATTTATTGGAATATTAACTTAAAATCACATGTGTCATTCGCATGCGTTGAGGCATGAATATCCAAAGAGTTGTAACTAATTATAGGTGATATGGGAATCTCAAGAGACCTTCGGTTATAATGTGAAGAGTCTCTCCTATTATTATATATATCGCATCAAGCGAAGGATATTGTACACTTGAACTTTTATGATCAATAAAATGATATTTTTGTTGTGTGGTTGAGTTTTTTCCTTCATTCTAGAAGGGTTTTCCCAGGATATTTCTGGTGTTATTGTTTCAGTTTTGGCCCTTTTCTAATTGTTGTTTAAAATCATTGATTTCTGGGCTAAATTTTTAACAAAATATACGTGAGGTATCTAGGAAGGCATGGATTCAAATCTAATTTTGCTTGGGGAAAAGTAGCATTTGGGACGGGTAAATTGTAACAACCCCAATTAAAATTAATGTCGGCCAGGTTGTTTATTTTATTTTTCATTAAATAAACAAATAAATAAAACATGAAATAACTTATTAATAAATAAAATCATCAAATGTCCAAGGGGTTTAGCTTAGTTGGTTGAAGCGATAAGTTCTCATTGTGGAGACCTTGGTTCAAATCCCAAGAGGGACATCTTTGTGGAATTCTAAGTTGTGACTCTTGGTCTTCCAATTGTTGTTTCTAGCGTGGTTGTTTGAGAGGAGCTTGAATAAGCTTGTAAATCTCATATTGTTGCTTGAATGAGCACAAAATTTGTAAACGATTTCAATATAAAAAATAAATCATTAAATAATTGCATTGGTTTCCTTTGTGGACCCTGTCTCCTTTTTGGCAATTATGTCCTTGGCCAACTTTGTGGTAGTTGGATGGATCTGTACATATGTGTATGCTTGTAGAGAAGGTATTAAACAAATGCACTTTATTTGCAGATGTCAACCTGGAGGGAGTCATTTGCAGGATGCAAATACTGTCAATTGTCATGTTTTAAATGTTTAGTAGTTGCCTCTGCAAACATCAAGCTAGCAGATGCCAGTGCTAGGCTGGGATAAGCATACATGAGCAACCAAGAGTAGGGAAACAAATCACCCTTAGAATAGAAGGTGCTGGCTTTGCAATAATGCAATATCATTGGAGTGCAGCTAGAAGTGGATAGACTAGGAAACCTCTAGGTTCGATAGTCTTCAAAGGCAAGGGGCATACATTTTTGGTTCAGAATTTCTGATGCATTCTGAGTTGAATGGTTAATACAAATCAGGAATATGTGTAGTAGTCCCAGACTCCTAGTTATGTTGAATATTTTGGCATAAGTAAGTCATATATATATATGTATATGTATTTGTACATATATATATATATATATATATTGTTAGACTGGTTTCATGAATGATTATATCTAATTTTCTTCCAAGGGCAAATAACCTGGAATTAGTGTTCACTCATTTCATATAATTAATTGGAAATTAGTTTAGATTGCAAATAGTAGATGTTTTGAAAATCTACACTATTTCCTATTTGGAATATTTCATTTCAAGAGATGCAGGGAAGAAAGTGACTCCTTCAATGGTCTCTCCTAAGGGATTAATCCATTTCTACAACCTTGGTCATAGGGGAAGCCCTGCAATTCACCGAGAATGTGAGGAGGAATGCTGACTCAGTGCATCCTCGATTGCTTCCGGAATCTTAATCTCCTCTCTTTCACCTCTGCGTTTTACTTTGTCTAACGAGCTGCCATGAGATCTCAAGCTGGTAGTTGAGTTGCATTGATAATAAAACATATAAAACAATGCTCTACACCACTAGATATGGAAAACGCACACTGTGCTCTTCGCAAGATGCTTTACTTCTTAGTTAAGGATGAGATTGATGACAAACAAGTATTGCTTTGATACCATATTGGAATTCAGGCTGCAAGTTTTACACAGAGATAGTACTGTACTTCAGTTCATTTGTTTAATAATCCAATCACTAAAGTCTAATTTATAAGAATTACATCTATAGTGTAGGAAAGTTTGTATGCTCATTTATCTTATCTTTAACAACTCCCTTTGATAATTACTGGAATAAATAAACCATGACAAATACTCGTGGAACAAATATTTTTTTAACAAACTAACAAAACTAGCTTTGTGATAATGGTTACAAAAAGGGATAGAGGCTCTTATACATTATCACACTATTCATGTACTAAAACATTGGATGATAAAAGTTTTGGAGTTTCTGCTTAATTATTTTGTATTTCTCAATAAATCTGTTATGGTATATGATAATGATTAAAGTTTCCTTTTTTGACATATCCTTTTGGATTTTGTAGTGGATGGTTATTCACAGGAACAAAGTTTATCAATCCTCTATTCAGCTTATTGGATCCAGAGGATGCTCACCGGTTTGCAATATGGGCAGCAGCCCGTGGTTTGGTTCCAAGGGAAAAGAGACCAGATCCAGCTATCTTGGAAATTGAAGTGTGGGGAAGAAAGTTTTCAAATCCAATAGGACTTGCAGCAGGTTTCGACAAAAGTGCGGAGGCTGTGGAAGGTTTACTAGGAATGGGCTTTGGGTTTATGGAAGTTGGCTCAGTGACACCAATACCTCAAGAAGGAAATCCAAAGCCTCGTGTATTCAGATTGCCAGAGCAGGGGTAAGCATGTATGCTGCTTTGCTGTTCTGTATGACAATGCTTGTTTGTGTGTCAATCAAGTTTTCTTAAATTAAATAAGGGATGTGAAATAAGTTGCATATATTCCTCCTTTCAAAATGGTCCTTTGATTTGGCCTCTTAAGAATGAGTGTCTCCCAGATACTAGCCTTTAAGATGCTATTGGCTTGTTATTTTCTTAGGACAAGTTAAAATATTTTCTGTTTTCTATTTAAGAAATGTACCAACCAGAGTTAAACATTCAACATAACCTACACACAACCTTTTCAAAGTGTTCTACTTGGTTACATTTGGAACTCATTCTGGAAATATTTGTCAATCAGCAGTGTCTGTGACTCCATTGTATACCCAAGAAGTCACAATGCTCTTGATGAGTGTCCAAGTAAGCCCCAAATTCGACCATAAGTGAAATCAAACAATGTCAAGCCTTTGGCAACTTACCGATACATGCTACATTGGTATGCTTCTTCCGCTTGTTGAGATGTTCCCTGGATTGAATTGCATGATTATGCATCATAGTATATAACATGCTTAAAAATACAAATACCTTTAAATTGTCTGTGCATGGCATATTGGAATGGTGCTCAGAAGTGATTTATGTGTGTTCGTTGAGAAAGTTTATTGGGGAAAGTAAAATATTCTTTTTTTTCCTGTGAAGCTTTAAATGCCTTTCTAATAAATATTCTCAATTATCTCTTAAGTTTTTGAGCAGGTGTTTTACTCTTGATTCTTTCATTGCATCAAGTCCCATTGAGTGTTTTTTCAATGTGACTTTAATATTTAGTATTTGGTAAAAGGGATTTTGTGGTTGTTCAGCCTTCTGTCGATATGCATCTCCTCTGTGGTTCTAAATAATTTGGTACTTATTACTGCCTTCAATTTTCTTAAGGTTGCACTTAGCAAACTTCACCAACTATTGTTAAAATCTGTAAAAACTGACCTTGTTTGGGTCTATATTGTCATTGTTAGGTAGTTGTATTATCAATTGTGAGTAGTTAGGGGATTGACTCTAGATTAAAGCTTCTTTAGTTGTGGGATGAAATTGTACAAAATGCTGTACACTTTCTTGAGATGACGATGTTAAGGTTAATCAATCTTATAAGCATTACTTGAACAAAAGAAACTATCTCTGATACATATAATTCCAGAAGTTTGTCATTTAAGGTCCACTACTGGCAAGGTCTACTACTGATAGCAGCAAGAATTATCTGCCTACATATATTACTCCATTTCGATGCACTTACAATAGCTGCATGCAACTGGAAAAAAATGTGTGCTTATGTGGGATGACTATGTCAAGGTTAAAAAATATTGCAAGGAATACTTAAAAGCAGAAGAAAATGTTTATTTGATAGCAGGAAATTTTCATCATTATGTCCACTAGCAGGAAACTAAGTTCCGACTATAGCAAATAATTAGACTACGATTTTGACACCATTTTATGTGATTTTGATTGTTGCATGCAATTGCATGAACTACTTACTGTACATGTGATATTGGCCACATTAAGGTGAAATCATATCTCAGAAGAAATACTTTAAAGCAAATGGATTCTGTTAATAATAACTGAAGTATATGATGCCAGAATTTTTTCATCATTACAGCCACCAGAGACAAAGTTCTACTACTAAGTGTAGTGAATAATTGTCTGCCTATGTGGTAGACACTGTTTTACTGCCCTTTTGATTGCTGCATAAAATTGCACGGAATACTTTATTGGGGAACCGGCCACAATAAGCTCACTCATAAGCATTACATTTAGTGAAGGAAATAATTTGGAGTGTCCATATACTTCCTGCCTATATGTAGGGTAGACTATGTTCTACTGCAGTTTTCATTGCTGCATGAAATTGCACTAAATACTTTCCTTGTGCAATGGCCAGACTATTGTCATAAACTTTACTCAAAAAGAAAGGAAATAATTTGGAATATACATATATTTCCTGAAGTCATTACAAGGAATCCTGATTTGAGCAATGAACAGAATATGAGTACTTAAATTAAATTTAAAATGCAAATTACACAAATATGAAACATTATAGTTTAACATGTATCTATATATAATCCACATTTGGTCACCCTTAAAATCTTAACTCTGCAGACAAGAAAAACCTTTAAATATGAAGGAGGCTTGCTGATTGCAAATTGTTACAGCACATGCATGAAGGGAACATCTTGAAAGCCCAAGCGATCACAGACGAGTGATGCTTGGGTCCCAACATATGTTTAATTAAATAAATTCCATATCATCCTTTCCAACTTTAAAGACTTCTATATTCATTTATAAGCAATGAATTAGACTTGAAATATTACAGTGTTGATAGAAGATCATGGAGTGGAACACTTAATATCTTCTGAATCTTTCAAGTCCCTGAACTGTGTTATGATAATAGTTGTTGGTTCCTCTTATCTAATAAAAAGCTTTGGTCTTTTATGCGTGGTTTTATTTGGAAGTGGGAGGAGTGAACTTAAGGAGGAGTTTTTCTTTCTGGAGTGTGTGCTATTTTAAGGGGTCCCATAGGTTTCTTTGGCCTTGCAGATGTTATTGAAATGGATAAATAGCTTGTGGCTGACACGTACTCACATAGGGTGAGCAGATTTAGTTTGATGTGAGATTGTTAGGAAAAAGTTATTGAAGACTTCAGTTGTGGAAGATGAGATTAAATATCTTTCAATTCCATTTAAAAACATTAAATCATTTGATAAACAATTGTAGTAATGGGAATGAGAGTAGGTCTTACAACTTCATGAACAGTATTATAAAATGAGACTTTTCATTTTTGTGTTCATCTGAAGTAGGAAGTGGGTATACAATCACCAAAGGAATCTCAGAATGAGGTTTAAGTGCATGGATAGTTTTCTGTCACTTGATTGAGTAAACCCCTTTTTTAAGTTACAGTGCAGTCCTAGAATAATAAAGTTGCCTACTATGAAACTGTAAAAGTGTTCAAAAGTAGTGTGATATGTATTGTGGTTGACTGCTGCACCTTTACCAGTTGTTTTATCAAAAAGTTTGTTCTGACTTAATGTCATTATGAGATTTGCATGTGGATTGTCTATCATTCTATTGGTGCCTTAAAATCATAAACAACTTACACAAAAATAGAAAAAAATAGAGATATGAAAATTTTTTTTTGACATAAAATCTGAGTACATAATACAAAATTGGGCAAAACATATGAAAACATATTCCTTCGCATTAAAAATTTAAATGGCTAGGTTGAATACAATGACATTATGATTACATAATATAAATAGTTGATAACAATCCTTGCAGGAACTCTTGCCATCTATCTCTCCCAAGTACACCATGTATGGGAAAGGTGTTGGAGACTTTTTCCCTAACCACGAAGCTTTACACTTCCCTGGAATTCTTCCTAACATGAAAATTACTATCAATCTGAATCTGATAGGAGCAATGGAATCTATGTAGGATGATATATCTAGCATACAATTTTGCACATGGAGGAAAAGTTATGTAGCCAATATCATGATATGGTAGAGTAAGAAACACAAAAATTTAACAAATGAGTTCAAAAGCTTTGGCCATATCATTTTAAGCCATTTGCCGGGAGGTTGATTTATGGCGATAATCTATCCTTATTTTCCCCTCCATATTGGACACCGTCCATAGGCACACAGAACAATCAACTAGATGAAGAACACGAATGCACTCATAGGCTTACTGAAGCACCAATCTATGCATTAATCATAGATTGCCACTATTAATTTTACGCCTTTGTCAAATTCACTAGGCTGCTCTACTCAATAGATCGATACCTCTGTCACTCACCGAAACACCCAAGTTGGTAGGTTACGCTGTCTTATAACCTTTCACAAAAAATGTTTTTGATGAAACATTTGATGTTGACCTCTTAATACTTTAATTTCTGTAAGCACATATGAATCACCTGAATTGATGCCTCCATGGACAATGGGTTTGCGTCCACTGTTTGCCGGTACAAGGGGCTACGTCCTCACACTGGCTGAAAGCTGAAACTTTCTGAATACTCTCGCCAGAGAAAACTGAAATCTAAATAATAAAATCAAGCCTGCCCAGGAATGAGCCTCTTTCCCTTTTTAATACACAAATAGAGACTCTTCCACTCCCCTCTGGCTTTTGTCTTATTCCCCGTGACTCTTCTAACTTCCCTTTGGCTTTTCGTCTTATCTTTTCTTGTCTTCTTTAGCCCACTTTGAATATTAAATTGACCTTTTATAATAAAAGTCCACGCTTTCATGGTCAATTTTAATATCATATGGATGTGTCCTTAAATATTTCTAATGTCCCAAAAACCCAAACCGGATATTTACTCATTTTTTTCCCTTTAAAATGTATTCAGAATTAAACATATGCAGACACAATAAAAAGCTAGTTGAAAACACCAATAGATATTAACTCAATCTTTCAAAATAATCCTCAAGATTTAAGCATATGAAGATGCATTACAACCACAGTATAAAACCAGTAAAACTCAAATAAAAACTCCTTAAAACAACGTTATTGCATTATACAACAACAATACAATAACCAGCTTCCAAAATCCAATCTTAAATACAACTTTACAGTCAGGTTGGAAAAATTTAAGAAAAGAACCTGTAAGCACATATGAAACACCTGAATTGATGCCTCCACGGACATTGGGTTTGTGTCCACTGTCTGCCGGTACAAGGGGCTACATCCTCACAATGGCTGAAAGCTGAAGCTTTCTGAATACTCTCACAAGAGAGAATTGAAATCTGAATATAGCATGCCCAGGAATGAGCCTCTTTCCCTTTTTAATACACAAACTGAGACTCTTCAACTCCCCTCTAGCTTTCGTCTTATTCCCCGTGACTCTTCAACTTCCCTCTGGCTTTTCGTCTTATCTTTTCTTGTCCTCTTTAGCTCACTTTGAATATTATATTAACCTTTTATAATAAAAGTTCACGCTTTCATAGTCAATTTTAATATCATATAGATGTGTCCTTTAATATTTCTAATGTTCCAAAAAGGGGCCATTACATTTTATCTATTTAATATGTACATTTAAATGCATGTACAAGAAGATCAAATGTATTTAGTTATACATATTGAAAAGGTGCGACCTTGGATAAACATTTACTATGTACCATCTTAATAAAATATATTTACGTGCAAGTAAATAAATATGATTATAATATTCTTTGATTCATAAATTTGAAATTCATTCCAAATTTATTTATTTTCTTTATAAGAGGCCAAAATGCACATTTGGCATTCGATATCAAAGAATCAAGAAGACAAATCTTTAAAACCGTTCATGAGTTACGGCTTGCTACTTCGAATATCTTTATTTTATGAAGCCATGAGAAGCCATAGGATATCATGAATTGAATTCTCCTCCCTCACAATTTGATCTCTGAATTTCTTGCCACGTTATTTTCTTCTCTTTTCCTCTGTTGGAAGTTGTGATTGATAATCACTTTGAGTTTGTGTTCAGAATATCTTACAAGAAGGGACTGGTTGATAGCGTCCAGCAAAAGCTCATCTATTTCACAAGCTAATCAGGTTATGTGGTCGGCATACCATATCCGAATGACATATAATATTCTTTTTTTAATCAATTACTACTGTGCGTATATTTACAGCAGCAATGATTCTTTCCATAAAATGCCATACATCATCTATGTTTAATGTCACTAGATAGTTGCTTAGTGAGTTAGAACTTCCCAAGTTGAGTCAAGAACCATTGATTATGATATGTTTTTGCATCTTTATCTTACTGCTGTATGACAAAATCGAATGATATTCTTTTGCAAGCCTTAAGTTTTCCCGAGTCATATAAGCTGTGATGTATTGAAACATGAAATATTATTACATCAGCTGAGGAATTAGCAAAATGAGTTGGCTAAACTCTGAGATTTAAACACCTGGGACTCACTCGACTTTATGGCTAAGGAAAATGGTGAAAGGGCGAGAGATAGAAACCTGCAATAACAAGAAACAAAATCAATTCTGACATAACAGTTATTTAATATTTTAAAAGGAATCATTTAAAAGCTCATGCATGTCCAATTCATTCTCTGTTGTAAAGTCGAGTGGTGTGATTAAATACTAGAATGCTAAGTGGTTGACAAGGTGTTCCATGTCTATTCCAAGTAGTGAGTGTCTTTCTAGTTAGAGAAAGTGTGGGGATAAGTTTGAGGTCCATGGTTGGGAGGTTAAGCCCCTGACAATATTTCCCCTCTCCACAAGATGTGAGGACGTGCATCAAACAAAGAGAAGTTAAGTATTCAAACATTTATTGATAACAAGTAATTTACTATTATGATGTTTATTCAAGTAAGAAGATATGATGGATTAATTTATATCATTGAATTCAGTTATTTCCTTTAATGGAAGCAATCTTTCTCATCAATGAAATTGCTAATTAGTTAGATTGGTTGATCTTCTAGCTAAATATGGAATATATTTATTTGCAAGAGATAGGTTTATTTGATGGATTGTTATTTCAGTTTTTTATTTATAAGAATATTGATTATAGTATATCTTCTAATCTTATGTTATTGCCACAACTAGCAATAGAAAGAAAATGAAAGATACAATGGTATTTGATGCCCTAAATGATATAGTGGTATCTAACACCCTACATGATACAGTGGTATCTGATGCCTTAAATGATACAATTGTATTGACGCCCTAAAAGATACAATGGTAATTGATGCCCTAAATGATATAGTAGTATTTGATGCCCTAAATGATATAGTGGTATTTGAAGCCTTAGATGATCCAATGGTAATTGATGCCTTAATTGATACAGTGGTATGTGATGCTCTAAATAATCCAATGGTATTTGATGCCCTAATTGATATTAGTAGTATTTGATCGTAATCATCATTTGATCCTAAGTGGTATTTGTGGACTATCCTGGGTTTTGTAGAAGCATCCCTAGATTGATTTCTATTTCGAACTCCACGGTATGTAGATTTTAAATTCTTGGGTAAATTCATAGATGGTATTTTCAATTGTTAGTTATGAGTTTTCTGTTTAAGAAATTGTAACTATTAATCTCATTCACATGAACATAACTGATATAACTGTCTTCCTATGAATATGAAGTAATAACTGTTTATCTTTGATATGATAGTTGTTAGTTAAGACCCGAGAAAAGTGGTCATTACATATGGTATCAGAGTGTTGGGTTCAACGCTGAAAACTTGGACCCAAAGATAATGTAATGTTGAAAAAGATTTATTTTATAAAATTGAATATTTTATAATCAAGCTGGAAAAAAATCACACTGGGAAATCATCCAATATGGCCGGGAAGGGTTGAGATGATGGTATGGTCCATATGAAATGGACAGATGTATAAACTGCAAAATCATAAAGATGAATCCGAACTAAAGAAAATGACATGATTGGCAAGTCGAGCAGTGGTGATTAGGGTTGTTCATTTGCCCATCTAAATCCTTGGCCAAGGTTGTTTAGAGGCATACTTGCCTAAGTTGATCACAAGCTGTCGGTAGTGCCAGTTAATCAGGCATGCCTGCCTATTACTAAGTGGACATTCTAAACACCAGTATGCTTGGGTGGCAGGACTATAATGGTGTATGTGCCTTATCCCAGGAGGGAGGGCCATTCTCAGTAGAGAATGAGAAGATTAAACTAGGTCCAAATGCTGAGACTTGCAAAATACAAACCAGCTGCTATAACCTTGATACGATGTTATCTAAACCATGATGATGGCTAGATATTTCTTTTCAGTTACATGTTTCTAGCAATATACTTTATGCAATTATATTCCTGTTCATATGAAATGGTAGTAATATTTTGTTATCTATTTTGTATGCGAACTGAAGGAAAAATTAAAAAAAAAAATTGTGAACATGTATTTTTAACAATGATAATCCTTTTTGATATTGATTAAATGACAAGAACGCCATTTTGTGCTTCAGTAGGGAGTAAGCACACTTGCATAACTGAAACTATCAATGCCTATTTATAGATGTAACTTTTGTTTGGCTTAAGTTTTTCCTTCAAACATTACACTGATAAGATGGGCATGAAATCCTAGGTCACAGTAATGGAAAAGATAAACTTCCAAATATTTGCAGGCGAATGATGAGCATGCTTAGATGAGCTACTCGATAAGAACCCTATGTAAATTTATTTCTGATGCTTATGATCAAATCCATGACCCAAGGATGGGTTGAGCTAAAAAAATTATATATATACACTTTTCAGCATGAAACGTAGAGTTCTATGGAAATGTAAGAGTGTTGTGAACTCAGAGTCTAAGCCACATTCAAAATATGGTAGACAAAACATACAAGCATCAAACTGCACCTGTCTTAGGAATTATGTGTGGGCATGTAGTCCAAATGCTAGAAGATGGGGATACATATAGTGTGGTACCATGTTAAACATAACCTCTATGATCTTGATTAGATGTATGATGATCTTTCATAGTATATCATGTTTTTACCCTTCGACACATTGCTATACATGTATAATACACATGCGATGTTGACTTTATATGGTAATGAAATAACAAGACATACTGAGCTGTTTATATTGTTTAGAGATGAAGTATATGTTCTATCATGGGATGGTTATTCTGATGGAATGTTATTATGATAAGATGGGCATTAAGGACGAGGTTATGTAAATGGAAAACATGGATCTATTACCCTTTTTTAGGTGACTTGTAAGTTTACAAGGATGATCTAACGAGTACCATATACTAGATGGTATGTATAAGTGATTTAAATTATGTGATCAAGTTATGATCTAGAACATGTTAGTTGAGGAATTCCAAATTTTGAATACTTATCTTACTCTTAGTTATTAAACACTGAAAATTCTCTTATGAAGATATCAATATGAGCATTGAACTAATGATATGGTGAGTGTCTACATGAGTAAGACAAGAATATGAAAGAGAATATCCTAAAACATGATTAACTAAACTGAAGCTGATACCACAAGTATGATATAGAAAACGGGTGTTGCAAGATATCATAGAGATTGAGCGACAAACAAAAGAAGGCCGAAATTAGTTGCGGAGGCCACAGAGGAGGTTGTGATGGATAATAAAGGGCACAAATAGAGAGACCTACCCATGAAATATCTCATCCCTATGAGAAATGAGTTGTGTGCGTGAGATGTAGAAGGTTGCAGGAGGAAGTAAGACAAACAACACTTCTGAAATACCAAAAAGAGATGTCACCCAATGTGAGACATATGTTGTCCTATGTTCTCGACTAAAACACACGAAATTGGTGCTAAAATGTGAAGAAACACACAAAAGTGAAGTTTGAAGCAAAAATGATCTAGGGTTTTCATCATTGTTAGCTTGCACAATTACACAACAGGTGAAACTAACTGATAAAAAAACACAATAGGTGAAACAACTCCAAGGACTAGAAAAAATAGCCATGATGAGAGAACAAATGTTGAGAATTCTTTAAAGGAATCCTAATCGCAAGGGGAAGTTGTACGATTTGTAGAACAAAAACTTTTGAATGCCAAATCTTTTTCAAAAAATAGTACTAATAATTTCATACAGAAATTATAATTTTTTTCGAAAAATATGATCTAGACTCTGATACAATGTTGGTAAAATAATTGAATAAAGAGACATTTCTAAAAAGAAACATACATAATAGAAATAATCTATTACACTAGATATATACAATATCTAGAAGTGACCATTAAATATGAAAATAATCTTAACATAGGAGACATTATTTTATTAATAAACATGTAGCGAGTTGGTAGGCATATCCTAAGCGTCTGAAGTTGAAACAAATGGGTAACAAGCTTTACGAGTTACCAACCTCCTAATATTTCATTTGTAAGGTCCCCGAATTGGGGTATACTTGATTAGAATATACTATAATTAAACCATACAATATTTGTTTAACTTTCTAAATTAAATAAGCAATTAGTATCACATACTTAAATCTATAACTTCATTTCCAATAATCAACTATAGTAGGGATTGATGAGGAATGCAAGATAGGATGCTTGGCAAATTTGCCACAACTAAGCCCAGGGGCATGATATAAAACCCCTTGGCTCATAGGTGGAAAGAGTTTCCTCTCCATCCAACATTGGCTCTTTATCCAACATTGGGTGGCCTACTTAGATGGGGAGCTCATATTTGCTCGCCCAATTGTGTCTCCTTACTAACTCTTACATGATTGCTTCTATTATTTAGTTTAACTATCAACAACCATCATAGGGGTTGGCAAGGAACACATGATAGTGCACACAAAACATTTGCCACAACTATTCCCAAGGGCGTGATATAATTGTTATGGTAAATCGATGTTGTAGTTGTATTAAACAAAGGAGATGAAAGCTCCTTATATAGATTTACAAAGATGATGTTTCTAAAAGAAACAATCGTGAACTAATGAAGGAAATAGAAACTACCAAATAGACTAAAAACTAACTAAGATGACCATTAAAGTTACATTACAATATTCTAATACCCTCCCTTAATGGTCATTGTCTAACATTTATCTTTTGGTCACAAATTCTAAAAAACATTTTGTTGTTGCTAAGACCCTCCCTAGATCTGCAAAATGTTAATGACCAAGAAGCCAAAATTCGTCCATAAAAGAACAGAGAAGGGTGTTCCCTTCTTCAAAATGCTTTGGAAAATGAGGCATGAGCCAACCATTGACTCTGTCATTGTGATGAGTTTGCCACAAATCCTTGTAGGATCAGCAAAACATCTTATCAGAAATCATCACAAAACATCTAACTTGATATTGGATAATGAATCTGCTCTTCCCTGGAGATAGAGATGAACACTGAGAATAACTAGCACGATGTTGAGGAATAGTCGGCAAACCCTTCAAACTTCGTAGATGAGCATGATGCACCAAAACATACTGTAAAAGAATGATTTTTTAGAAGAAAAATTAGAAAGACTGAGCACGATTTTTCAGGTGAAAAATCGATCAAAATCCAACATGATATTTGAGGTGAAAAATCAAACAAAACTAGACAATACAAAGCTTCGTTTTTTATAAGAAATACGGTAAAACCCACCAGATAATTTTTGAGGACAAAAGCATAAACCCACAAAGGAATCTCATGCAACTTTCCAAATTACAGAATCAATTTTTTTTTTGTATTTGAGATTAATTTTAATGAAAACTCAACAGATAATTTTATAAGGAAAGAATTAAGAAAACCCATCAAAAATTGTTTAAGGGAAAAAATTATGAAAACCCATCCGATTTTTTTTAAGGGCGGCAAAACATGAGACTTCACATGGTAAACCAGCACATGCAAGTACATGCAACCCTAGAAAATCAGAGACTTTTGCTGCAACCAAGAAATGGCGATATCAAAACCCTTAACCAGTCTTGTGGTTTCCAACAAAAATCCTCAAAGATGATCCACAAAAGTTTCATAAAATACCTCCAACAATTTTTATTTGTAAAAATCAAAAAGCAAATATCTGGAAAAAAATCCAAATCAAAAGAGGCTCGAATTTACGTAAAAAATTTGCCAAATTTTACGAAATCCCATCAACTTGCTCTGATTCCATGTTATGGTAAATTGATGTGGTAGTAGTTGTATTGAACAAAGGAGATGAAAGCTCCTTATATAGATTTACAAAGACAATGTTTCTAAAAGAAACAATCGTGAACTAATGAAGGAAATAGAAACAACCTAATAAACTAAACACTAACTAAGATGACCATTAAAGAAACATCACAATATTCTAATAATAACACGCCTTGGCCCAGAAGTGAAGTTTCTTCTCCATCCAGCTGCCTACTTAGAGGGGGAACCCATCACTGCTCTCCCAATTGCGTTTCCTGAGTAACCCATACATGATTATTATGGGAGAATAAATAATTTAAGTCAATAATTAAATTTATATAGATTAGCGATTCTCCTTATTAACTAGATCGAAAGACATAAGACATTATATATTAAACATCATCATCACATTGCCTTTCACAGTGCTCGTTAGATCACAAGACTTCTGTTCTCTTAATGTAGGTTCCTTATCTCAGGTCTGATCTCCATCCCTGCCATTTTCTCCAAACGTTGGTCTGCCCCATATATTCTTCAAGAGAGGACAAAGAGTTATAACCCCTACCAAGGTTGCCATCCTTCAGAAATGATGTGTCTCATTTTGAACTAATTCTTGCTCCTTTAAATATTTAATCACTGTCTACTGATTGCGTAACTTTGGCAATGAACATATATTTATACACGTCTCTTTCCTTAGACATCAAGCATTGCTGGCTCAAAAATGCTATTAATATGCACTGCAAATATGGTCGGCCAGAAATGTAATGAATTCATTTGAGTATATATATTAATAACATATTTTATTTTATTTTTGCTTATTTTGCCCCAATTGGCCCTTTGGTCATGATACAGTCAGTCTTAAGCAATTTTATTTTGAGTTGGCCCTCATTTTAGTGTTGCGATTTGTTTTGTATAGCCCTAATCTCAGGCCTTGTATGACAGTATCATCCTTCAATGCTAAGAGATTTCGACAATTTATCAAATATGAAGGAGATTTACTGTTACAGACCAGCCAAACATAGAGGAAAAGGGGAAGATAATGGGGAGGAAGGAGGTCACTAGATTATAGAAAAGACACCATCCTAGAGAAAAAAAAAATGAAGAGAGGAGCAGCACTAAAAAACAACAAAGGGAACTCACATAATTTATTAAAAAGCTACTACCAAAAACAAAGAAATGAGGGACCCCAAATTAGCAAAGCCAAAGAAGAAATAATAACAACAAAACTGATCAAAAGAATAAAAGAAAAACACAGATATATATTTACACATAAAATAAACTACGACCACTACCAATAATAATAAACGATAAAAAATAAAACAAGAAATGAAAACTCAAGCACCTCAAACAAAGCAACGGAAAGAACACAATCGAGGAAAAACAAGGAAAAAAAGAAAGATAAAAATAATAGCAAAAATAAAAATACCATAAAATTTGTAAGAGTGCGCGCTTATATATACAGACATAATAATAAGAAAAAATAAAAATAAAAATAGAAATAAAGTTAAAAAAAATAAGAAAACAAAAATGACAACTCAATCACCCCAAACAATAATATCAAAAAGTACACAAGCAAGAAGAAATTAAAAAGGAAAAAAATAACAAAAATAAAATATAAATGTGTGCGATCAAATATCTACGTGTATATATGAAAAAAAAACAAGATAGAGAGAAAAACCTATTTGAGAAAATAAAAACTAAAAAGTATAAAGGAAAATACCTAATACAAATACTAAACAATATAAATACTCAAAGCAACAATAAAAATACAAATAAAGAAATCTAAAAATGCAAATACTTAAGAGAGCAAGAATATGAAAATATCATACGGATATGGAAGAGGCAAAGGACAAACTCAATGAGCACCCCACTAGAGGTTCAAACCAACCAAGAGAAGCCTCGAACTTAACAATCGACACGAAAGCCAAAAAGAACTCAAGCTAGAAAAGAGAAGGGGAAGATAGACACCAATCTAGGAACAAAAAATTGAAACCTAAAAAAAGAGCCATAAGAGCACCAACAAATGGGAGCAAGAAAAACAAGCCAAGAACAAAGAAGGGAGAGAAACAAAAGGGGCTATGGGGGAAAGAGAAAGGAGGGAGGGGACGAGAGCCTATCTGAGCTTGGTTAAATGAAGGATACCAAGAGGCATTGATGATCTTGGTTAAGGTTTAAGTGATGGTTAAAAAATTCAATAGCCTCCTTGAGCTTACATTTGAAAAAGTTTTCTTCTTTGCAAAGCACTTGGGTGCTCTCCAAACAAATATGGTGCTTGGTGGATATGGAGCGCTCCGCAAGAGCTGACTTGAGAGACCTCTCTTGTTTAATATCTGCACTATGTTCTCAAATTCTAGTGCAAAATGAGAGACCAATCTCTCCTATGTAAGGAATGTCATAGGAGTAGACAATCTTATAAGCTCCCTATTCTAAAGGATGTCCCTATGGTCTTTGAGAGGTGAGATGCAGTTTTTTAACGTAGAGAAAGTTTTGAATGGATATCGAAGGCCTTTTCTAATAAGTATCTTGGCGAGTTTGTGTGAGATTCCTTCAATGAATGGAATGGAAGGACTAGGAAGGACCCAAGAATGAGTGGGATCAAGAGAGAGAAAAGATGACTCTTGGATTGCTTGAAAGCCCTAGAGATTTGCTTGTTGGTGTACCCATTCTAAATGAACAGTATCCAAAGATGGGCCAACTCTTGGTTAAGGTTATTCTCATCACAAATGCTATAAGCCCTTATGGAAAGGGTTTTGAGATTACCCAACTTCTGATTAAGGGGGTGGTGAGAGGAAGTGTGAAGGTAGCGATCAATATGGGTCTCTTTGGGATTCACTTAGCGACCAAGGGAGCCATAAGACTTCCTAATGAGGAGAATATCTAGGCGCGAGAGTTGATTGACACTTCGGATTTCCTTGTAATTGTGTTAACTTCTCAAGACCATGTGGCAACAAATGTTAGTTTCATCCAATCCTCAGAACTTGGTTGGGCGTTCAGGGCACGAGAGAACAAGAAGACAAAGGAGGGCCAAAGAAGAGACAAGAAGGATTGCTTGGAATCCGAAAGATAGGGTCAACCATAAGTGGGGGATAAAGAGCCAAAGAACTAGGAGAAGACCCAAAAGCCAAGAAAGAGGGCCCACAACCAAGGATGAAGAACATC
Source organism: Cupressus sempervirens (assembly GCA_028749045.1). Taxonomy (NCBI): domain Eukaryota; kingdom Viridiplantae; phylum Streptophyta; class Pinopsida; order Cupressales; family Cupressaceae; genus Cupressus; species Cupressus sempervirens. The sequence goes on from CM053788.1 coordinate 96,963,770, forward strand.
ATTGTGCTTCTGGATTACAAAATCTACAATGGAAAACTAAGATTAACTTCAGATCTAAATTACAATGACGGAAAGATTACCATAGCTCAACACTACAGAACCATTAGCAGTACGTTTGTCTGTGCAACAGTAATATAATCTGTTGTAAATAAACCTCTATATGTCTATGCAATGGGAATGTCGAATCGCGGGCTGTGTTGCAAACTGATTTACAAGAAAGCTTATAGGTTAGAGTGGAATTTACCTTGCTCAAAACTAAATTCAGACTGACCAAGGACACACAACTTGATTCATTCTCAAAACTATGTTCTTAGCTTATGATCTTTAAAAGTATGACAGAGTGGATATATAAAGAAAACACTAGGATCCGATGGATTATGTTTTAGGAGAGGATCATCTTTATGCTTTTGGATTATGAAATCTACAATGGAAAACCAAGATTAACTTTAGATCTAAATTTAAGTCCAGACAGATTACCATAACTCGACACTACAGAATCATTAGCAGTACGTCTGTTTATGCAACAGTAATATAATCTGCTGTTATATAAACCTCTATATGTCTAAGCAGCAGGAATGCCAAATTACAGGCTGGGTTGCAAACTGGTTTACAAGCAAGCACACAGGCTTGGGCAAAATTTACCTTGCTGAAAACTAAATTCAGACTGACCAAGCACACACAACTTCATTCACTTCCAAATCTATGTTATTAGCTTATGATCTTTAAAAGTCTGACAGAGAGTGGATATATAAAGAAAACACTAGGGTCTGACAGATTGCGTTTTTGGATAATGGGAGTGTGGTCACATTTGAGCTAAGTATCATGAAGACTCATACCAGTCAACATTACAATTTTACTTCAATTCTTAGCTAATGCCGGGAATACAACAATGCAAAATTTTACATTGAAAGGAATACAAATCCTATTGTGAGCCCTAGTTTTTAGAAGGTTCAGAAACCATGATTCATATTCCAAGAAAAACAATCAAATCACTTACCTCTTTTTGCACAAGAAATTAGGAAAAGAACTCCCTTGAACAGAGTGTGATTCAGGCTGCTATTCAATCTTATAATTGTGGTGCGTGCATGGTTCACTGGCAAAGACATCAATTACACTCTTTATTCATTCCTCAGCTATAGCAGTGGTCATGGATATTATTTCACCTACACTATCTTGTCTACTTGGGTACAATGAATTTCCCCTCCTGCGAAAAGATAATTACCCCTTCTCCTTGTATGTCTTTTTTTTTCTTTGAATGCTAAAATCCTTTTCACTTCTATGTGGCTCCCCACTGATGCCTGCACAATGCATACCCTTCTTCCAGTGATAAGTAAAAAATGAATAGATGCATGAATGCCCTATGTCTCTCATTAAATCAAATATTTGTATCCCTAGCATGAAGGTATTTACTTTTTAATTTTTAATGCATACCTTTTTTTTTGAAACTACCACTAAGTAGACAACACCACTTTCTTTTCAAAAAGTATTCTCCAGTAAAATAAGCCATTCATGATTATTCTCAGTTCGTAACAGCTATAAATCCTGTATTTTAAGAAAAGCTTTAGGAAAAACTTTCAGTTTTAAGCAAGCAAATCAATTGTCGAATTCCATTCATTAATTTAATTATTAAATATTAATAATGACAATATGGATCGACAAATATTCTTCAATAAATAATTATTCGAAATTTTAAGTTATCTGAAACTCATGACATTGAGTATTGAGTCACGAATTGCTAGAACTTGGCTCTGAAACAATAGGATTTGTGATCTAATAGGTTGAAGGTCATGAAAGTTATAGCGTAGAAGATTTGAACATGTTAATATTGGAATAGTCCGTGCTGCCACTTTCAACTGATTAAATTCAAAATCTTTTAAAACTACTAGGTAATTCATGCTATAGCCTCAAATGCAAAGTTGTTATCTGATATTACAAAGCTGCCTTCAAACATGAAGAAACATGAAACTCGTAGCAAAGAAAAAGGTAAAGAACTCTGAATTGGTTTAAGGATGATGAGTAGGGAGACACTTTATGAGTTACTAATGCGAGAAGATGTCCTCAGGGTAATTACGATGAAGAGAAGCTTATATAACAATGTAGTACTAGTTCAAATTCAAGAGTTCTGAGGCAATTTTGCTAGGAACACAAATTTGACAACTGATTATAAATGAAGAGCAATGGCAGAAAGTGAGAAATTCAAAATGATTTTTTATTTGCTTTATTTTTGTTTTGCGACTGAAATCAGAAATATTCTTGAATTATACTGTGTAGTTGAAACTAAATTGAAACTTCTGAGAAAACAGTGAAACCAGTCTTTGCTTTTATTAAAATTGTTGGCAAAGAGTACATGGGAAAAAAGGCTTTCCTCAGCAGGCATGAACGATAACTCATGCATGATAAACCCAAGGTGGGTACAGGCAATGCACTTTACCTAGGACTGGTCTTCCAAGACTTCCAATTTCACATTATGACACAACTCTAATTCCTTATGATACCTAAGGCTCTTTGTAGCTCCTCCATTATCCTTTGCAACTCCGTACAATGTTGGTTATGTATTGTAACTCCCTCATTACCTTTTATATCTCTCTACGACAGCTAAGATGCTTTGCAACTTCATCATTACTTTAACTGGTATGATTTTGCCATGACAAAAATGTCTTTGCCCTATGGTCCACACAGTGGAATAATGTTTACTCCCTAATGGGGTGTATGATTGAACATTTAGAGTGTATTCTTTTGAGTAAATATTCAGAGTGTATGAATAATGCTATTGTTTTTAGCATGGTGGAAGAATAACTTCAAAGAGGATTTACCCTTCCACTGTAATGTCCCTGCTGGATGAAAATCCAGTATGTTGGCTAATCCCAGGCAGATTTTCCTTTACATGATGGAGGAACATCCTCCGGGGTATAGCCAACATATCGGGTTTTCATCTGGCAGGGACATTACATGCATTTAGGGAAGATTAGCATTAAAAAGCAAATTTTTGAAGTATGACCTAGTAAAAGTTAAAGACACCAAATTACCGTACAAGACCCTCTGCTTGTGGGAAAGGACAAGGTGATTATTTCTGCAATTTTACTTTATAGATTATTCATGTTGGGTGGATACACTGAGCCTGCACCAGATTCAAAACAATGCTTCCTTTGTTGTCTTCACATCCTTTAACCATTAGGCCCCCCTTAAAGTGCTTTGTTTTGCTTCCTCACATTGGAAGGGAAGAAAACACTTCTTTTCAAGTAGCTTCTTCCTAAGAATGATTATAGCTATAAGCGACTGAACTCTTACATTTTGTATGCTATAGACTAGTTTATCTTGGCCTGTATAACTATAAGGTTAGTAATCTCACGAGTCATAACAAGCAAAGCTACCAAATCAGACTTTAGCAGCCATTGTGTTTTTTTCGTTTTTAATAGGAAGTTTTTTTGCATGCATTTCTGTCTCTCATTGTGTCAATAATTGTCATCTAGTTTTGATGTCCATGGACTAATTGATATTGCTTGACAGGGCCATTATTAATCGATATGGATTCAATAGCGAAGGTATAGTAGTTGTTGCAAAACGTCTGGGTGCACAGCATGGAAAACGGAAGCTTGCTGAGACGTCAAACACAACGATGCCACAATCAACTGAACAACAGAAACCTGGAGGAAAAGCAGGTCCTGGAATACTTGGTGTAAACATTGGCAAGAACAAATTGAGTGAAGATGCTGCTGCGGATTATGTTCAAGGAGTTCACACCTTGTCTCAATTTGCCGACTATCTGGTATATTAATCTTTCGCCTGCTTGGTTGAGTATAGTTGATATTTTATGCATGTACTCTTGTGTATATATTACTATTTCTGTTGCTTTAGTTTTCAAGGTGTTAACTAACAACTCTTGTTGATTTGGATAACCTTGATGTTTAGAGAAAATATCACTTGAAATGGGTCAGTTTTTTTTTAGCTGGACAGGATATAAGTAGGAAGCAGCCATTCAGCCATTATAGAGTAAGTTGTGAAGCATGTCATGCTATGTAGCCTAACTCAGACCCAAAAGACATGTGACATATTAATATTTAATTGATATACTTGAATCCTTCCTCCATGAAACATAAGGTGGTAGAGTATAATGACTATTCCGAACCTTCCATGGAGCATCACTTCGATGGTTGGCACCATAGTTCAATATCTTGTTCTCTTCCACTTATCAGTGAGACAAAAAAAAGTTTTCTTGGCAAATATTGGAGATAGATCAATGACTTCTGGGAACTTTAAAAATGGCTTAAATTCAATTAAAAATGCATTTTTTTGCAAAATTCAAAAAATAGATGCACCTAATGAGTCAATGAATGAGTAAAAAAACCAAACAAGCTTATCTAGATATATATAAATGCAATAAGTAACAAAATCGCATCCTCATGTGGAATTGCAATGTAGTTTGAGACTCTAAACTCTAAAGAAAACTACAAATTGAAATTTGTCTTTGTAAAAAGATAAGCAAATACAAATGTCAAGTACAATATGAAACTAGTTTACGTAGTTCTCTTCCCTTTCCTAGTAGCTCTAGTAACAACTATGGGAGAATGATGGGGTCTAGCAGCCTTAGGCCTAGCAATCCTCTGTGATGTAGATGGTGCTAGTGCTGGCAATGACTCCTCATGATCTAAATCCTTACTTTCACTATCCTCACTATCAGTGTCCTCACTCTCATTGCCCTCCTCTTGAATGTCATCTAGTCTTGGTGCAAAACCCTCCTCCGAAGCCTTCCTCTCCAAATCATATATGTCATCCTCTGTGAACGTTCGAGGCTGCTCCTGTGCTGCCCAATCACCATAAGTATCGATGTCATCCAAATCAAGTTGCTCTATTGGTGATGACTGTACTGTTCTTATATGCAAATTTAGGTTATATTGCACAAAGACAAGGTCATTTAGGCATTTCTGTGCCAACTTGTTCCTCTTCTTTGTGTGAATGACTTCAAATATGCTCCAATTACACGCACAATTGGATGAGGTACATGGCTGACATAAGATGCAAAGGGCAAGTTTTTGTAGATTTGGGACATTTCTACCCCAAATTCCCCAAGCCTCTACAATATAAATGTTAAAGAGTTAGAAAGCAAGGTGAGAAAAAATTTTTGTAGCTTAATATTAATCTGCTTATCATGCATGTGAAATACTCCAAATTCTAAATATTGTACTCGGGGTTTGAGTGTTTCTGTCTCTCTTTTGCATGTCTAAAGAGGATAGCTTGCGTGTTGCATTTTGTTACAATTTCATCTCGACCACAATGAGGTCTCTCACCTCGATGTTAGGTATCGTCCTTTGCATGCATTCACTGAAGCCCTCCATGACCTTTGCATTGGGATCCCCATAGGATGGAGATGCGAAAACGAGCGTTGAGGAAATACCCTGCTCCATGAATGGGTTGGTGGAGCTGATTGCTCCACCTCATATCAATAATTGCCCATATGGGCTCAAAATTTAGGTTGTTCCCCATGTATTGATCTCTTATAGCCTCTTTGGCCCTATCCATGGCCTCTTAAAGGGACCTTATTGGGGTTTAATCCCCTTCTACCAAGCAAAGAACTTTAACCAAGGGCTTTGCCACCTACAAGTGAAACGTAGAAAACAATTATCATTAATCTGAGAGTAGGGCTATAAAATAATAATGAAAGACTTGATTATTGAATACAAAATATAAAATAATCAAATTTTGAAGTTCCTGAGTTATCTCCATAGTTTATGTAGCTAGATTAAAAGTGATTATCAAAGACAATGCGTGCAACACTCTGTCCATCGGGCTTCTTTAAATAACTTTACTCTAGCCATGGTGGACTCACAAACTTTTGCCTCAAAGGATTCATAGAAACAATAACACTTTTGCAACATTAAGAAAATCTTTTTAGATGTTGTGAGTGCGGGTCTAATCAACTCCTTCCCATGGGAAGTTTGTTATCAATTGAAGGATCCAAGGGTGATTGTAGATAGATTTTGTTATCTTCCTTGCATCCTCTACAACAAGTCTCACCCAATCCAATTTCTCTATATCTTCCAAAAGAAGGTCAATAACATGCATTGTACAAGGAGACCAAAAGAGTGTGCTATGATTTTTTTAAAGTATCCTAGCCGTTGCCACATATGTTGCTGCATTGTTGATTATTATTTGCACCACATTTTCAGATGCAACCTCCATCACAACATTCTCTAGCGTTAGAGCCAAAGTTTTAGCCATCTTGACCTTGTTCGAGGCATCCAAGGATTTAAGAAAGACTACTTGATCCTTGCAAAAAACGAAAAAAATTAATGATGGTATGGTTTCTTCCATCCATCTATTCATTTGAAAGTATGTTGCAATCATACTATTTCTGACGCAAGGATGGACGGGGAAAACTAGGGCCAATGGCACACCCAGCTCTTCGAACCACCCTGCAAAAGTTAACACAACGGAAGCAAGCACAAAGAACAATAATCGAAGGAGGAAGAAGAGTGAAATACTTTTATCGATTCATCAAAATATCTTCATACATGCCCAGTTGTAAGGCCTTCTAGGTTACAGCCAAATACAAATACATTCACATTCAAAGATCCAACAACAAATTCGCAGTTTCTAGTTCTGCTCTGCAATCCTTTTTCCAACTCCCTAATTTGCCTAGTTCTAAGCCTAAACACTCTATTTATACTTGCCAAAACGGCTTATAGATCATTCTAGAACATGGAGAAGCCACAAGTCGGCTCTCAGCAAATATTAAATGAAAATAAACCAAAATTAAATACACTAGTCAGCCTACATCAGCAATTAACTGTCCTGAAATTGATGTTCGAGAAGAATCGCGATATCTCCTAGCTTCAATTGAGTTAGAACTCGCGTTTTGAATTGTGGGTAGATATCTAGGTCCTCTACAACCCCTTAAGTGCGCAAGGTTTGATTCATTAAGGAAAAGTGCGCATCCATTCCGAAAGTTGAGCACAGAAAACTGTCGCGCAGAACTGCCAAAAATCGATGTTCCGGGAGAATTGCCATATCGCCCAAACTAAAGGAGTTAGGACTTGCGCTCTGGAACATAGATAGTACTCTAGGCCCTCTTGAATCCTTGAAGTGCGCAACCCTTCATTCATTAAGGAAAATTAGTTACACGGTCTGCAACAGGAACCTAGAAACCAAAAAACGTAGTTTCAACAAAACCTAGTTTCAGCAACAGAATAAAAACTGAAAACATGTAGAATAGCAGTGCAACCTAGGATGCTCCTGCATCAGACAATCAGGGTTGGAAGAAATGATTCTCTTGAATCATTGAGATTTCACAACCTGAGCTGAATCCAATTTAGATTGAAGAATCCATGAAGCATCTTCCATAGGTCTGTTCTTCCACTTCACCAAATATTCATAATAATCTTTTCCTCTTGCGCTCTTACCAATTCTCTAATCCAATACCTGTTCAACTTCTTCAATTTGCTTCTTAGGACAATCATCAGGTACAACAACTTCATCATCTGACTCATTATACTTATATAGATCAGAAACATTGAATATAGGAGATATCCATGTCATCAGGTAACTCAACTTCATAAGCATTTCCATTTTCAAATTTTTTCAAGATCTTACAAGGTCCAAACTTCTTCATCTTCAGCTTACTATATGTTCCAACTGGAAATCTTCCTATCTTCAAATGAACCATTACCTCATTACCAACTTGAAAATCATGATGTCTCCTAAATCGATCAGCATTCTCCTTATACTTTTGATTACTCTGTTCTAACCTCAACTTCACTTCCTTATGTAAAGACTCCATGAAATTAGTAAATTCTTCTCCTGCAGCGCTTCTCTTTTCTTCACTAGCAATATCTCTCAAATCTGATACTTCTCTAGACTTTATTCCAGTAACAATCTCAAAAAGTGTCTTTCCTGTGCTCCTATTCATAGAATTATTATATGCAAATTCAACTTGTGCCAATACCATCTCCCAATTACTTGGCTTATTCCCAACTAAACATCTCAGCAAGTTACTCAAGCTTCTATTCATCACCTCTGTCTGTCCATTTGTTTGTGGATGGAATGTGGAACTAAACTTCAACTCAACACCCATCTTCTTCCATAAAGTCTTCCAAAAATAACCAACAAACTTACTGTCTCTGTTAGAAATAATACTTCTTGGTAATCCATGCAATCTCACAATCTCTTTAAAGAAAAATTCAGCAACATGCTTATCATCTGATGTCTTCTTACATGGTATGAAATTAGCCATCTTAGAAAATCTGTCCACCACAACAAATATAGAATCATACCCCTTCACTATCTTAGGCAATCTAGGAACAAAATCCATACTAATGTCATTCCAAGGTTTATCAGAAATAGTAATAGGTGTATACAAACCAGTATTTTGACTCACTCCTTTTGCAACTTTGACAAACTCCACAACTCTTTACAAATTTCTGAACATTCTTATACATTTGTGGCTAATAATACTTCTCTTTCAGCAAACTCAATGTCTTATCAATTCCAAAATGTGCAGCCAATCCACCACTATGCTTTTCCTTAATTAGATTCAACTTCATAGAACTTCTAGGAATACACAACTGAGTACCTTTGAACAACATACCTTTTTGAATGAAATACTCATCATACTTACTGATGTGATTTGTTAGATTTGGTGCTCTGCACTCTCTCTACGCCTCAGGAAAATCAAGATCAACATCATACAACTCTTTCATTTCATTAAAACCAAGAACTTCAAAGAACTTCTTCTACTCAATGCATCGACAACTCTGTTAGTAACTCCAATCTTATGTTTAATGAAAAATGTAAAATTCTGCAAGTACTCAACCCACTTCATATGTCTCTGATTCAATTTATGTTGACTTCACAAGTATTGTAAAGTTTTATGATCAATATACTGTACAAACTCCTTAGGAATCATGTCTCCACTTCTTCAAAGCTTGAACAATAGCATAAAATTCTTGATCATACATAGAATACTTCCTTCTAGCATCATTCAACTTCTCACTAAAGAAAGCAACATGCTTACCTTCTTGACTTAATACAGCTCGTATTGCATTACCACTTGCATCACATTCAACTTGAAATACTTTGTTGAAATTAGACAAAGCCAATACAGGTAATTCAACAACCTTTTGTTTCAAAGTCTCAAAACTTTTATCAGCTCCATGCGTCCACTTGAATTCCTTTTTATCTCCCCTCATTGTCTCAGTCATAGCATTACAAACAACACTGAAATTCATTATAAACTTTCTGTAAAAATTAGCCAAACCATGAAATGATCTTACCTCACCCACATTTTTAGGTGTAGGCCACTCGAAAATTACTTTAACCTTCCCTGGATCCATCTTCAACCCATCAGCTGAAATCACAAATCCCAAATACACAATCTCCTCTTGCATAAAATAACACTTTTTTAGATTAATTAGCAACTTTTCCTCTTTCAACCTCTGCAATACTTGTCTAATATGCTCAAGATGTTCTTTCTTAGTCTTACTGAATATCATAATATTATCCAAATAAACAATTACAAACTTACTCAAGAATCTTTTCAGAACTTCATTCATCAATCTCATGAAAGTACTAGGTGCATTAGTCAAACCAAAAGGCATAACTAACCATTCATATAAACCATCTTTTGTCTTGAAAGCAATCTTCCATTCATCACCTTCTTTGATTCTGATCTGATGATAGCCACCCTTCAAATCAATTTTGGTAAAATACTTTGCTCCACTCAAACAATCTATTATGGCATTCATCCTCGGCATAGGAAACCTATATTTCACTATGATCTTATAAATAGCTCTCGAATCAGTACACATTCTCCATTCTCTATTCTTTTTAGGTGCTAATACAACAGGTACAACACATGGACTCAAACTTTCTCTGATCAAACCTTTTTGCAACAACTCATGCGCTTGTCTATTAAGTTCTTCATTCTCTATAGATGTCAATCTATATGGTGGTTTGTTTGGCAAACTAGCTCCAGGAATCATATCCATACAATGACTTATGCTTCTTATTGGAGGTAAACCATCAGGAATGTCATCAGCAACAATATCTTTATACTCATTCAGCAATCTTGCAATTTCTGATGTTATTTTGTCATTACCAATTTTTGCTGCTTGGTCATTACTACCAACACTCGGTCTTCTAGGAACTATGGCAAAACAAATTTAATTCTTCTTTACTTCCTTTTCAAATAGCTTTCCATTAACGATGCAAACTTTTATTGCAGTACAACTGACCTCATCTGGACTTTCAATCAAAGGCAGCAAAGTTCGTTTCTTCCCATTTTTCAAAAGAGTATATTGATTCAATCTTCCATCATGCACAGCATATCTATCATATTGCCAAGGTCTACTCAAAAAAATATGACAACAATCCATGGGCATAATATCACACAAGACTTTATCAAAATAATGTCCAATTTTGAACTTCACAAGGCATTGCTCACTTACCAATATCTTATGCTCATCTTTGATCCATGAAACATGATAAGGTTTGGGATGTTTCATCCTTTGCAACTGCAACTTTGTAACCAGCTCTTTTGATGCCAAATTTGTTGAACTTCCACTATCAATAATCACCTTGCAGCATTTTTCGATTCATCTTACATCTGGTCTTGAAAAGACTTCTTCTAAGGACAGGTTCCTCATCTCTTCCCTTATTACATAAGGTTCTTCTCACCATCAAATTTTCTCCAACCTCAGGTCCACTTGGTGAACTCTCAATGTCTTCTTGAATCAGAACATTTCTATTATTCTGCCCACTTTCAGAAGATCTACATTCAAAAGATCTATGCCCTTCTTTACCACATCTGAAACAATTACCACGAAAACCACCTCTAGGATAAGAATTACCTCTTCCTTGGTAAGATCCAATACCTCCTTGGTATGAGCTACCACCTTTCCACTTAGTCTTGTCTTTGTCATCATTCTTCCATTCTGATTTGCTTTTATCTTGTACAAAATTTTCAGATGTGCCACCTTCACCATAAGATCTACCTCTGCCTCTTTGGAATCTACCACCTCTACCTCTTTGTCTTTGTTCATGCTTCTTTGCTAAGATCTCCTTAGCTTTCAAGGCATATTGATATGCTTCTTCAACACTTTCTAACTTCACAAAACTTATTTCATCTTGAGTTCCAGATCTCAATCCATTTATGTACCTTGCAATTTTCTCAACATCATCATCCACATGTCCAGATCTGATGTCCAATCTATAAAATTTCTTGGTATACTCTTTCATAGTCATGTCCTTTTGTTTCAAATTTTGCATCTTTCTCAACAAGCGAACTTGGTAATTAGCAGGAAAGAATTTGTTCTTTACCTTGTTCACCATCTTTGGCCAAGTTATGATCTTCTCCTTTTCTCTTCTTTGTCTATCAGTTTGCAAATGCTCCCACCACAGTGAAGCATGACCTTTCAGCGTAGTGACTGCAATCTTCACCTTTCTATTATCAAGAGTGTTTTCATACTGAAAGAACTTCTCTATATCTGAGATCCAATCCAACACAACATTGGTATTGAATTTACCATCATAAGGAACAACTTCTACAAAAAGCTTTGAGTTTGCCCTAGACAACACTCGCAACAATCTTTCCTCATCTTGATCTTCCTCAAGTTTTGGATTATGGTTTGGTGTTGCTGCTTCATCATCACTTACATCATCAAGGTGTGCTCCTCTCCTCTGTGCTGTCTCCACAACATCTAATTTGGTTGCAATTTGTCTTAACTGATCCAATATAGCATCATCGACATTTCTTCTACTATGAACCATCTTTACAAATCAGATTCGTGCAAGATCGTAACCCTCTGCAAATTATAGGTCAAATTTGCAGATCTGCCACCCTACAACCAAATCCAAATTAGGGTTCTGCACGATCCAATCTTCACAAGGATGAACCTCAAGTGCTCTGATACCACCTGATGCAAGGAAGGATGGGGAAAACTAGGGCCAATAGCACACCCAGCTCTTTGAACCACTCTGCAAATGTTAACACAACGGAAGCAAGCACAAAGAACAGCAACCAAAGGAGGAAGAAGAGTGAAATACTTTTATTGATTCATCAAAATATTTTTATACATGCCCAGCTGTAAGGCCTTCTGGGTGACGACCAAATAAAAATACATTCTCGTAGTTTCCAGTTTTGCTCTGCAATCCTTTCTCCAACTCCCTAATCTACCTAGTTCTAAGCCTAAACACTCTATTTATACTTGCCAAAACGGCTTACAGATCATTCTAGAACATGGAGAAGCCACAATTCGGCTCTCAGCAAATATTAAATGAAAATAGACCAAAATTAAATACACAAGTTGGCCTGCATCAGCAATTAACTGTCCTGAAGTCGAAGTCCGAGAAAAATCGCGATATCTCCTAGCTCCGATTGAGTTAGAACTCATGCTTCGAATTGTGGGTAGATATTCAGGTCCTCTACAACCTCTTCAGTGCGTAAGGTTTGATTCATTAAGGAAAAGTGTGCATCCATTCCGAAAGTTGAGCACAGAAAACTGTCGTGCATAACTGCCATAAATCGATATTCCGGGAGAATTGCCATATCTCCCAAACTATAAGGAATTAGGACTTGCACTTTGGAACATAGATAGTACTCTAGGCCCTCTTGAATCCATAAAGTGCGCAGCCCTTCATTCATTAGTTACATGGTCTGCAACAGGACCTAGAAACTAGAAAATGCAGTTTCAGCAGAACCTAGTTTCAGCAACAGAATAAAAACTAAAAACATGCAGGATAGCAGTGCAACCCAGGATGCTCCTGCATCAGTTTCCATTGTAATTTTTGTTCTTCAACCACATCTTTAGCACTAGAAATGTCTTTGAGCAATCTACAAGCACAAAATAAAAAATGACATTAAGTACACATCTTTGATTAAAAAAAATTACATTAAACAAAAATAAGTAAATTGTAAAATTGTAAAAGTATTCAAATTTGAAACAAGTAGACTAACCTCCCACTCAAGTCTATAGGAGTAAGTGCCTTGTAGCCCTTTCTCGCTACCGTACAACTAGTGACGAAATTCAGAAAATATGGACTGTTGCAACATTGAAAGGGATGTTAATAAACCAAAAATCGACACATTGAATGTCAACTTGCCGATGCACATCACTATACCATCCAGTACCCTCTAGGGATGGTTGTGCTTCTATGCACAAAAAAGACATCAAGAGAAGATTTTTGTGGCCTACTAGAACCAATGGAAGTCGAATATGAGTGGATGGTAGGTGTATGGATTTGTGGGCCACGAAGAGAGCCCACTACACCCTCAACTGCTGCTTCTTCATCAAGGTTGAGTGGATACTTGGTCACAACCCACTTTATTTCATTATGATCATTGGTTCAACACAATCCTAAGTCCAAACTAATAATGGTGATTAGAAAATAATAAATGATTCTTAATAAAAACATACCTTGCGTTCAAAAATGACTGACCTCATGGCCAATTTGGCCCTTTTTCTTCTCAACTTTTTCTCTTCTTGTGCACTAAGAAAGGCAAGTGTCTCTCTTTTTATTTCCTCCATTGTCGTATCACAAATCTTTGTGTCACATTTTTTCATGCTAGCAAGGTGGTACTTCAAACGACATATGCCTCTTGATTTTTTGTTGGCATTTTATGCTATTATACTTGGTTCTTTCAAAGCCATATTTCCATACCTCGTCTCGTGCCCCCTTAGTGTGCGTGCCTACAAATCTAGATGGACATGCACCTATAGGGCGACTGGCAGATGCTGCAGCTGAGCTAGTTGTAGAAGAATATATATTTGTTATGTACCTCAAGGACGCATCCCTGGCCAAAGAATCCATGTTTTCGAGACGAGGACGTCCTGGGGATGGGGGGACAGGTAGGGGACGTCCCCCAGCCATCCCCAAAATTTGCAAATCACTAAGGGGCGTTTCTGAAACTTGGGGACTTCTAGGAAAGAAAAGGGGGACGGCTTGCCGTCCTTACGGAAAGGGGACATCTAGAAGTCCCCTAACTGTACCGGGGACGTCCAACCATCCTTGTTTTTGTGAAGCTCAAATTTTTTTTTAAACAAAAAGCTTTATTTTGTTTGTCCTAACTTGGTCATCCAGTGGGCTCTGCCTTTCCAAATGCCCTAAAAGAGACCACATTGTGGTTGTTTTGTGATTTGTTTGGTTTTGCCTGTGAAGTTGGAGTGTGTTACAGCTGGCTAAGGTTTTCATTTTGCAAGAAGAGGTGATTTTTTTGCTTCCAAGAGCTTGAGCAGCAGTCTACTTCATTTTTCTATATTTTGTTTTCTATGTTGAACTTGAACACGATGATGAAATTTTTTGACTGCCCTCTAGCCTTTGGGCATATTTAAATTTCCAGATTTTAATGATATTGTTCACTGCTAAACTTATTTTTAATTTTTTTTTGTTCACATATTGATATGCATATTGACAATTAAGTACTGAAATTGGTTATTATTTCAAAGATGGCATTCAAATGGTGTATGTCAAGGTTCTATAATGTTTAAATGACATGCTTTGTGCTTAGTTTCATATGAAAGACATGTATATTTGCAATTTTCAGTGTATATTTTAAAATTTCCCTATATATATAGTGGTCCCACCTTGTCCCCAAAATCGCCAAAAAAATTTGTTGTCCCAGAAACCCGTCCCACTGTCCCCTGCCGTCCCTGTCCCGAAAACTCGGGGGAACATAGTATATTTGCCATTTAATGTAAAATCAACCTACACATACAAAATACAAATTGAAGCCACAAATTTAGAAATTTAATAAACATATTTAGGAACAAACTAAATTAGATTAAAACCTTAAATAAGTTTTAATACAAGTTGAAACTTGAAAGAAAAAAGAAAAAGAAAAAATGTGTTAGGTTATGAAATTATTGAGAGAACTACGAGTTTTTTTGGAAAAATTGCAAAAACATGTTAGATCTTAGTCATTCCACTCTAAAACGTGTTAGAGAACATTGCAAATGGTATTCTAGAGATTCAATAAAGTTACATGCAACTAAAGCAAAACAAAACAATTTATAACTCAAAAGAAAAATTATTTAGAAAACTTACTTGGGAATCCGGATCTGCTTGAAAAGAGCTTTGAATCCACTTCAAACCCACTTGGAATCAATCTACAAGGCTACCAAACACTATTTCTCTCCTCCACAATCCTTCTCCTCTCTTCCAAGTGCTCTAGAATAAAAAAAAATTGAAATGAGATACCTTGCATGGTGTCCTGTTTTGACAGTCACTGCTCGTGAGAAAACAATAAGTTATCACGGTAAAAGTGCAATATCTTAGGGATATATTGCCAGTTTCCTCGGTGAATATCTCGCAAATTACTCTCTACGGAACCTTCACTCCAGTCCATTCCTCAACTTCCACCTAGAAATATATTCAGTTGTTGTTTTTAAGATGTCAATGTAATATTGTTTAGTGAAACTTTTATACTTCCTTTCCTTCTTTGTTTATAGGAGTAACTTTCTTTCGTGGGAGTTCTTTTAACATGTAAATTGAGAGTTATTGGTCCCTTGCCCTTCATATTAGCACTGAAAAATCTAATTGCTTTTGAATAATGGTTGCTGCCTGAACTGACATGGCTGCATAGGCGGCCAAGGAGTACAGATGCCAATGGTAGAAACAGTTAGATGTGACAAACCCAACCTAAAGAAGCTTGAAAAAGGACTATAGTCAAAGCTTCCAGACTGTGACGAAACACCAAAATCCAACAAAACAAGCAGGAACTATGGTACAAAAAGAGACTTTTCATCTCAGTTACAACTTCTAACCCTACAAAGACTACTCCATTCTCATGTGCAACAGCCATTGACTCATGCATGTTTCACTGTTTGAAGTTTTGAACATGTATCTACTTGGAGTCCCTTTTTTGTTGTCTAAGTTCCCAGTTTGGATTCGAGATTTGGGTTCAAGATTTGTTTAAATATTTTTTGGGGTGGGTTTGAATTTGTTTTGGGTTCTTCCATTTAAAAAAATATGTTTTTTTAATATATATAAATATATGCAGCAAATAAGTTCATACACCACAATGCTAATAGTAAAGCAACATATCGAAAATACTCCTTTTTGGCTATTTAAGTGGTCTGTTTTAAGGTTGGAGGGTCGAATAGACCAAATTAGGCTAAAAGAAAACACTACAAAAAACTCAAAAAAACTTGTTTTAAGCTTAAAGTCAGTGTGGGCAGCAAATTAGTTGTAAATAAGTCCAAAGTCAGCCTGGGACCATATGACATACTTCGGGCTGAATTGGGGGCTTTGCAGCCAAATTTGAGCAGAATTTGATAAGGGCCAGACTTTGCACAGAATCAAACCAGATTTTGAGGGTTGCAGGAATGAATCTGGTAACTTAGTTTTGTGTTAATCCCATATTTCTCCATATGGAGGGTGTTCATTGATATTAGAGGAAAAATTCAACTTTGACAAGAAAAATCAATATTTCAAAATTCCTGGACACTCTTCCTTACTTCCGTTCTCTCTATCATCTATGCATTTACGACAACTTCAAAAAGAACATCAGATTCTTTTTTTTAGAAGACAAGAAAATTAAACTCTGCATTTTTTGTGGGTTCCCAGCATTTCCCCACTTTTCTGAAGCAATTGAAAAATATTTTATTTTAGGGTTCGCCAAGAAATTTCCAAGGGAGATATATGCTTCAGTCCAGAATTTAGCTGCTTTGGGTTTACTGACCTTGTTTTCTTTACATTTTGTTTGTGATCTGTGTTTGGTTAATTTTTATAACATAGTGTCTGTTTTACATTAGTACTTGATTGTAACAAGATTACTTTTTGGGCCTGTTTGACGTGCTTTGGTTATGCAAGGATTTGAATATAATCTCTTCTCCTCTCTATTTCTTGTCAATGTGTAAAAGAAAATTTGAGGGGAAAGACTAAGCTTCTGATTGATGTTGATGAAGTAAACAAGTTTTCTATCTGGCTTTGATTTGCTTGTGGCATTCGTTTGACTTCAGAAGTGTTTTCAGGTGATTAATGTTTCATCTCCAAACACTCCTGGACTACGGAAGCTTCAGGGCAGGAAACAACTAAAGGACTTAGTAAAGAAGGTTGGAATAGTTTATGATGGTGTTTTATGGCAGCAAGTTTGGGAGTTTGGCCTTTCTGTCCATGTTCTATTTGTTGTTTTCTTTTAAACCTTGAACTAGTGTGTTTCTTGACATGCATTATGATAAAATCTTTGTACATGAAGGTGCTTTCTGCACGTGATGAAATGCAGTGGGGAGAGGAGGGACCACCCCCTTTGCTTGTAAAAATTGCTCCTGATTTGTCCAAGCAAGACCTTGCAGATATTGCTGCGGTAAGCTAATATTTTGACTAAGTCCCAGCCTTATTGTTGATAGTTATGTTTATGATAAAAGCAATTTAGTAGGTTCTAATTCTATTCTCTATTTGTGTTTACAGGTTGCACTCACTCTCAGATTAGATGGCCTGGTATAGCTTTAATACTTCGCTTTGCTATATGTTTTACACGAGAGTTGGATTTTATATATAGATGAAAATTTGGAATTTTTGAATTAAAGGAATTCACGGCAAAACCAGAAAATAAGGGAACGTGATAAATGGGAATGGTGCTTATATTCATGTTCAATATAGCAATGTTGGAGTGCGTAGATGCTAGAACATAGCTGACCTATTTTGGATACATAATGGATAAATATCAGCTGCATTTGGCATTGTTCAAATAAGAATTGCTGTTTCTGTGCTTAAAAATGACATGATTATTTTATTATCCTGGCACTAAAGTGAGAGCATTTGGAAAATATAGAAGCCATAAGCACCTTGTAAATCCATAAAATGGTAGTGGAGCGGAGCTTTGAATAGCGGAATACTATTAGTTAAGCATGGATCCATTGTTTAAACATTTTTTTTTTTCTTTTTTTGAGGTAAAAGGCATAAGCCTGAAAAATTTACTGATATATGAAAAGTGTGAAGTACATCATTATATTTGTATAGTCATTTACAAAAATTCCAACTATACAACTGTAAGAAAAGCCTTTCAGCTCTAGCAAACCATTGAAGACGCCATCTCAATCACCTAAATGTTTCAGTTACTATGGATGATGTTGTTGTTGTGAGGTTCTCACACCATCACCCCAAAACTTTGGGGAACCCCTTTTTTTAATTGCCTTGGCAAATTTTTTGAGTTGTCCAAAAAATTTTGATTTGATTTTTTGAAAACTTTAAGCCTTGGACACCTTTAGGGCCAGTGGGGAGAGGGTTAGACTTATTTTTCACTCGCTTTCAACTTGATTTTCCAGAACAACCAATTTAATCCTTAGGCTGGACAAAATCTTAAAAAGCAACACTTGGCAGGATAAAATTGTAAATTTTGTACTTAGACGATTTCTTTTGAAAATTTGGATATAATTGTGTAAATTTAGATAATTTTCAAAAGGTGAAATTTTGTTAGATTTAGGTTTTTGGAAAATCTTGAATTTCTTTGGTGATAAAAATAAAATAAAATTTCTTTTGTGAAGATGAACTCAAATTGCAAAATCGATTTTAGGCTCTAGAGGTGATTTTATTTTTGTCAAAAAACTAAAATTGCTTAGCAAAATCGATTTGAATTGAATTGCCAAAAATTGGCTTTAATAGATTAAAATTGTTTTGAAAAATTTTAAGCCTTTAATGAAATTGGTAATTTAAGATTGAAAAATGGCTTTTGGCTAGCCAAAATCCGATTTTAATGACATTAATTGCTAAATCATCATTAAATGGGAATATTTAGCATCTTCAAGGCATTATTTACTTTTTTTTTGTAATTTTGCTCTAATTGACAATTTAAAAATAGTAAATTTCATCCTGACAAAATTAATTTTGGGCTAAGTGTTTAATTGGGTGCCATGTCTTGTGTTCTAATTAATTTAATTTTGCTCCCAAGGTCCCAGTCGGCCAGCTAGGGAGGATGAGCAAGTTGGATATAAGAGGAAACTATTTCCTCTCATTTTCTCATTCCTCACTCCTCTTTGGTGCTTAGGCAATTTTTTGACTTGGAGCAGATTTTCTCTTCCTTGAGCGATTTTCCTAAGGCAGATTGGCATCTTCTTTGGGTGATTTTTCCAGCTAGGGCAGATTGGCATTATTGTTGGCAAATTTCTTCATGGTAGGGATCTCTATGTTTGTCGATCTTCCATGATTGAGGGCAGATCTGCACTCTTCTTACTTGGCGAATTTTGTGAGCCAAATTTTGAGGGAGTCGAATTTTGTGGGAGCCAAAATTTGTGGAAGATAAAATTCTGATTTTCAAGGGGGGCTGTGATTTTTCTCCTAGAGATTGGATGATTTTGTTGGTGAAGAAAACAAGTGAAAGTTTGATTTTTTGGCACATGCATGGGCAATTTCAAGTGGACAAAATTCTAATTTTTTTTAGCTAGAGCCTTAAGATTTGCAATTCTCAGTGTTTGATCCTAAATTCCAAAAGAAAGATCCGGCTATTGGTAGAGGTAACTTTAAATCATTTAGAGTTGAAAGGGGTCCTTAAGCGGATTTCTCTCTTTCGTTCTTATTTAGACATTGTCACCCTTGGTTCTGACATTTATCATCCACCACTTCACTATCCTACCATAGGTTGATGAGATGGTAGATGTTAATGCAAGCAAGAATCCTAAGGGAACAAACACTAAGAAAGACAAAGAGGATATGATGCCCAAAACAACTGTCTTCTCGAAAATGAGGCG
Source organism: Cupressus sempervirens (assembly GCA_028749045.1). Lineage (NCBI taxonomy): Eukaryota > Viridiplantae > Streptophyta > Pinopsida > Cupressales > Cupressaceae > Cupressus > Cupressus sempervirens. The sequence continues at coordinate 96,983,443 of CM053788.1, forward strand.
AATAACCAGTGCCAATGTCGGTACAGTAAACATGATGCAGGTAAATGACAGACTAAAGGAAGGACAATCCCCTTTGGCAAAGAAGATATATAGAAGGCAATTGTACATCCCAGCCTAGGTGTCGACACTTCCATACAACCATGATGAGCGACATCGGAGCAGCACTTGATTTTGAAGACATCAGAGAAGAGGATAACAATGAGACAAGACTTGGATCAAGATTGGATGAGTTAGGAAAGGTTGCTATTAAGAAGAAACATTTGGGCACCCTTTCCTCTCTCAACGCCTTTATTGGATTTGCAAAAGAATATGAGAAGGATCATGAGAAGATCTGGAATCGTTGATTTTGCTTTTGATCTCTACCGTCGGTTGTAATTTTGGCCTCTATATAAGGCCATTTTGCTCTCATTTGTGAAGGGCTTATGTTGGAGAATTGTTGCGAAGATACTATCAAAATTGTTCTCTATTCATTGCTGTGGCTTGCATGGTGAATATACATGATCATTTTGGTGTATTGCATGGTTCTTCTCATCTCTCAAATTAAAGTAGGATTTCATTTCATGTTGTTAGAGTAGAAGTAGATGGCTAATTGTATGGCGATGTTAGTGAATGTTTGATAGGGATCTACAACTAGGCCACTAGCATCTTAGCCGTTGGTTAGGGAGCCTTGTGTGGTAAACTAGTTCTCTTTTCCTTTGTATCATTGCATCTATGGAGGTGGAGCCATTGGTTAGCTTTCATCAAATTCGATCCCCATCCATTGCTAATCTTTCCATTCATAGGAGTAGGAGTAGAATAGCAAGTAGTTGAGTAGTCGGATTTCACTCTAAGCAAGTTAGTAAGGTAGAAGTCATTAGAGGCATTATTGCCTCCTCGCGCAATCAACATTATCTAGTGCTACACCCTCCACAATCACTGCCACCATCAACATCACTTGGCACTCGTATAAAATCATCACCATCTCACCAAAAACTCAAGTCATCCTCGAATGAATAGCGTAAGGCCGCCTACGTGATTACCAGCAAATCACATCGATAAAACTGAGCGAGTATCCACAAGTGTAAGGAACATTGGAGTTATTCTTATATCCCATGGGCATTAACTTTTTAAGAGAGGAATTGTGTGTTTGATACTCCATATGAAATATTCAATTATTAATATGTTATGTAGTGATACAAAAACTGACATCAACAGTTGTGCATTGTGATGCAGGAGCATCTTGGGTTTGCTTGGTGACTACTTTGGAGTTCATGGGAGGAGGCTTGATAGTTGCTTTGGAGGGTGCGTGGGCTAGGAACTCGGCATGGTCTTTGGTTTCTCGGCATGTTCTGGTTACCTTGCTTCTGGAGATATGTTTTCTGGTGCCTGTTGCAGGCCGTGTAACTAATTTTCCACAATGAGTTGGAGGATGCAAATTTCAGGGATTGAAGAGGGCCTAGAGTACTAACTATGGTTTGAAACGCGAGTTCTAATTCAATCGGAGCTAGGAGATATTGCGATTTTACCCAGATATCGATTTTGGGCATTTAATTTCTGTTGGAGGTCGACTTGTGGCATTTAATTTATGTATTTGTATTGAATTTGTGTTTTGGGCCGACTTGTGGCTTAGATTGGTATAAGTAGGGGTTATAGGGAAGTCTTTAGTCATTATTCATCCATCGCGGAGAAGAGGAGGTGGTAGAGGAGCGAATTTGGAGAAGAGCTAGTAGCTGTGGCTTAGAAAACAAGGAGATTGCTTGGTGGGCTTGCGAGCACAAGTTGAGATCTTCCTTAGTGGTTTCTACCAGAGTATGGATCTGGACTAGTTAGTCTTTGGATTGAATCTTGAGGGATCTTATAGAACTATTACATGCTTTGTATTTGTCCGTAACTGGGAAGTTCGTATAGCCCGACACATTGCATGTAATTAGTTATATCTATGAATAAACTATTGTGATTTGGCTTCAAATCTTGCATTGTTGTTTGTGTTTCCGCTGTGTGGTTATTTGTCGGGGACTAGGACATCTCCTTTGGGGATTATCCTGCCTTGCACTGCGTCAGGTGGAATTAGAGCGAAGGTTGTTCTTGAGTGTGTAGACAGAACGCCGAAGTTGAGGCAGTTTGCACCAGGACTTGGGTGGAGAAGTAGATCTGATTTGATTGTTCTCTCTAGAGTCCTAGATCTCTTGGTTGCAAGGTGGCAGATCATGGTTTCGACTTGCAATTGTAGAGGGCTTACAGATGGATTGGTGGATGCGAAGGTGGAAGACTGATCTTGTTGAGACATGACCGTAGAGAGTTTATGGATTGCAGATCCATGGTCCTGGACTTGTGACATGGTTCTTGATTGTTCATGCGAGGTGCTAGGTTGCGATCTGACTTGCAAACAATTCGAGGTTGTGACAAGGAGCGTGGGAATGATTTGTTGCAGAGGGTTTGCGAATATCTTGGAAGATGGCTCAGAGAGGATTGGACCTTGAGATGATTGCAAATCTTCGTGATGTTTTGGAGAGGAGGTTTTTTGAGATGTCTGCTCGGGTTGAAGCCAGTTTGGTTGATTGAGCTAAGAAGGTGGTTGCTCGATTTGAAACTAGTTCGGATGATCGAGATAAAGAAAGGATGAGGAAGGCATTCCGTAGATGTTTGTGGAGTTGGAGTCTACTGATCTGGAAGATTGTCTGGCCAGTTAGAAGACTTGTTCGTGAGAGAAGATGGCATGACAAGGTCGAGGTGGAAGAGGTTGGTTTTGTTGATCAGTTTGTGGAGCTTGATACAGAACTTGCAGAGCAGTTGGAGGTTGTTGTTGAAGATATTCCTATCCTTGTTGATGCTGGGACAAATGTTGGTTTTCGTGATCGGTTGGCTGAGTTTGACATGAAAATTGTAGAGCGCTCGATCGTGGATGATTTGGTTGCTGTTGGTGGTGAGTTATGTATTGCAGAGCATTTTGTTGCGAGCAATGAGATTTTTGGTTTTGTGAGTTTGGCATGTGTTGATGGAGATCTACATGTTGCTTCTGATGTGGAGTTTGTTGCTACTGATGTGGGGTTTGTTGTTACTGGTATGGATTCACTAATTGCTGATGTGGATGAAGGTTTGTTGTTGAAGCATTATGTTCAGTTTGTTTTTGGGTGTAAGCATGCTAATCGAATGGTCGAGATTTTGGTGTTTGATAGAATGATACAGGTGTGGATGATGTGCAAATTGGTTTTCTTGTCTCTGTTGGAGTGGAAGTAAAGATGAAGTTGGTTGTTGATCTTTCTTTGGGCATCAAAGTGTGGGACACACTTTTCTATTTACCTGGGGAGTCTGATGCAAGAGCATTTTGGGTTTGCTTGGTGACTACTTTGGAGTTCATGGGAGGAGGCTTGATAGTTGCTTTGACTGGGAACTTGGCATGGTCTTTGGTTGCTCGACATGGTCTGGTTACCTTGCTTTTGGAGACATGTTTTCTGGTGCCTGTTGTAGGCCGTGTAACTAATTTTCCACAATGAGTTAGAGGATGCTAATTTCAGGGATTGAAGAGGGCCTAGAGTACTAACTATGGTTTGAAGCGCGAGCTCTAATTCAATCGAAGCTAGGAGATATTGCAATTTTACTCGGATATTGATTTTGGGCATATAATTTTTGTTGGAGGCGGACTTGTGGCATTTAATTTATGTATTTATATTTAATTTGTGTTCTGGGCCGACTTGTGGCTTAGATTGGTATAAGTAGGGGTTGTGGGGAAGTCTTTAGTCATTATTCATCCATTTTGGAGAAGAGGAGGTGGTAGAGGAGCGAATTTGGAGAAGAGCTAGTAGTTGTGGCTTGGAAAACAAGGAGATTGCTTGGTGGGCTTGCAAGCACAAGTTGAGATCTTCCTTGGTGGTTTCTAACAGAGTGTGGATCTGGACTAGCTAGTGTTTGGATTGGATCTTGAGGGATATTGCAGAACTATTACTTACTTTGTATTTGGCCATAACCGGGAAGGCCTTACAGCTCGGTACATTGCATGTAATTAGTTATATCTATGAATAAACTATTGTGATTTGGCTTCAAATCTTGCATTGTTGTTTGTGTTTCCATTGTGTGGTTATTTGCTAGGGGCTAGGACATGTCCTTTGGGAATTCTCCTACCTTGCACTGCATCCCATTGTCAAGGATTTGTAGAAGTCTGAGGTTAGCACCCCAACACAAGTGCTTTAGCTCTTAGACCTCTGTTCAGTGGTTAGTACTGCCTTTAGAAGCTTTCAAACAATGGATAAGAATGTGTCAAATAGCTTTGATGGTAATGATATAGAACACAGTTAACAGACAATTGATTGTCACATCAATTTTGTGTAGCATCAAGTCATCCCTTCAACTTGATTGTTGTTAATAGCTGACGACTCTCTTTAACTTTGCAGATCTTGATGACACAGGCAGATCCTATACAATGAAAGCCACAATTGCATCACCCTTTTTACAAAAGCCTTTATCAGCTGCAGTCTTAAGAGCAGCACCCAGAATCACTTCGGTAGATTCAGAATCAGTTGCCTTTGCTGACCCTTCTGCCAGAGGGTGTATCAATCCCCTTTAAATGAGACTCTGTCTAGCAGGAGTTTCATCACTGCATGTCCAATCAATTGAGTCTCTTGTCAAGAGAGGAACGACAACAGAAAGAGTTAAGTACAGGTGGCCTATTATACTTTGCTACCGATTTCGCAGTTGTGCTACCACGAGTTAGAACCAGAATAAGGGTTTCCCTGGCTTTGTGTGCTGTCCACACAGCAGATGAAGCAATGTTTTCCAAAGGGCTCATAGTTAGAGGAGTGGATCTTATTAGTGCTTTGAATGTAGATTCTAGAACCATAATCCAATGAGGATTTAACTTCTAAACATATGCAGTCCATGTTCTTCACTGCCAAATCAGATTACGCCCCAGCTACACTCTCACCACTAATCCTAACACAGTCAGTACCATCAAAAACAACATTAGCAACATCTATAGCTACAGCGCCAGTTGGACAAGGAGACTTAATCATAGATTCCAATGTTTGGGTGGCAGTAACTACCAGCTGTGCATGGAAGTTGCATTCATAAATAATCATCATCTTTGTCAAAAAATATGTTTTCCACTGGGATCTACCAAAATCTCCACAGGCAACCATGAATGCATCCAACTCCTTCAAAATCTCATCAAATTGACAACACCTTCCTGATTCTTAACTTGCGACATCAGCATGTAAGTCCCCTGCTGGGACTTTAGTGAAAGATTTCTCTATTAAGCTTCTTGCAGACTTATTTCAAATATTCTCCGTATATCTTTTTATTCTAAAGAGGATACTTTTATACCATTATTTCAAATTGGTTTCATTAGAGGCAAGGGTTTGTGGCTTTTGATTTGTTATTATATATATTATTGATTTAATTTATTTTTTATGAATAATAGATCTATTTATTTAAAATTAGTTTTCTTATATCTTGATCTATCATATTTAAAGGATAATATATTATTATTTTAATAGATTATAAAAAATATTGTTTGCCTTTAATGATGTATATGGTATTAAACAACCAATTAATATCTAACTTTTGATATATGAATATTGATTAGAGATCCCATAGTCGCCACGATTTAGGCAATTTGGCAAGCTGAATCAAGGTGGGTGAGTTATGCTGACTCGGATCGGCAACTTGTCGATTTTTTTGCCAAAAATCACTTAACTCAGTGTTTCATCATAAATTGCCATAAATCGGCTAGACTACTCAGTTCTCTTAAACATATATTACCATTAATAAATGTTGTAGTTGGATATTTTTAAACAAGGATTTATTGTACAAACTTTGTGTTATTTTAAATTTATACTAATACATGTCAATGTGTGAGTACAACATGCAATCTCAAAGTGCAAAGTAAAACAAATCTAAATACATTGACTAATTCATAGCTTCCAGAACTATAGTCAGTTTGTCAGTCCCTTTTGATGATTAATTGAGTTATCTTTATGAATGAAATATACCAGAATCACTTGTTTTCCTTGTCTATGCCAAGTTTCTGCATCTTCAACACTGAACACAACTTGTTCCACTGCTGCTCCAGGTGATGCAGGTAGACCAGTGGCAATAACTTGATCTTTGTAGCAAGATGGATCCTCAAATTTGCACGTACAATTCAGCAGCATAATCAATGTGAGAGGGTTATAGAACTTGAGAGTAAGGAGAACAGAGACAACCGATTTGAGAGACTATCATTAAACATAGTCTCATGCTCAATTTCAACGAAAGTTAATGTTTCAAACTATTTTAGATAGAAACTAGAAAGTATTTGCAAATTCCATATCAACCCGAGGATGTAGAAGCTGTTCTAAGTGTCTAGGCTCAACCATTTTGATAGCAGAATGACTATCAACAAGTCCTTCCTTGACCATGTTAATGGCAATCTTGACAACACTTTTACCTGTCCATTTGCCAGATTGGCATTGTAGCAGCCACAACCTGTTTTCTTGTAATGTAAACTTGATATCCTGAAATGGCCTAGCAAGATGTTACACTTTACACTTATAATTACACACATTTCATGGATCTTACATATATTTATGATTTGATGTCATTGGTTTTATGAATCTCACATATATTTATGATTTGACAGCATTTATAATTCTATATATCTATGTCATATGATCCTATGTTTCCTATTTACTTCAGCTACAATTTTACATTTTATGTATGTGATGGATTTATCATTTATGTTCCTTGTTTATGTATGTTAGCTTCTATTTGATGATGTTATCGCGTCTTTAAGTTATATTCAATAAAATGTGCATGAAATAAGTTTTAAATTGTTAAAATCCCAAAATTTCAAGGGTTTTTTCATTTTGCCGATTCGTAGCCGAGTCACAAATCAAGTCAGCCTTGCCGAGTCCGAGCCGATCTGATTTTGGGAACTATGATACTAGTTATATTATAGTATTTAATTAATATAAATTTTCTACATTTTAAATATATTCTAATTATCATAATATCATTAGTTATAATTATTGAATCATTGTGTCAATATTATATATATATATATATATATATATATATATATATATATATATATATATATATATATATATATATAATGTTATATAATATTTATTTATAAAATATATTATTATATTTATTTGTCGTAATAAAATACTATATTATAGTTTTATCTTTTTTATATTTTAGGTATTTTATTCTTGTTTATTAATTATCCATAATATAATTTATATTTTGACAGTGACATTACAGTCCTCCCCTCTTAATTTTTGCTTGTCCTAGCAAGATCATAAATATTCGTGTAGAGCATATAATTGAATGCAAGAAATCATAAGGGGTTCGTGGAGTATGCATGAAAACATGAACATACACGAAGTAAACATGTAAGTGCACGAAAACACGAAGTAGACACATGAATGCATGAATACACAAAGTAGACATGACGTAGACATATGGTGCATGCATTCTTGATTAATACCTTTCAATTGGTAATGAACTAGGGTCAAGAAAAAGGTTTACAAAATTCACTTCTTCAATAGAATCCTGCAACCACATTTGGTCATTAGTACATATGTGTATGTATAAGTTTTAAGAAAATGTGAGTCAAGATAATTTACTCCAAGCCGATCCATTACCAAGTCCAAGAGCAGAACTTTGGCCCCCTTGGCCTCGGTGGTGGAGTTTATGCATGCACATGAGGTGGCCTACTTAGCGGAATGCTTGTTTTGTTTTGCTCTTATTATTGTTCTTAGTCGAGAAAAACACTTCAAATGTAAACATATTGCTTAGGCACCAAAATCAATGATTTTCCTCAAGGCTCCATAGATTCAAGCCCTTAAGCCTTTCTTGGATGTGTTCACAAGATGCTCAGGGATGCTGGTCCTATCTTTTCTTGGAACAAATGATTGACTGGACTTACACTAGCCTCTCCCTAAATACGCCTTTCTTCTCTCTCCTTAGGCTACCCATATAGATAAATTAGTGATAAATTATATGTGAATTGAAAAGATCATGCTATCTTGGTTATTATGCCAGTCTATGAGAATGCTAAGATGCAACAAGCTGTTTAGACACCCCTCTGTGAGTTGTCTGTATATACATGAATAAATAAATTATAATTGTATTCTATTTAACATAATAACATAATTGAATGAAGTATAAGCTATGTATGATCTAGGAAATCCATGCTATACTGATTATAATTCTGGCTTAGGAGGGAATGCTGGGATACAATAGGTCGCTTTGACACCAAACTCAATGGTCTCCCTCAAGGTTTTTGTGGATCCAAGCCGTTAAGCCTTCCTTGAACATGTCCTCAAGGTGCTCAAGGATGCCAACCCTTACCTATCTCGAGACGACCTGTTGTCTGGATTTATACAGGCCTTTCACATATTGTATCCTACTCATTTTGTTTAACTTAGATTTATAATGAGTCTGAACATAGATATTATTTAAATAAATTGATTCTAATTATTACAATAAATTATATACTTACCTCAGAGATGCATGAGTCTTATTCTACCAATAGAATATCCTTCCTTCCATGCTGGTGATGTATTTTATGTCTGATTGTATCGGATGCAGATTGCAGAATTGCTCTTATTTGTTTTATACCCTTTCCAGGCACTGTATGTAATAAGATGTCTGTTGGATATCGGCTATATGTGCGGTTTAGGCTAACTGTTTATGTGCTGTTTTAGGCTGACTGTATTCTCAGTTTCCTTTCTATTTTATTTTTTTATCTGTTGTGGTCTTGACTGTGTTTCTTCTTCCAAAGGCGTACGCAAATGCCTCCCTCTGTCATGGGAGTGTTATCTTTAATTCACAATAGGTTTTTTTCAGATGTTATAGATGCCTATCGCTATAATTTGTCTATGTTTAAAGATACGTTTCTTTCCAAATGAGTGGAAACTTTAATGCCTTCATCTGAGTATCACCTGCCAACTGTGATCACTACTAATGTAGCTCCTTTCAAGAATAAAGATGGTGTGAAGTTTCCAATCATGTCTTCCAAAGAAAACATTTCATATTCCAATGCAAGAGGCATAAAATGGACTCCTCCATGAATACGATAAGTGCAAGTCCCATGGAGAATTCCATATGGTCTAATCGATGATTCAAATTGTAATGGTCTCCTTAGATAAATCATATAACATCAAGACAGACGTATCAGTTGTGATGACTAATGAATAAGCTGTAGTCATTTCATATATTCTCCTTGCCTTCATTGATTTATGATTAATTGTTACATTAACAATTTTCTGATAATCCCACTACCTATCACTGGCTTCATAACTCATATTCTTTGCTCATTAAAAAAATATATTTTGCATCGTACCTTCTCAATTTGTATTTAATAATCTTCTACTGTCGAGATGATGTTTTATCCAAACATTCCTTTCTCAGTCCGTGTAACTGTAGCCGATCTAATTTCAACATTATTGCCTAAACTGATAAGTCATAGGACCTCTGCCTCCTGATCTGCAGAAACATTTTGGATCACATCATTCCAGCCTAATCTGATAGACACATGCAGAGTATTCAATGACGTTGTTCCCAAGATGGATGAATGTTGACCCGGTACATCAAACATCAACATGATGAACTCTTGTTGTTAGCAGAGTTATCCCAGATGGTTTGAGGTTGAACACCAAACACGTTTGGAATCAGGAGCATCTATAGTTTACAACTCAAAATAACAGAAGCTCCCAGTGAATAATTTTAAGTTATCTCTGCCAGGAGTAAATGAATAATATCCAGAATAAACATGGCACTTCCTGACTGCTTGAAATCATTCTTGATACTATATTTGTGCACCAACAAAGATTGACATATTTTAGAATCTCTATTCCTTTGGCTGCTGCCAATAATCATTACCATGCTTGTACAGGAATTGGCTATGGCGAATCTTGGCAGACATTATATCTACACACGTTTACTTACCCAATAGTTTTAGTTGCATTCATGGAATACTTCCTGTATTTGGAATGCATCAAGTCACAAATACTAATATAATGATTTTGGCCCAATCAAAGAAATGCTGCCACTACGCCACATACACCTATCTCTAGAATTCTATTGAGAAACAAATGTTTTTTTTTTCAACTGTAGCTACAACTGAAGGAGAGGCGGTGAAATTCTTTTGTTTGCCCTTTAATTGCGAATTTCACAGAGTAGGTTCCTTTCATTAATGAATTCCCAATTTGTCTGGCAAAATCTTGTGAAATCCTTTGTGATTTTATTTTTATTTTTTCTATCCTACAATATTGTCTTTAAGAATAGGGCTACTGTGAATCACAAATGAATTATTTAATCACCATCTCTTCTCAGGATTGCGAGTCCATGTCCAAGCACAGTGTTCATTATCATGGAAGGTAAGAAGTTCCCATAAATATTAATAATTCAAAAAAAATTATGTTTGATAATTTTTATCAATGTGTAAATATATTTCAGCAGTCCACAAAACTTCATAAAATAATTCCCCAGTCATCTCTGTGATATGGTTTATGGGACTATTCAGAACACTGAAATAAGTGCAGTCATTTGCTCAATATGAGTGGCATTTCTCGAGACCAGGTCGGCAGTCTAAGACTCAATTATTTTTTCATGGTGCCAATGCTCGAACCTAATACTAAATTTCACTGCAAATTATTCTTTCCATACTGCGATGAATATATTGTGGGCAACAAAGAAGAATCCTTCATCATTGTAAGGTTTGGCAGCAACCATTAGAACCTCCCATTCACCTACTGAAATCTGAAGTGGGTGTTATTATGAATTGTATCCGAGTTTCAGTTGTCCCCCTTCCATCAGTATGTGTCTCCATTTCCTGCAGTACCCCCCAAGTTGTTTAATTTATTCCTTTCACCTCTCTGAATCACTGATAACTACGGAGTATTATTTGACTTTTGCAATTGAGTAATGTGTTCACGCAGTGTATTTCCCAGTACTTCAATTATAAGGCTCATACCTGATAAAATAAGTGTTGTAGCCAGATGGTAATGTGAGTGTTAGAAGTGTTCATCCTCCATGTGTGCTCATAAGATCTTCCTTCAAGCAATTAGGCTTTACAAAGGAACTTGGCTCTGATACCATGTAAAAGACTGTCAAACTTATAATCAGACTGAGGTAATTCCGTCCGAAATGTATCAGACTGTTGTAATACTTATATGTTCTTTGATTTTACAGGTAATAATAATAAGTCACTGCAGGTATTAGTCAGACAGCTATCAATTTAAAGCATAGTAACAAGAATCGCGACAATTCATGTGATTCACACGATTTGGCTGTTCGATTCAAGCTAGGTAATTTTTTGTGAATCAGTGAATCGAATCGACGATTTCTTGTCATGAATTGCCATGAATCGGCTGGAAAAATTGGGCAGCCCAATTATTCTGGTTTCATGCCAGTGGTTGTGTACTTGTAAATATTGTCTGCTTTCCCCACATTTCGACCATGGGAGAAACTAGGTAATTTTTTGTGAATCAGTGAATCGAATCGACGATTTCTTGTCATGAATTGCCATGAATCGGCTGGAAAAATTGGGCAGCCCAATTATTCTGGTTTCATGCCAGTGGTTGTGTACTTGTAAATATTGTCTGCTTTCCCCACATTTCGACCATGGGAGAAACTGTAAAATTTTGAAAACAGGGGAAGAAAAGAGGGTATTTCCTGTCACCTGATGTTCATCTTGTTATTGGTAAGAAAAATCGTTGCTTATTATATAGTTGTTGGACTAAGGTTCTTTTTGGTTGACATGAAAAAATGTTTTGATGGAGGCAAACCAAACATGCCTCTATCCTATTTGGTGATCCAAACCTTCTACCAGCAAGGTGATTTGAAAGCTTTTGTGGAAAGTGTGCCCAAATTTTACATGTAAAGAGCATTTCTGGCATTATATTAGCAGTGGCAATCAAACAAATTATCATCTATTTATGAACTTTGATAAGAAAATTTATGTACATGACTTCTTATATAACAAATGAAAAAATTAGGCATTCCCTGATGCCATGACAATAATAAGTTGAATATATGTAATAGTCACTAGCCCGTGGACTCCATATTAAACAGCTTTCCCCTACAACATATATGTCAACACTTAGCATCATAAATATGTTTCCTGTTTGAGATTAATGTCTATACCCTTGCAGAGGTTCTAGACAATAGATGCACTTTTTGTCTAAGAATTCATATCAAGATCTTATAGACGAAGTATCTATATCATTGTCTTATCTCTTTGACAACTACCATAGTTGCAAAATCACACGGAACTTTCCATTACAAAAATATTTGTTCCTATACTATATTTCTGTGAGTGATAAGCAGCATCATGATTTTCCTGCCTGGAAAACGGAAAATTTTCAAATGAACTAACAATATGACTAATGTGACATACTCACTTCTCTCAAAGAGTTGTTTCAGATGTACAGGTTGCAACTCATAGCTTCTTGGACATGTCAGTCTGGGTTTGTTGAATGTCCATAGCTTCAAGCACTTTATCACAATTGTCTAGACTCTAGATTATGTGTGAGTGGTCCCCTGTTCTTCTATATGATTGTTCTTTTTTTTGCTAACTTGAAATATTTTGGTTCATTAAATTTAAAGGATCCCGTCAAAATCATGAAATAGAATCAAGATTCATAGATTATAAAGATGAATGAATGATTTAGTTACAGGACTAGGAAGGATTTTCACCTAGGTCAAGCTCCATATCTATCAGTTGAGTTTCAAAGTTCTGTGGAATGACCAGAAGAATGATCTCCTTGGGAAGCACACAAAAGCTAGAGATTATCATCCACACAACTTTAATTCTATCCAGGGCATTTCCACATCGAAAATAGGCCTCCATATCGCCCTGCAGTTGGAAAAAAAATTGTCTGATAAAATAAGTTATCAGGCATTTTTTGCCTTAAGCAATCAGCCAGAGACACGGACCTTAGAAGGGCAACCTATGAGCTTATGGAAAAACTGTATTCTGTTATTATTAGGCAAACTTGTCAAGGTTTCCTGCATATATTTCCACCTAACATTGATATATTCCTTGGGTAGCATGTTCACAACCCTAGGTGGATCTTCCTTCCTATTTCTTAACAAATTGAATATGATCAAATTTGAATAAGCGTTTTCTAGGGAGATGATGGAGATCAAGCCAGGCATAATCCTTTCAGGAGTGGTAACCTGATTGGTACCGATGCCTATTGCAGTGGCTATATCAGATTTAAAATATGTGTGACATTTGAAGACATGGGCATGGATATCTCTGTGTTGAAGGGCAATGGCAAGAACCAAACCTGCCAATCCCCTGTTGCAATATTAGATTGTTATCCCCCACCTGCAATTACAATGTCCAAATCTGTTCTCAGACACTACCATTTCATCAAATATCAAAGTGGGAAACATGTTTTAGCCGCTACTTTCAATGCCCACAAAATGAAATCAGATATTGGAAGTCACTCTTTTATAGAGATATAGATGAACGATGAGCAAGTGGTTGGTTTCTAATTATGTACACGAGGATAAGAATTAAACTATCCTCATTACCCAGCAGCTTCAGCAATTTGAAAAGCCTGCAACATCCAAGTTGATATATTAATCAGAAATTTAGGATGTTGCCAGGCTCTTGAAAACTTTGCATACTCCTGCAACATCTTGACCTATGCTACTGTGATAAACTTACCCTGCAGTCAGCTATTCTGAAAACGTTACAAAGCTCAAGTGCGGAAAACTTTCTGAGTGCAAGCAATTGGAAATATTGCCTTCTAACACTATAAAACAGGAATCTTTCGACAATGTTCTGTTGCAACTCTATACAAATTGCCCCCGTTTTCCCTCCACCAATTTGTTCCAGAATCCAGCAAAGCCTTCCAAAAAAGATGAATGTTTTGAGAAATTTCTAGAGATTTTATTATTCTTATTTTTCAATTGAAAAAAGAGTAAAACCCATGGCAAAATTAGGATTAGCCAATCAGAAAAAAGGAATTAATTTAAAATAGATCTGTCCAACACTTTAGAAGTTAATTGTTTTTTTATTGTAGATATTAATTAGGCATAGGCTACTTAAAACATTAGTTCTCTGCCTATATATAGGCAGGGACTAATAACAAAATGTTATTATAAGTCACTTTATTTAATAAAAAGCCATCCAACTTATTGCAGAAGTAACCATGATGAAAATTATAGAAGCTTCACCAAATGATTATAGATGTAGAGTTTTGCAATTCATTTGGATATGTTCAGGTGTTTATGAAAATTGATATTGGATTCAATTCCTCCTTGGGGGAGTGAAGTTTCTGAGGACGAATACCCACAAAAACTAGAGAATTGGATGGAAACCTAAATTCTTTGTTGGGAGGCGAAGCTATTACAGGTTTCACTATAGGGAGGTGGAGCATCCATTGAGATATGTGTGCAAAGGGAAGCCGCACGAGAAGGAATACCATAAGGTGTCGTGTGGAGTGCCCTCAAGGTAAGTTTGGCCGTAGATCGTTTAATGTGCTGTCTCCCACAATTGTCGGCGTAGACATTTCTGGCACTTCAAAACCGACGGGAGGAAATTCTGGAGAATTGACAACGAACAAGTTCTTCAAGAGTACTACTACCTAAGGAGTGTCGGAAGGAGGAAGAAGAGAGAGAAATCTCGTCGTAAGGGAAATATGAAGTGAACCTTGAAGAGGGAAATATGAATAAAGGAGAACACAATGTTATGATGATGTCTTTATAGTGACACATATTATATACAAACAATAAATGAATAAAAGTGTTCTTGTTTAAGTTATGTGTTGTTTCAATTCCATGAATGAGTAGTATACATGCCAAACTTATTAAATAAAGATAGAAGTAGAAAAGAGTGTATCGATAAGAGTGATGCTATCCAGAGGGCTTTATCACTACAACAAGTGGAATGAAAGAGAAGGTTCCAGATTGTTGATGTCAATATGGTAGAGTTTATTGCCAAGTACGAAACTTATGTACCAATTCTAGTTTACAATATTATCACAGTATTCATACCAATACATGGAACAATACACACAAATGGCAATATATATCTTTATAAGTGTACCAAAGAGTTTACATGACCAATATCAACGGTGTCCAGAATTACCATGCTAGTCTATTCCATCCACATACTACATATAGTGCTCGGGTTGGTTTCTAATACCAATTGATGCGACCTTTGGTACAAACTTCTTCTAATGACTACTTAATTGCTCTATTACGAAAATACCCTCTAAATTATCCCCCCTCAGAAATAAAAAATAAAAAAGAAGTCTTTTCCACACAACTTATCCAACTCAAGAAGATGGATGAGAGGACGTCCCTAGAGCTGAAATTGGAGAGGCTGAGGCGGTGAAACACGCTACTTGCTTCTCCTAGTGGTGTGCTTGTGTTTGTGTCTTAATTGCAACTCCCACTGGTTGGAGTGTGGTTTTCCTTGTTGCTACTCAATAAGGAAGAATTGTACTTGTTTCCAACATGTGACTGTCCTGGTTGGTGCTACGTGGCTGCGTATAGCCTTCCATCGGTTTGTTTGTAAGTCTTGTCGTACGACCTTCATTTGTACAACCTCCTTTTGCCTGACCCTCCGTACAAGGTTCCATATGGGCTTTCCTCATATAAGGTCCTTCCACACAGCCTCATGGTGTACAAATGACCTCCACTTTGTACGAGTCCACTTGGTATGATCTTTAATTTCCTTGTGCTACATACTTTGGCTCTGAGGTTTGAGCTTCTTGACACATACGACCCTTGTCTATACAATCTTGATCTGTTTTCTTGGTAGTCCTTTGCACGCGCTTGTCTTCTTTGTTTTGTCTGTTTGCTATGTGCCCCTGTTCTCTATGCGTCTATGTTCTTTGCCTCAGTATGTGATCTTCTCCCTTGGTATGCAACTCTAGGTTAGTGCGTACTTATGCTTTGTTGAGTTCTCTTCCACTTATCAGCCCTTCTGCCTTTTCCTTGATCATTCGTTCTTCTGTGATGCCTCGATCTTCTTCAATTTTTTCATCTTGCTAGGGTATCTTGTCAGTGTATTCAAACATATTGATTTCTTCTTTTTGCCTAAATTTTCAACTTCGAACCTTTTACTGGCTCTTTAATTGATTTGCCATCTAGTTTTTTCAACTTCATTGCCCTATTGCTATTGATGCCTTTGATTTGATATGGTCCCAGCCACAACACTTTGAACTTCCTTGGTTTGATTTCATTACGACTGTTATACTCCAGATCCAATTGCCTTGGTTGAAAATTCATTTTTGGAAGATGTTTGTTGTGCCAAAATTTCCTTCGATGTTGTACCACCTCAATAGCCCATTGTGCTGCCATTCATGTTTCTTCTTGTTTGATGAGGTTGTTGATTCATTCCTTCAAACTTTTCCTCACCACATCTGTTTTCTACTGCCACTTTAAGGCTTGGTATCATGAATTTAGTAGGTACCACTGCTTCTTGTCTGTACATCATTTGAAAAGGTGTGCATCCTGTGGTTTCCTTATATGTTCTATAAGCCTAGAGTACTGCAGGTATTCTTTGCTTCGAATTGTCATCCTCCACTCTGATACGACCTTTCTTGTTAGTGCCTGACCACCTCTGCCACTTGTATGCCCCTTATTGGTGTTTGTACGACCTTCTCTACTAGCATGTGTATGGCCTTTTTCATCCGTATGATATTCTCTGCCATCTGTACGACCTTTTATGCCATCTATATGGTTTGCTCTGCCATCTATACGACCTTTTATGCCATCTATATGGTTTGCTCTACCATCTATATGACCTACCTTGCCATCTGTACGCCTTGCCCTGCCACCCATACGACCTTCTCTTCCACTTGTACAGACTTCCTTGCCATTCGTATGTTGTACGACCTCTTGTACGTGCATACATCGTACGATCTCCTATATTTCTGTACGCCGTATGGTTTCCTCCATGCTTTGCATTGTGTCTGTACGTCATACAACACCTCTCCTCCAACCTGTTTTTGTATGGTCATATGGTGCCTCGCCATACATTTGTTCTTTGTTTTGTATGACTTTTCCCCTTCCTATTTTCGTACGTTGTACGGTTTGCCATACGTGCGCTTTATCTCTTGCCTATGTACATCGTGCGGTAATTTCGTGCCATCTAGTCGTTGGTTGTACGAAACCTTTTGCACTTTTTTTACTTATCCGCCTTCGAGTTGTTTCCCTCATACTCTCTTCTTTCTCCATGTCTGAATGGTTGGCCTGCTTCTAATAACCTTCCCTTGCTTTTGTCTCTCGTACTAAGGTATTTACTTTATTTGATCTTTTAAAATGCCGTACCTTTTGTCCCTCCTTGGTTTTTGGTTTATTTTGTTTTTCTTCCCCCATTTTTTTCTTTATTTGGTGAGTATGTTTTTTGTTTGTCCTTGTCATTCTTGTAGTTTGTTTTGCCACTTCTAACATATGGCAGCTTGGTTGGAACATCTCGTACTCCCTTATTTGCTAATGAAATAATCCACCAACAAACTTGTTTTATCTCTTGAACAATTTCCAAGTCTCAAGATTCCTTCCTTGTTTGGCTCTATCCCTCCATCTTCGTGGTACTTTGCTTCAGATTCCGAGTCAGATGCGAGTTCCTTGCTCACTATTTGAATCCGTAGATCGATGGTATACAAGGTGCTCTTTTTCTAGTTATGGTTGACCTTCGTTGTTATCAACTATTCCCTACCTAGTAATGTGTCATATCCTCTCTTTTCTAGGGAAATTTCTACAAAATCCAAGAAAAGTGTTGCGTTCCCACGATTACCTTTTGAGCCATGAGCATTCCAAAGTGGCTTTATACTATGTTGGTCTTTTCCTACTAGATGGAAGGTAGGTGGCCATAAGGTGGGTTTCCCCAATGCCTTCCATGTCTCTTCAAGAAGTACATTGACTCCTAATCCGCTGTCTACGATGGTATTAGTTAGTTTGTGACCCATAATTTCCGTCTCTACCATCGCAAGAGTTCTCCCTATTCCCATAGAAAACAACATTGGATTTATGTATAATGATTTTTTTGGTATATTATTCCTTTTGTCGTCTTCATTTCCATGCTCGTCTTCTCCTTTGCTATGACTGCTTTCTTCCATCCTAGAAATTGCTACCTTAAATTGAGGTAATGCATCCAACAAGTTGGCTGCCCTTACTGGTATAGTGGCTTGCAACATTTGTTTTATTATATTGGCTTTTGGTTGGGATCGTACAAGGAAGCTTCTTGTAATGTGTTCTTCTCTGTCATTCCTTTAACGTTTCTTTCTCCCTTCGGAGATCCATGTAGAGAGCTTTTTCCTCGTGTAGTCTAGCAATAGTATTTACCTCCAACATGTTCACAGAGTTTCCTTTAGGACGGTTGTCCTCCTCACGGTCTCCAAGTCCACACCATCGGCATAACCTATGTCCACTACCTTGGTGGTTTTGGTTCTGGCATTTGTGAGGAAAATGCCCCCATTTGTTACACTTTCGGCATTATATTATTGGTCGTCTTGTCACATTGTATTGGATGCATCTTCATGGTGTATTGTTGTTGTCATTTCCGCCTCCCCTTCTGTTATTCGGATAACCCCTTGGAGATGCATTGGAAATTGTATTTGTAGTTGATGTAGTGGGCGTGGCGGCTTATTCTGCTGTCAGGAGTATTTGCATATTCCTTCCCTTCAAATTATACAGATACTCGTTGAGAGGGTGCCCCTTCACCTAACAGATCTTACAAAATGAATTTTCAGAACACTTACTTTCTTTGTGTCTTTCCCTTTAACAATTTGTACACCATGATTCATTGGCTGTTTTGGTTTCAGTTTGCCTCACCATTCACAATATATCCTTATGGAGCATCTGGATGGTTGGGTACTCTCTATCAATATTGCTGCCACTTGTATCACTTAACATCCTTTTGTCACATGCTGTCTTCTTTTGGCTTTCAATATCCATTCCTCTTTTATATGCCTGATAAGAGAAAGGCGGTACTGCCCTTAGTTTTTTTTTCTAATAGAGGAAGACAATCCCTCTATAAACCATCTTTTCATTAGCCCATCGGCTGGTTGGTTTTCTAGTTTACTCATCGATTCCCTCAACCTACAATGTTATGTCCGTATTGTCTCATTTTTTCTTTGTCCTGTGTGATAAATTTCTGCCACTACCTCATCATCTCGTAGCAGTCTAAACTTCTTGTCAAAGGCATTCTTCAGTCTTTTTAATGACGTTTTTTCAGCCCCAACAAGCTTTGCATACTAGTCAATTGCCATACCCCTCAAGGTGGTAGGGAATGCCTTTAGCCAGTAATGCTCATCATTTTGACCACTAGCTTCCCATATTGTCACGCATGTCCGACAGTGGCATGTCGGTTCTTCTGACTTGTCATCATTGAACCTTGAAAGTTTTTGTTTATCTGATGTATTCATCATGTACTCAATAGTCTTGTTATTGGCGATTCCTAGTTCCTCCCTTATTATTTGTTGTCTTCCTGTCAGTAACCTTGAAGGATCCTAGGAGATTGTGCACTACTTCGTTCACTGTGAGTTCGGTTCATACCATACCAGTAGAGAAAACCCTCTGCTCCATTTCCCACTATACGTATTACCACTACGTCCCAACCCTGAACGAGATCTTGTCTTTAACAATCCTCCCTGGTCCTTGCCACTATTACTGCCTCTTTATCACTACTTATTGGTCAAGAGTTCGGCCCCTTATGCTTCCATTTTCCTACCACGTCTATCTAGATTCTAGAACATAGGTTCGATCTAGGCAATGACGATAGAAATGTTATTGTCAATATGGCAGAGATTACTACCAAGTACAAAACTTATGTACCAATTCTAGTTTACAATATTATCACAATATTCATGCCAATTCATGGAACAATACACACAAATGACAAAATATATCTTTATTAATTTTACCAAAGTGTTTACATTCCCAATACTAATGGTGTCCAGAGTTACTATGCCAGTCTATTCTATCTGCGTACTACATATAGTGCTCGGATTGGTTACTAATACCAACACGACCTTTGGTACAAACCTTTCCTAACTGCTACTTAATTACTTTATTATGAAAACACGTCTACAAAGACACTTGCTGAAGGGTTGACAGTGGGAAACCAAGGTGGTACCACCGAAGGTCAAGAAGCCAAAGGAGAACTGTACAACATGGAAGACTACCCCCTGCAATACAATAGTTAGCGCTAGGTTGGCAACGATGACTTAATAGAGGAGACAAGGAGCCAATTAGGGAGTTTTACTTTTACACCACAAAGTGAGGCAAGGGAAACCTGAGGAAGGTGAAAGAAATGAGGGAAGTCGAGGACACTAGGGCAATGAGGAGTGTTGAAGGGACACCGCACAGTGGTCAAAACAACTTGCCAGGATCCAAACCAACCAACTTGGGAGTACAACCCATTTGAGGCAACAAAACAAAAACATGTCGCAAAAGCATAAACTACCAAAGTTTAATGTTGACGGGAAGAAAGATCCCACAAGGCACTGTCTTATTTGTGAAACCATTTGATGGCAAATGGAGTCATAGAATAAGATGAATGGATCCATAAGTTGCATCCAATGGGGCCACCTTGCCCAAGATTGCCAAAAGGGTGACATCACAAAATTTGTGTCGATGGTGCAGCCCTAGAGATCATGAGGATGCTAATTGTCTGAAACCTGACGTAAATCTTCTTAACATCAAGGAAGAAAGATTGCTTACCATCACTTGGAACCAAGCTAAACAAATGACATACCCTAATCCTTGTACAAAGAAGTAGAGGGTACAAGAGGCTAGAGAGGAGATCGAGAAAGCAATGAAAGTTTGGAAAGATACACATAAGGCTAGCACTTCTGGATGAACATAAGTGAAAAATAATATATTACGGAAGATGTTAGAAACAGAGGTACTTGTCAAAATTCAAGAAGTCCTTAAGACCATGCCTTAGTTAAGGTCAACACTAATACGTGCTCCCTACAACCTAGCATTGTTTCACAAACCAACACCATACAACAGATGCATGTTCCTAGCGGGTTGGAAATTAGACCCTATGTTATTGTAAGTGAATAATGGATGACACCTTGCGGTCGTAGAAATGGGTATCCTTGGAACCATTCTGACGGACACCATTGTGGATGGTGGGTCTGGGGTGAATGTCCTTCCGGAGAAAACATGGAAGAATCTCCGAAAACCCACAATGTGGCCCCCCACCTTCAACGTATTGGGTGCTGACCAGCAAGGAATTAGACCTCTCGTAACATTGATGGCCCAACAGGTTACAATGGGAACGCAACTATTCAAGTTGGACTTTGTCGTGATTTTGCTAAAGAAGAAAGGGTATGATGCCATTTTGGGTAGGGGATGGTTAGTGATGGTGAACACTAATTATAATTGCAAGAAAAATATACTCTTCATGGAAAGCGACGCACAAAAGTTTGCTATTAGAATCTGTTTCTAGATGTTAAGTGAAGAGATCGCATCCTCTTTAGAGTCAGAGTCTAACAGAGAACATGGTCGATTGGATGAAGGAAGAAATCACATGGAGCCTAATGATAAAGGCCTTCTAGAATTGGGGGAATGTTCAAAGGATGACACAAGCTCGATGAATGGACTTCCATTGGTAGATGGAAGACTATGAACTTTGTCATAGCTACATGTTGGGGGTGGAGGTAATGGAATAAGTGTCAGAAAAAGATGTGTTCCTACCGAAGTATAGGGAATACAAGAGAGGGGAGGCCTGCATAAATGATAGTCCAATGCACCAATTTAATGTAGGAAAAACGATCAAGTAGAAAGAACCATCATTACATATTACCAGTGTTATATCGGTGTGGGGGGATGTCGGGACGAGTTTCAGGTGTGGGAAAAAAAGGGCCTCAATTTGGGGACGGCGGGGGCATGGTGGGGGTGTGGTGATGGGGGTGTGGGAAGGGGGGGAAGTTACATAGTATACATTTATGACTTTAAATGCTAATTATGAAATGATACTTCAATATAACATACCAAATATAGTTGAACAATGAATTTAGAAAATTGAAATGCAATTCACAAACCATAAGTTCAAACTTGAAACTTGAAACTTCATAACTAATGACCATCGAACTTGGTAACATACTCATAGTAAGTTGTAACATTAATAACATCAAAGTTTCAAACATAATGATAACGATAAATTAAAAATATAAATCATACATAGTACAATGAAATAATGCATCAGGACCATATCAAATGAGTACAATCTACAAAATGTCAATGATGAGAATGTAAGGGTGGGAGCTATCTAATCATCCCCTAAATTGAAGTCCTTGTTACTAGAACTACTAGACTCCTTTATGGCTAAGATAATATATTTTTTTTTACAAAAATGTGACTTGTCAACATGGGTCCTTGACGCACCTTGTGCGTCCCTTGCAAGCACCCATCACGCTCTCATGCGCATACCCCCGCACCCACGAGTGCGCTGAACAGTGTGGCGTCGCTCCAGCGGCGGTGTTGGTGTGCGGGTATACGACATACCCGCACCCGAGACGTATGCGCACCCAATGAGCCAAGGTTTTACCCCGGGTGCGTGCACCTGGGTAACGTTGCATATTACCAACTTCAGGGATGAGGAAAATCCACGCAATATACTAGTAGGGGATGATTTGGATCCTGTGCTAAAAGCTGCGAGATTTAAAATCTTTATGGAATACAAGGACATCTCGCATGGACCTACAAAGACCTCAATGGTGTGCTACTAGAGTTGTGTGTGCACCACATCCTCTTGGTACCTAGATTCGTACCTGTACGGAGAAGACTGTACGAAATGAACAAAAGCTATGCAAAGAAGGTGAACGAGGAAATCCAATGGATGCTTGAGGTAGGAATTATCTTTAAGGTGCAAACAAGTGAGTGGGTATCACCTATAGTGATATCACTAAAGAAAGATGCCAACCGAATCAGAATTTGCATCGAGACTTTCAATGCCTAAATGTCGTCACCATATAGGGTCCCTTCCCCATCCTGTTCATCGATATGATCCTCGAGGAGATTGTGGGTCATGAGATTTACTCATTCATGTATGAATTTTTTTGTTACAACTAGATATCTATCGCAGAGGAGGATAATTTGAAAATGACTTCTGTGGTGGAGAACAGTGTATACACGCAATTGAATGCCTTTCGGTCTATGCAATGCACCGACAACGTTTCAAAGAATAATCCTCTACATCTTTGACAAGATGTCGGTGGGGAACTTGCAAGCTTTCCTTGATGATTGGTCTATTTTAAACGGGCAGGACACGAACTTGGTAGTAGTTTGGGAGTACATGGAGAGGTATTGACGAGCAAGATTAGTACTCAACCCTAAAAAGTGACGGTTTATGGTTCCACAGGGAAAGCTCTTAGGCTATATTGTTTGTAAAACAAGACTAAAGATTGACTAAAACAAGGTTCGGGTAATTGTCAAGATGGAGGCCCCCACAGATGTCATGGGGGTGAAGTTATTTTTTGGGCACATCGGCTACTATAGGTGATTCATAAAGAACTTTGCCCAAGCATCATACCGTTTGGACAAGTTGATGTGGAAAGGGGAACCCTATGTGTGAGGGATGAACCATGCTACGTCATTTGCAGAATTAAAGACAAGTTTGGTCACGACACCTATCTTGGCATATCCTAACTAGAATAGAGTTCCCATGTGTATGAAGACTTCTCAAACTTTGCAAGTTGTGCAACTCCAGCACAGGTGGGTGATCATAGCTTGCATCACCCCATTTACTTTGCTAGCAGACTATCGTCGAGGGCAAAAAAAAACTAGAGTACAATGGGGCGGGAGGCCCTCGAAATGGTTTATGTCGTACAAAAGTTCAAGGATTACTTGTTGGCGACGTCTTTCATGTTCTATGTGGACTACCAGGCACTAATGTATCTGGTAAATAAACCAATCATATAGGGGAGGGTGAGCTGATGGTTGCTGCTACTACAAGAGTTCACTTTCATTATCATCACGCGTCCTAGGAAGAGCCATGTCATCACAGATCAACTTTCTCTGATCAAGTCAAGAGAGCCGCCGAAAGGAGTTAATGATGACTAGCTAGACGCACATCTATTTCACATTGTCATATTGTTAGAGTGGTATAAGAGCATTGAAGAATATTTGTCAACCTCAAAGTTTCGAAGGGAGATGTCGTCGGTTGAGTGACAAAATTTGGTATTGAGTAGAAATTTTAATTGAGCAACAGAGTACCTAATTGTAACAACTGCTTTTCCCGGGTCTTAACTAAAAATTAACATGTCAAAGAAATACAGTAATTACTTCATATTCATAGGAAGACAATTATATCAGTTATGTTCATGTGAATGAGATTAATGGTTACAATCACTTAGTAGAAATCTCATAACTAACAAGAAGATACCATCAATGAATTTACCAAGGAATTTAAAATCTACATATCGTAGAATTCAAAACCAAAAATCGTCTAGGGATGCTTCTGCAAAACTAGGTTAGTCCATAAAGTACCTCTTAAGAAACAAATAACTATACTACTTTATCGTAATGACAAATACCAATATATCATCTAGGGCATCAAACACCACTGTATCAATTAGGGCATCAATTACCATTGGATAATTTAGGGCATCGCATACCATTGTATCAATTAGGGCATCAATTAGCATTGGATCATTTAGGGCATCACATACCACTGTATCAATTAGGGCATCAATTAGCATTGGATCATTTAGGGCAACTAGGGATGCTTCTGCAAAACTAGGTTAGTCCATAAAATACCTATTAAGAAACAAATAACTATACTACTTTATCGTAATGACAAATACCAATATATCATCTAGGGCATCAAACACCATTGTATCAATTAGGGCATCAATTACCATTGGATAATTTAGAGCATCACATACCACTGTATCAATTAGGGCATCAATTACCATTGGATAATTTAGGGCATCACATACCACTGTATCAATTAGGGCATCAATTAGCATTGGATCATTTAGGGCATCACATACCACTTATCAAATAGGGCAATAACATTCAGTTAGGAAAATACGCTCATATTCATTATTGAAATAAATAGAAGATTGAAATATCAATCCATTAGATAAACCTATCTCCTGCATATAGTTATATTCCATTTCTAGTTGGAAGATCAACCAATGTAACTAGTTGCCAACTACATTGACGATAAGAGTTGTTTTCATTTAAAGGAATAACTGGAAACGATGATATAACTTAATCCATCTTATTTTCTACCTGAATAAACATCATAAAAGTAAAATACCTGCTATCAATAAATGTTTGAATGCTTAACTTATCTTTGTCTGATGCACGTCCCGATATCTTGTGGAGAGGGGAAACATTGTTAGGGGCTTAACCACCCAACCACAAACCTTAAATTTATCCCCACACTTTCTTTAACTAGAAAGGCCCTCCCTACCCGGAATAGACATGGAAGACCTTGTTAGCCACTGAGTATCTTGGTACTTAATCCCACCACTCGACTTTGACAACAAGATAAATTAAGTGGACATGCATGAGCTATTTAATGATTCTTTTAATAGTTATAAATTCATTGAATCTTTTCTGATTTTGGTTTCATGTTCTTACAGATTTTCTCTCACCTCTTCACCCTCTTTCTTGGCCATACAACTGGAAGAGTCCTAGGTATTCAAATCCTAGAGTAATCCAACTCTTTTGCTGAACCTTAGCTGGTGTAAAAAATATTATATAATTTCAGTATGTCATAACATAGTCTTTTTGATCCGATAACTAATCTTAATGGACTTGCAAGGAATATAGTTTGGTTTTGAAATGCATCAATAAGCAAAGACGTTTGAACATGTCATGTACATTTGATCTTGACTCGATATGGGAAGAATGGATTCATCGAATATCTAATTGATATTGTAATGCTATATTTATGTGTGGAATTCATGGACACATTTCTTACTGCTGTAAATTTGAATGCAATTACATATAACAATTTATGATTGGAAAGGCTGACCACATAACGTGGTCTCGAAAATGTGAGCTTGGCTAGACTCTATGCAACCGACTCCTCTTCATGTGAGCAATCCAAAACGCAGAGCTTAGGGTAAAACGTGCAGCAAATATATGTCTTTGGTTCTGATTTTGCATAAATAAAAGAGGCATTCAAAATCATAAAGGCTTCCAAGAAGCCGTGACTCTATGATTGGTTATAAGAGAAGAAGAATCATCTTCTTGAATCACTGATAAACTTGCCAAGGGTACATTTTCACCTCTTATAAAGATAAATAATTATGAGGAAGAATTCGAAGGTTACTAACTCAAAAAGGATAATTATTAAATTATACCTTTATATATATTTGCGCATATATATATATATATATATATATATATGTATGTATGTATGTATGTATGTATGTATGTATTATTTCGAGTGGTAACATTATATTATTATCATTTGTTCAAGGTCATACCTACTAAGGTATGCATATCCAAATATGTGTATTACTTGGAAGATTATTTTATCTTCATATCTTCTCAAGGTAAACACATATTTAGGTATACATATTTTAATAGATATGAGCTTGTATAAATTAATACTATGATGGCATCATACTTTTATACCTATGCGTACATACATATATACGTATTAATTGAAGTGATGAGAATGCCACAATATAAATCATTGAAGGTACATATTTTGATTAAGTTAATTTTTTTTAAAGATTATCCAATAGCTCATGCATGTTTAATGTGTGTATCCTATTATGCAGTTGGTAGGTCCTCAACCATGGTGATTCAAGATTCGTACCCGTTTGCCTAGTGATGGTGATGCCCCTACGCCCAATTCTTTTTTGACAATGTTTCCACCCCTTCGACGTGCTCTCTACAAGGAATTTCTCCACAGTTAAATCATATTACCATAACAAGTTATTAATCATAAATGATCATAACGGCTAACCGCCTTTTCAATTCCTTAAATTCATGATAAGTAATCAACTATCTGAAATAGCTTTAAAATATCATCACAACAGTTAACTAGCATGTTATCTTCATATGAAATTATAATGACTAACCATCTTACCATTTCAGAGGATTATAACAAATTTTAACTGTCAACTGACTTCATGTGAACCTCAACGGCTATATGAACATTTTAAATTGGGTGAAAAATCGGGATGTAACACTAATGAAGTGGGTGGAAGCACTGGCTTTGCTAGAGAACTCGATTGTGAGTATGGCAAAGTTTATCTATGAGTAGCTCATCAGTTCGTATGGCATTCCCATCCAATTGACCAGTAACAAAGGAGGTCATTTCGTAAGCCATGTCATTTGTCTACTCACGGCAGAATTCAAGATCCTCCATTTACTGTCAAGTCCATATTACCCCTAAGCCAATGATCATGCTGAGGCTACAAACAAGATTTTGGTATTAGTAATATACAAATTGTGTGGGGTAGAGCAAGCCGACTGGGAGAAGTTATCATTAGCACTCTGGGCATACCACACGACATACAAAGTAACAATGAGACAAACTCGATTTCAGTTGATATTC
Organism: Cupressus sempervirens; assembly: GCA_028749045.1. Taxonomy (NCBI): domain Eukaryota; kingdom Viridiplantae; phylum Streptophyta; class Pinopsida; order Cupressales; family Cupressaceae; genus Cupressus; species Cupressus sempervirens. Next base: position 97,010,915 of record CM053788.1, read on the forward strand.
AGATAGGAAGCTGTTGTCCTAGCAAAGTTCATGGTTCCTAGCCTACAAATAGCCATTGAAATGAGATTAGGGGATATGGAAAGCCCACAAGAGAGATTGCACCGCTTGAATAAGTTGGATGAATGAAGATTTATGACACAATGGGCTACAGAGGTAGCATAACAAAGATGCAAGGCATGGCTTGAGAAACACCTTAAACGAGTTCAGTTCACCCCAGGACAACTAGTATTGAAATACAATGGCCAAAATGAGACCGAGTCGAGAAAGTTTATTGTTTAAGGTAAAGTGGCTAGGTCCATACCAAGTTAGGGAAGTTGGTGACAATGAGGGGATCAAATCATTGACACTGAACAAACGGGAGATGACAAAAGGTGCAACAAAAGCCGTAAACATGTTGAAGTTAAAGGCCTACCATGAAAAGCGAAATGAGCATGTAGGGCGATCCGAGACGGAAGGAGTCCACTAGGAAATTTAAACAAAAACAAAAAAAGAAGAGATTTCCATACCATATGGGATTCCCTCTGTACAACTGGGCTACCATACGGACTTGCCAATGGGACCTTCAAGGCAATGAAAAACTAAACATTGTACGACAAGGGCAATAAGAGAGTTGAGCATCATATAGTAAATAGAGAGTCCATCGTCAGTCAAACAAGAATACATCGTACAGTTTACACAATAGAAAAACATTGCATAGGGAATTTAAATGCTGTTGGGCAAATTGAGAGAAGCCAATGAAGCCGTATGGTAGGGTCATCTAGGTATATCTTATGAAGAGAAAAGTTGCCAAAGATAAAGAAAGCAATACCAGATGGGTCTAAACAGAGTAAAGTGCTAGTCATCATGGAAGGATAATGTCAAGATAGACCACTAAACACAATGAGGAAAGAAACAAGGTGGCGTGGGCAAGAGAAAAGATTGGACATCAGACGTTGTAAGCTCGATAATGGAGTTGAAAACGCTAACAAATATCATAAAAGGTCAAGATGGTGTCCATAACATGCGGAAGGGAACAAACAACAGGGCTCAACGACAACCAAAAAACTTGATAGTGAAACATAATGGTGGGAAGGGCATAGAGAAAGGCAAAAGTCACCCCACACGAGAGATTGTGATTGACAACAACAAAACAAGCTTTTAGCTGCATCCATCTGGAGGTATAGATGAGAAGAGAAAAATAGGCATAAAGTAAAAGGCCATCGGCTGCCATAAAAAGAAACCAACTAGACCACACGACATTCACCCAAGAGTGTTAGCAAACTTGGTTAGCTTAGAGAAGAGGAAAATAATACATCAACCATATGCTGCCAAGTGGGGCATACAACTACAAGCCCTAACCTATTTTTTTCATTTGCGCAAAACAACAAAGCAGAGACGGTTATAATGTATTCAATAAGCAAGAGAAAATGCAAGGCGAAGTTGCAGACACAGACTAGTGGTTCTAGTAGTAGCATGGATAAAAATGCACAAGTACTACCATTAGGAGTCAAAGTTGAATGGAGAATAGATGCAACTTCCAAAGCAAGAGATAAGGTCTCAGGTAACAATGGTGTCAACTCCTATGAAGGACTTAGTTACACCACAACTTGTGGCATTCAAGGGTTTGAATAGGTTGGTATGTAGGAAGTGGTGACAAGACACACTCGACAATGATTTGAAAAAGAAAAGCTTAAGGGTTTTGCAGGTGCATTAAGCAATACACATGCCTATGTTGTATATTAAGGACTACAAAGGCACACTTAGAGCCATGATCGAGATTTTTAATAGACATTACAGAACAAGCATAGTACCATACCTCGGGTGGGATTTGAAAGTTAAATTCATTGCATCAAAGTTTACCTGTGTGTTTGGCATACTAGGGCATAAGGATAAGAAAATTGATGTGAAGGCGAGGAAGATGACGCATGAGGCAAAAGAATTTTGGATTAAGCTGGTATGCATGTAGAGACCTCACAGCTCCAGAGATGGATTCCATGGCAAAGGTGTCAAAGGGTAGAGGAATGAAGAAGTTCATCCGAGAAGATCCATGGCATTGTATTATGGATATATTAAAGAGAAGACTGGCAGGGTCAAGTCGTGCTTCAGATATCACTCTTCCTCAAATAGTGTTGATTAATGGCTTGATGAATAGTACAATATTTGATTGGGCTACATTGCTAGCATTGTGAATTTATGAGTTTATGACCCTACTATATAAGACATTCAATGTGCCACACTGCACCATTGGTCTATTTTTGGATGCCATGCGCAAACAAATTTCGGCCAATAGACTGGAGGTGGGATCTAGCCTTTTGGTACCTGGTGTGCTGCTAATCATGTCTTGTAGGCATTTAGACACACCAATGGGATAAGAAGTCATTGTAGGGCAGAAGAGGTGTAGGCAAGTTGTCTCCAGGCTGGAGTCAGAGAATGTGGATAGTGGATGCCATGAGTTGTTTGAGAGTTTTGGTACCTCAAACAAGGGAGATAGCCAAGTGGTGGACGACAATCCCGTTGAACCAACAATTGTCGTGGTCGCTTCAATACTTGCATAGGTCCTATTCATAGGACCCTTCTTATCATATGCACACTTGACTCCAACGATGTTAGTAGGATTGGCAAATTCTATAGCAATTCTGGCCTTTGGCCAGATCCACACCGTAATGAGCATGCTACTCATACCAACAATGCCCTTAGTGACATAAGTAGTTTCAAGTTTCAACACCTTCCATGGAGTTAGTGTTTGCACCCCTTGTCAAGTGCGTTTCATTGGCATCACCACCTTTAGTAGAGTTGCTGGTACCTACATCGTCGCTTGAGGTTAGTGACAGTAGATAGAGTTACCCGGTGTTGAGCAGAAATAGGCGAAGCTGAAGGAGAGAGTCATGTAGTGAGGTGGAGACCGTAGGGCGTGGTAAGATGCTAGAGGAAGCACACACAAACTCCTGGTTAAGTCAATATAATATGGCATTGATGAGTCCAATGAAGGGTAGTCACCACCCACCAGGTCAACAGGAGACAGTTGATCTTGATGATGAGAGCTCACCAATGAGATCTATGTCACCTATGCCCATGGAGTTAGAACAAATCGACTTTGAGCCCCCTCGCGAGCTCGACACACTATTGAAGTTAACCACAACCATAGAGCCCACTTAGGAGATGCCTGTGGCAAAGAGGGTGGAGTAGGGTCTTGTACAAGAGTCTAGTAGGAGAGGGTCTAGAGAGAGCGGCTTTGAATAGTACTTGCAGTAGTTGGTTGCAGGAGCGAGGATGAGAGCCTCAACTTAGTCACAAACCTAGGAGGAAGTAATACATGAGTTGGAGAGGCTCTTGGCGTTAGTGAGGGTAGAATGCTTTGAGTTCAGAATGTGTTATGAGTCTAGGGGGTGGCTTGTGATAGAGTCACTTGACATGTTGGAGGATATGGTGCTTAAGAAGAAGCTAGGAGAGACTCGGATGGGTGAATTGCTCAGGGAGATGGAGCAGACCTTTAGTGAAGGCTATTTCTCTTTGCGACGTTCAAAGCATGTCTCGGCTACATGGAAGACAACAAGGATGGCGTTAGCCACGGAGTGTGGGACATTGAAGGGAGACCGAGCTCTAGAAAGAGAGGCATGGGCCATAGAGAGGGTGGCTATGCAATCGGAGAGGGTAGCCATGTAGGTTGAGAGGGAGACTTTGTCGGCTCATTTGGAGGAGACCAGGATAGATAAGGGGATGTTGGAGTCATGTGTGGCATGTTGTATGGTTGAGCTTGACGCAAAGGAGAAGAAGTTGTTAGAGGCAATGATGATGGTGAAGAGGACAATGGAGAGGAAGATGGCTACAAACTGGAGCTTACAACTCAGAACACAACAAGTGCGTGCGTTGCAGACTCGCTTATCACCCACTTCACCACCTTCATCCACCGCTATGATATCAGGGACACACTCTTAGCCTCCCCCATGTTGATTTTTATTTCTCTTTTGTACAATGTAGTGTGGGTTGTGGGTGTTCATGTCATTCCTGTGTGCTCGTATGTCATTAGGAGACAACTTTCTTTTTTGGGGGATGATGTTGTCGGCAAAATAATGTGTTGTCTAAATGTTGTTAATGTTAATCACGTTGTTGGTTGTTAGTGTGACTGAGGGGTAGGAAGTTGTGGTTGTGATGATTCACGTCGCAGCCCCTCGGAGATTATATCTACTCCCTCAGATGGAAGAGGGCATCAATATTATTATCATCTATCATTCTGGCTGACGAACTTGTTGATCTAAATTGTGATTGATATTGATGGAATACATGGTGGTTCTCTGATATTGTCTTGCATTTACTATCTTTGTTATAACTTTCATATCGTAGCATGCATTAAACTTATCTAGTGTAGGCGGTAAACACCGATTACTATCATAGTCCTTCTCCAAGACTTCTAGCACCCTTATGGATGTATGGCTTCTTTATCTACTTTGCCGTTGTACTTAATAGGAAGCGGAGTCCATTCTAATTAAAACTCATTTAACTATTATCATAATAATTACTGTCAAGTTTCCTTCAGCAAGCCCACATGTACCATTATGGGTGTATGGTTTTTCTATTTACTTTCTCATTCTCAGGGACTCAAACTAGTTGAGTTCTTTGTATATCAAGAGACATGAATGACATTTTACCCTTTTTGAAAACAAATTGAAATTGTTGAATTTTTGCTTTGCATTTTAACTGAATTGTTTGCTTGGAAACTATGAGGCATGGAAATAGTGTTCTAGTTAATGTTAATGTGCGTATGCAGAGGTTTTGAAGAAGTTATTTTACTCGCATTGTGTACATTTTTCAATTGAAACACTTCCACTCATATTGTAAGTGTCAAGATTGTGTTGCAATTTCTCCGTTTATGACAGCTTACCATTGTATATTGAATGACATCTTGCAGATTATATCTAACACAACTATTTCAAGGCCAGATTCTATCATAGGGTTACCACATGCTGATGAAATGGGTGGGTTGAGCGGAAAACCTCTTTTCAAGTTGTCTACTGAAGTCCTGAAAGAAATGTATCAACTTACACGAGTAAGCATTTTAAATTGAGCTCCAAAATTGTGGTATTTCAAAAAATAACTAAGTGAACATCATGTGCGTATTCTTAGTTTCATGCATCCTTATGCTTTAAAGGATTTACCGAATGTACAAAAATATTTTATTTCCTGTCCTCCCATGAGTTTTAATGGGTTTACGTAATTATAATTGTTGGCCTCTATATATTTGGTTTTTTGTTTGTTTTTTTATTTGTTCTTACTATTTTAATACTTTAGAGTTCTGCTTTTTAACACCACTATCGTTCTAAAATTCAGGGAAGAATCACTCTTATTGGCTGTGGAGGTATTAGCAGGTATAAAATGTTTTATTTTTTGCTGTCCTAGAAACATCTTCCTTTCTACTCACATCATTTAGTGCTAGGCAGTAGCAGGCTAATATGGAGATATGTCCTTTCTTGTACAGTGGTGAAGATGCATATAGGAAGATTCGAGCAGGGGCAACTCTTGTGCAGCTTTACACAGCTTTTGCTTACGAAGGGCCAGCTCTCATTCCACAGATAAAGGTAAAACCATAAAAGTACCTAAACAAAATGTATTTAAATAGCTTCAGTTATTTATGTCATTATCAGATTAATTTTAACAAAATTTTAAAGTTTTGTTTGAGGGATAAGTAATTGGAGCCTAACATAATATGATTGGAATGGAATTAAAAAGATAACATAGAACACAAATAACAACAATATTCACACATGAACAGAACAATATATGATCAACATATTTAATTCATATAAAAGATATTCAAACGAGTCACTGAAAAGGGATGGGAATCTTTTTCTCTTGGATCTTCACGGCATTAGGCTATTCATATATTGACACTTCTCGATGATAGAAGGGAGAAGATTCACCATTGGAAGATGGAGTGTTTATTCTGTCGGCAGTGCTTGTTAGCAAGCAGTTCAGAAGTGCCAATATATCTTGGGCCAGAAGTGCCAACATGTTTTGGGCATAATCTGTTGTTATGGGTGTGACTGCCCATTATAACTAGGTGCCAGAATTTGAAATCATGTGCAACTTGTCAATGTAAATTGTCTTTGATAACCTGACTGACTTTTTGCTGAAATTGATAATCTCTGTGGTGTTAACTTCTACCTATATTGATCTGAACTGGGTTTATACTTCATAATCTTTCTTGGTGTTGAAATTATGCACTCTGCATTGCCTTAGGCTCCTTCAGAGTGGGTTCTCATCAGATCCGTATCCAAGTGGATCACCTGATTGGCAATGAGGACCGGGTCTGCCGACTTTGTCATGTGGGGGAGGATGAGACTGAGACACACTTCATTTTTTTGTTTCCCCATTTATTATGAGATTTGAGGGTTCTTTTACCAAAGAACCAAAACTCGGAAACGGCAAGGCCGACTTGATTCATGAATTGGCTACAAATCAGCAAAGTGAAAAACCTCTTGAAATTTAGAGATTTTAATGACTTTAAACTTTTTTCATGCACCCTTTATTAAATATAACTGAAACACACTATAACATCATCAAATAGAAGCTAACATACATAAACAAGGAACATAAACGATGAATCCATTACATACATAAAATGTAAATTGTAGCTGAAGTAAATAGAAATCATAGGATCATAATGAGTCGTGAATATATAGAATTATAAATGTTGTCAAATCATAAATGTATGTAAGATGAAGATCCATAAAACCAATGACATCAAATCATAAAGTATTGTAAGATGAAGATCCATGACACATATGTCTATTTGTAAACAAAATGAAAAAACAATTTAAACTTTTATCCAAACAATTTACTTCAAATGCTGAAATGAACAATTTTGCACATGAACACTATAACACAAGATTTACGTAAAAACCCAATGCGGGAAAAAACCACAGAAAATAATTGCTTTCTTATATAAAGTGTTCTATTACAATTGATTTGTAGGCTAAAACCTACTAGAGGCTACGACCTCAATGTTTATGAGCATTGACTCATTGGAAGCTCCAACTCCCAGACTTCGCAAGCTCCGACCTATAGGAAGCTCCAACTCTGTCGGTTGTCTTCGTGATCACCAACACACTCTTTTTCCACCTTGCACTGTTGCTTACTCAAGTCATGATGGACCTTATTTTTCACTTCAAATCTGAATGCCTCTCCTTTCTCAATCTGCTATTTATTGAGTCTCGAATCACTTGCTCTCCACAATAAAAGTTCTGATATATATCACACGTCTTTCTTTTCTAGGACACTCTATTTAAGCACTTCTATATCTTGCTTCTTCTTCTCAATTCTCTTTTTCTAATTCTGTCATAAGTAAATCTTATTCCAATTTTGCCACAAATGAATTTCTTTTATACTTCTTGTCTTTCTCCTTTTACTTACTTTAGATATTCTTTTACTCTAATCACAGACTTCACATACTTCACACTTATCTTTTCCTCTGCATTCCATTTCACTCTTATTCTTATCTGCTGCTTACTCTTCCATAAATAATTATTCTTCTTTTTAAACTTCCATTCACAACTATCTGTTTTCTTCACTGTTCGGCCCCTTTCTTCATATACACTCTTCTAACTTTCTCAGCACTGACTTCTCTAATCTTCACATCACTGCATTAAACTTCATTTTCTAATTATCTATTTATGTGTTGCGTATACCTTCTCATAAGGCAAGGCCCTTCAAAATTCACATCTCTTAGGAAGAGGTATCAAAACATTTCTTAACTTTAAACCTTTTAATAAATCACTGACTATAGTCTTTCGGTGTTCTATAATCTTCTTACTTCAGAAAAGGAATTTATAACCAAATCGATTATCTTGGCATCTTTGTTAAGTCTTCGAAGTATGAATTTTCTTTGATAGCATCCAATTATATTTCAACCAATCACAGTTTTCTCAAATTATTTCAAAGATATACAAATGCTTCTCAACCTATATGATAATCCATCGTGGCCTCCACTCGTTTGTTTTAATATTGGCTATCTTCATTTCATTCTTAATCTGTCTCTGATAATCATGATATTGGATGTGGATTATATCATCGGGCCTTCAAAATTTTTGGCGTCCAATACTCTTATCCATCTGTTTTTGCTGACTCATGTTATACATGCTGACATGTACGAATATGTGTCCAGAAACAATCATCATTGACCTTGACTGTAATGTCATCTTAAACTGGACTGTTAAGTCATTTTGCCGTCTGCATACCATGGCTTCTAATTCGTAATTGCTGTGCTTTCCATGTTATCAATATGGAGTTGTCTTGAACTACCTTTAATCAATTGGGCCTCCGTGCGCTACACACTATTTCTCTTCAGTCTGGATATCATCGTCATGTTATCAGTCACTGCTTAATATCTATGTGATTACTCATGCCTTCTGTAGTCACATTTACCTGTGATAGTCGTTGAGCATATATGTATCGCTTGGGCTTAATATTAATCATTGATAGACATTATCGTGGGCTCCTTTACTCACGATGATTTCTTTCAGACATATCATGTTCCAACCCTGACTTTTATGAAGGTCAATATCGCTGGTGATAGTCACCATCTCTGATTTGGTATCGCTTCTTACTATTCCATTGAAGTCTCCGCTAAAGTTAGAGTTCGCCGCCTTATGGAATCATTCTTCAAAAACTCCGGATGTCACTTTTTCCATTGCCTATTCCGTTGTTGCCATTTATTTATATCAGCGTCTATGTATACCGATTTGGATATCTATGAATAAAATATTCACCCCTTTTTTTGACTTCAGAAAATGACAGCTTTTCTTGAATGTATGGGGCTGTATACTAGTCACGTTGAATGACCATGTGAAGTTTCAGTCTTTCATGTCTGATATACTCAACCTTTATTTTGAGTGTAGATATGATTATCGTGTTTATTTCCTGACAGATTTTCTTCATCAAGTCTTACTATTCTTGCTGCCCATACAGGGATGGTCAATGTCTTACCACTTATTAGTTAATGTCACTGATATTTAATATCATCTTCTTTGTTGGTAACTTTCTCAACGTTCTTAATATCATCATATAGATATATTCTTTTCAAATTACTGGGCCCTTAGCAAGTTAATATTGTTAATCTTTGACTTGGGTATATGAAGGAACACTGTCTTTAGGTTTCACTTTGATCACATAATCATTGCCTCTTTTATAAATGTATATGCATATATGTAATTGTGTCTTCAATAAATGTTTTACAAAATATGCTCTAAATCCTTTACATTTCTCTACACAAATATCTTTCTTTACTTCCTTATGAACTACTTGCATACTTATCTTTTATTCAACTGTGAAACATATATGGGCCTTCAACATTGGTGTACATATTGATTGTTTCTATGTAGCACGATATATTTTAATGTTGTCTTAACTCCTAAGAAATATATTTGATATTGATGATGGATATGCTAACAATCTTGTCTATGCTTGTGAAATACTTTATGACAATATTTCATCAGAAATTTGAGGCAAACCTTGTGTTGCTAGGATGAGCTAACTCCTCTCCCGTATATTCCCTCATTGTGCTGAGGATGAATGCATGATTGTAGATAAACTTGCATATATTTTTGGCCCTCTCTACGCATGATTTGATCCACTCAAGCTTACCAATGTCCTCTAATATGAGGTCAACAAGGAGATCAAAATATTGTGGGGTGCCTCTCCATCAAAAGTTTACCTGCAACAATTTTAAATTAATTAGAACGAATGATTTGACCCACTTAATCTTACCAATGTCGTATCAGAAGGCAATCACATTTAAGGTTAGAGGTACTATCCAAGGGCAGAAAGTGATCTCACTCATTGACACTGGGGCTACACATAATTTTATAGATGCACAATTGGTAGCCAAGAGAGGTCTACAAACTGAGGAGCACGCTGGATTTAGAGTTATGGTAGCTAATGGTGACAAACTATTATGCGCTCGGAAGATATCTAATCTTCACATCAGGTTTGAAGATGGCTATGAGTTGGAAGATGAGTTCTATGTGGTAGACATGGGAGACTATGATGTCATCCTCGGCATGGTATGGATGGCCTCGCTAGTAGAGTTCACACTTAACCTAGCAAAATTGGAGATGAAGTTTCAACATGAGGGAAGAATTGTTGTACTTAGAGGACTTTCAGATGGGAGTTGCAGGGTAGTTTCCCTTAGGAGAATGCAGACTTTTTTGGCATAATAACATAGAGTGGGCAGCAAAATGTTTTACTATGCCAACTTCACAAGTGCCATAGGTGAAGAGTCATCCACTAGATATCCAGGAGATACTTGATAGGCACACTAAGGTATCTGGCGAGATTCCACATGGGGTTCCTCTTGACAGGGGGATAGAGCATGTTATTGAGCTCGAGGAGGGAGCCAAACCAGTCATGATTACTCCCTATCGTCATCCTAAGAAACATAAGGATGAGATAGAGAAGGAAATTAAGGAGTTGTTGGAAATAGGGCATATCAGGCCTAGTAAGAACCCCATTGCTTCAGCAGTAGTGTTGGTAAAGAAGAAGGATGAGACGATGTGCATGTGCATCGATTACAGGGCATTAAACAAGAAGACCATTAAGAACAGATATCCCATCCCATGAATAGATGAGCTGATTGATGAGTTACATGGTGCATGCTTTTTTACAAAGATTGATCTATGGTCATGGTATCATCAGATCAGGATGTGGGAGGAGGACATTGAGAAGACAACTTTTCGGTGTCACTATGGCCACTTCGAGTTTTTGGTTATGCCATTTGGGCTAACCAATGCCCCTACTACATTCCAGAGTTGCATGAATCAGGTATTCAGGGACTAGCTTAGGAGATTTGTCTTGATTTTTTTTTATGACATTTTAGTCTTTAGTAAGACTTGGGAGGAGCATTTACAACATCTTGAGATGGTGCTGTCCACTTTGGAGAAAGAGTCACTGTATGCCAAGGAATCTAAGTGCGAGTTTGGGATGACTGAGCTACTATACCTTGGGCATATCATCAGCGTAGATGGAGTTCGGGTAGATCCTAAAAAGATTAGGGCTATTGTTGATTGACCTACTCCTACAAATCTTACACAGCTTAAGGGATTCCTTGGTCTTTGTGGATTTTACAGGAGATTTGTTAAAAGATTTTCACAGATCGCTGCACCCTTGACAGACCTTACCAGGATAGGGGCCTTCACATGGGTAGAGGCAGCTCAGAGAAGCTTCAATCATTTCAAGAAGGTGATGTCATCATGTTCAGTACTAGCTCTACTAGATTTCACAAAGCCATTTGAGCTTTATTGTGATGTGTCAGGAGATGGGATTGGGGCAGTCTTGATGCAGGAGAAGCATCCCATTGTTTTTGAGAGTAGGAAGCTTCGTGGAGTTGAGAGGAGCTATTCCATTTATGATCGAGATATGCTGGCTATTATGCATGCATTGGCTAAGTTTCGGCCCTACCTAGTTGGGGGAAAGTTTGTTATCAAAACTGATCACAATAGTATCAAATACTTCATGTGCCAGCGTGATCTGAATGATACACAACAGAAGTGGATTATGAAGTTATAGGCCTATGACTTTGACATTGAGTTTGTCAAAGGTAAGAAGAATGTGGTGGCAAATGCTTTATCTAGGAGACCTCATATTTGTGATCTAGCTAAGATTACAGGAGATTGGAGAAATAGGATCACAGAAGAGTATGCGAGGGACACTTGGGCTTTTGGAGTAATTGTAGGCACCATACATGATGGTCGTAACGTGGTGATGGACATATTGATTAAGTTCCAGGGTAGGATATATTTGATTCCTTCATTACAGTTTAGGGAAGTAATACTAAAGGCATTTCACAATGCACCTACAAGTGGACATCCAGGGGTTTTTAAGACCTACAGGCAGATCCATGAGCGATTCACATGCAAAGGGCTCAAGGATGATGTTCAGATACATGTCAGGGAGTGTGTAATTTGTCAGCAGAATAAGGGAGAACACACATATCCTGCAGGGTTGTTACAACCTTTGCCCATTCTGGATAGGAAATGAGAAAGTATTTCTATGGATTTCATCACCGAGTTACCACGAGTACAAGGGAAAGATTGCATCTATGTGATAGTTGACCGACTGATGAAGTTTGCTCACTTCTTTTCTATTCCGTCCACTTACACAGTAGCACAGGTGGCCGCTTTTTTCTTTAGAGAGATATTCAAGTTACATGGGCTACCTAGTTTCATTGTCAGTGATTGGGACAGTAAATTCATGAGTACTTTTTGGCAAGAATTGTTTAGGTTGTGTGGTACAGATCTTACACCTAGCACTAGTTATCATCCACAGATAGATGGGCAGACAGAGATTGTGAATAAATGGGTGGAAGGATATTTGAGGAACTATGTGACTACACAATAGAGGGCTTGGGTTAAATGGCTACATACGAGAGAGTACTGTTATAACACCACTTATCATATATCCATCAAGATGACTCCATTCATGGCATTGTACGGTTACGAAACACCTAGTTTCATGGATCTGGTTTTGAAGGATAGTAGAGTGCCCAAAGAAAAACACTTTTTGCAGGATAGGATATTTTGAGGGTGCTCGAGAATATACAAGGCCAAAATCAGCAGAAATTGTATGCTGACCAGCACCGGATAGAGCACAATTTTGAGGTTGGGGATATGGTTTACCTGAGGCTACAACCATACAGACAGTCATCACTCAAGAAAAGCAGAGCAGAGAAGTTGAAGCCTAGGTTATGGCCCCTATAGAGTGATTCACAAGGTGGGCGAGGTTGCTTACGAGATTGAGCTTCTAGAGGGTAGTCGGGTGCATAATGTGTTTCACGTGTCAAGGCTTAAGAAAGCCATTGGACAGAGAGTTGTGCCTTCAGCAGAGTTACCACCATTAGATGAGAAGGGGAAGCTCGTATTAATTCCTAAGGCTATTCTGGATATTAGGGAAAGGACTCTACGAAGCAGGTTGATTAAAGAATATTTATTTAAGTGGAGATATTTGCTAGAGGAAGATGGTACTTGGGAGAGTGAGTAGGTGCTACAACAAACAGGATTGAGATTGCTTGAGGACAAGTAATTTCAAGGAGGGCAGACTGTAATAACCCCATCTTTTAGCCTTCACGTTCTCCAAAGTCTAAGTGGAGCATAAGAGGAAATTAAATTAATTTCTTATAAAGTCATTAAATAAATTAAAAATAAAAATTAAAAGGTGACTATATTTAATTAATTAAATTAATTATTGTATTACAAGGGAGAAGCTTCTAGAATGTGTATTAATTATTGGAAAGGTGGAAGCCTCTAGTAATTTAATTTTCTAGAAGCACAATTAATTATTGTATTGCAAGGGAGGAGTTTCTAGAGAGTGCATTAATTATTGGAAGGGGAAGCTTCTAGCACTTGCAATTAATTAATGTTTTAGTTCCTTCTAGAAGGGTGAAGGAAAAGGATAAATAGGGGTGAGAGTCTCATTGTTGAACATGCGATTTTTGTGAACGACATTTGATAAAAGCTTGGATGTGTGAATCACATATCTTTTTTGGCAATAGAGGACGTTCATCCTCTCTTATAACATTCTAGACGTCATTCCCTTGGGGTTTGGCCTTTGGAATACATTGCTTTGTACTTGATTTCATCATTTTGAGGATTAATATAATTTCAGCATTGGTTCAATCTTTAGTTCGCATAAAAAATCTATTTCAGCAGTTGATTCAGTTTTTGGGCATTTCCAAGGTGCCCATTACAACAATGCATGTATGAAAGTAGAATGATCAATCACCTCCAAAAGAAACAAGAAAATTGAGGAGTGTTCTATTCCTCTATCCGTCCAACCATTAGTCATGATGATGCAACCCTTTATGGACCATTCCTTTCGGAGGTCCTCTAGATCAAGTGTCATATCCTCTACTATTTCATCTCAAAGGTAGCCACTCAGCTCAGCCTTAGTAGGGGCTTAATACTCTAAACCACAAATAGTTATGGCATCTATCATGTGTTGCCAATAAGGAGACTTGTCACAAATGGATTATGATTAGAAATTTAGATGACAAATCATTATGTAATATGAATCTATGATTACACAATTAGAGATAATTAAAATTTAACTTTAAACTTAAAGAAAACAAGTAAAGAAGAATTAATTACCTAGCTGCAATAAATGGAATGTTACACAAGTACCAAAATTTGCAAAATTGGTTTCTGGCAGTATCATGAATCTCCTTGTTCAAACCTATGCTCTCAAGCAAAGGTTGTGAGCCAGGAGTAGTATTCGACACTAACTATCCAATCCGGACTTCCGCACTCTAGGTCCAAATGTAATAGGCTCAGTCTCAGTATAAGAACGATTAGCACTAGCACTGACACTAGGATGAAAGGGACGCCTGTAAGAACCCTCTCCAACACAATCTGCAGATGCCGGAGCATGAGAGCCAATAGCACTTAACTGTTCAAGTTGCCTTTTCTTATTTAACTTCTCTTGTTCATATACCTCTAATGCCACATAACAAAAACATTTTGCCTTTACAATTTGTTTAGTGCACACAGTAACACTGTATCCAGGTATGACTGCAATATGCTATTTGAATCTATAGATGCCACCAGAATTTATGTCTTTATAAAACATTCATGTTGTTTGATGTTTTCTTCTCCTAGGAAAATCTTCGGTATGTTTATAAGCCTCATCTTTTTTAGACATTGTGGAAAATGAAAGTTAAGGCTGCTGCAATAAGAAAATTCAATTTAAAACTTAAAATAATAAAAAAATAGCAAATCCTACATTGTTTTTGAGAAAATTGTAAATACATGTTTGCACATTTGTTATAAAAACATTGTAAGGTTTGCAATATTGCACTTTGCAATTTAGTTAAGAACATTCAAGATTTACAAATGAGAATTAAATTTAAAAAAAAAAAAAATGAAGGATACACTAACATACAAAAACAAAATCAACACGTACTTTTTGCAAATGAGTTGAGGAGTGTTGCTATTGACTCCTTAATGCTCCCAATGCAAACTAATGGCCTCCCCAAATTGATTTGTGCTCTCCTTGATGCTCTTCTTTCTCGCTGGTTGCAAACCTGTTGTTTCTCTTTTCTCTTCCTCTCTCTCACTTTTTCTCTCTTCTTCTCATACTAAACAGTTAGAAAGCCTTTTAGGGTTATAAGAAAAAAAAGGTGAAAAAAAATCATTAAAAAAACTCTTTTTTTTTAATGTTTTTGAGTTGACCAATATGGCTGTCATGCGGCCGATTTTTTGAATGATTCCTAGCGATTTTTGGTGGTTTTTGATGAAATTGCCTAAATTGGTGTTTCATGGCAATTTATGCCTAGAAATTGACAATTCAATTTCTGAGTTAGCAAAAATTGCTCAATGTGACTCGACTCGTGAAATCGATAGAATCGCGGTGATTCTAGGATCTTTGGGTTTTATTGTCTTTTTAGAGGATGCTAGTCTCTTTCATCGTTCTTTGAGTGCACCAATCAGATGTGTCTTTCCCTTTATCTACACGAGACCATAATTTTCAGGACCACACTTTATAGATTCAGTCTCCTACGAGACATGCCACGGATCAGCTCATCACTTGCTTTTTGCTGACCTCTCCGGCTTGGGGTACCAAGAAAGGACATAGTCTGCCCCCTTCTCTAGTCACACTACGTCTGTGAGATGTCACAAAAGCTACATGCGTCAATAGCTCTCCACTTCGAGTGGTTCTTAGAGACGACACAAGGCTTCCACTAATCCTGGGGCTTATCCTTTGGTTTTGGATTTTTCCTCTGCGGTGGGGAACAGCTAGCGGGTGGCTAGCTACTGGTCTCACCTTCTGTTCTTTTTTATTTGGCTTTTCCCTAGACACTGTTTGGTGCTTCTGCTAGCTATTTTCTTTTGTTGTACTTGGCTGTCCCGTAGACCCTCTTTGTGGTCTCTTGTTGGACATTATTAAACTTTTCTTATCTCAACACTTTTTAACTAACTACAACGGTACTAGATATGGGCATATGAGTACATTTCATTCACAATAAGTGCTTGATTACAAAGTTGACATTGTGCAGAGCAAATGGGTATTTAAATTATTCATTGGGCCATGTGGTAACTTAAAAAAGGGAGTTGTTTAAGGCCCAGTTGCAAGTTTGTACCTTGCATTGTTTATAGTTTCTCCACTTTAAAGAAGAGAAATAGAATTATAGGTTTATATTATAGAGGAAAACCATTATACAAGCTCTATAAATAATTCTAGATATTTTATAAATAACATGTAGCATTTACCAACTTTCATTAAAGAAATTAATAGGATATTTTGAAAATTATCTACTTTGAGGCAAGAGCCTACATCACAACGGTAAATTGTGAGCCTCTTATTTGGGAGTTCATGGGTTTGAGTCTACTCAAACTTAATAAATAATAATAATTTATCACAACACTTAATAATAGTTAATCTTGGCTTCAGCCTTTACCAATCAATTTTTTTAAAAGAATTTATCTACTTATGGTTTTATGCTTTGCTAAGGTTTCAATTTCCTCAACTCACTGCTTTTTTTTGTATCTATGTAGTGTCATACCTCATTTATTGTAGGAGTCCTTTTCTTTGTTATAATGGCCCAACCAGTGCCATCATAGCAATTGCTGCTGCTGTTGAAGTTCTAGCATTGGCAATAATGACATCCCCAAACAAATGACTTTTGGTAAAAGAAATTCCTTGGGCATGCAAATGGGTTCGTCCATATATATATAGAGACACACACACATATTTACAGAGACACATTATTATAAATTTATATGTACATATTCAAACATCAAATTTATAAATACAAAAAGAGGAGTAATACTCAAATCCATAATTGCCAATAAAATACCTTGTATATCAATTTATAACTTGCAAAAACAAAATACTCATCTCAAAATGTCAGTATACAATAAAAATTACAATTACAATTGAAATTTAACGTTCATATTTCCTTCATCATAAGCATCATACATAGTCTTGGGTACTTCATATTTTGCTCCTAATAATTGAAAGGATTAATGCACATATCTAAGTTACTAGTTCGCATTCAGGGATGGGTGCGGGTTTGTGAACCCGATACGTGGGTACATGAGAACTTTTTTAGGGGTTTGGGTACGTGTGTTTTTGTGTGTGTGTGTGTACCATAGTAACGAGAATCGCGGCAATTCATGTGATTCAAGCGATTTGGCAATTCTATTCAAGCCAAACGATTTTTTTGTGAATCGGTGAATTGAATCAGCGATAAAGGGTTTATGAAATAAGTTACAAAATTTCAAGGGTTTTTAAAATTTGTCGATTCGTGGCTGATTCGATTCCGATTCATGGTCAATTCGAGATTCGATTTAGCCTTGCCAATTCCGATCTGATTCCGATTCTCGTTACTTTGGTGTATACACAAAAATTAGAGAAATATACAAAATTGTAGAACTAAATAATTTCAGACTATGATACTTGATCATTGATCAATGCCAATTGCCAAAGATAAATATTAAATGCCAATTGATAGTTGAAATATATTTGAAAAGGCATATAAAGTATCCGTAGTACACAAGAAGTACCCACAAATGAACCCACACCTGGTGCTTACCAAAATTCGATTCGGGGTCTTTAGGTATGAACAGAGTTACTTAGGTAGAGGTTCACTTGGTATATTCATAAACATTTGATGAGAATTTGTGAGTAATGCATATTATATTTCATATGCATGTACATATTTTTCTTGGGCTCGACCATCAAGTACTTCCTGGATGCTTGGGTTTGCTATGGGACATTCACAAAAGGACCCACAAAGAACCCATAAAGAACCCAAGCACCCAAGTTGCATGCAAACAATACCAATTTTAGGAGCCATACTTTACTTGTAATGCTCGATAATATAGTAGATGTGTGTAGGGAGAAGAGAGATGATATGGTATACAAACAAGGGAGATGTAACATAAATGTGTCCCTATATATGATTCTTCATTACTACATGTTGTCTTTTGTCATAAAAGTGTTAGTCGTGTTTCTCACACCTCTAAAATTCAAAACTTCCCTTCTTGCTTGTCAAAGTCGACTGACCGCTTCTTTGTCTAGCTTGCAACGTTGTCTGGTTGACACTTGCGGTAACTTTACAAGCCGCAACCTTGCTTTGAGTCTTTTGCATCTTTGCGACCCAACAACTATGTCGCCCAGTCGCTCATTATTTTAAGTTGGTAACCTTAGATCCATGCTTTGAAGCCTCAACAAGTAAGCGCCTACTGTAGGCAAGCTCCCCAAGGAAAGGACATTATGGCTTTTCTTTACATTAAATGAGGCGATCAGAAGGCAATCTTTTAAAGAAAGCATGTTTTTCGAAAATAGAAAATTAAGTCTTTTCATTAGATGGCGTAGTACAAAAACTAAATTTCTTGTGCATTAATGAGTTAATTGAGTTTGTCATACATGTAATCTTGGACCATCTTATTCTTGAACAATTACCTTGCAAACTCCATTAATTTAGAAGCTCTCTTGTGCTAAGATGAGAATTCCACTGCTAGAGGACTATAATCATGATGACCCCTAGCTATGCTTCAGCCAAATCTTTGGGAAACCTAGATAGAGGAGCAATATGATATTCTTTCTAGCCTATACAACATTGCTTGGGACTTGAGGACCACCATTGCCTGTTACTAGAGTAACATTTATGAGCTGGAATGAGAAAGAGATCATGCAGAGTTTGGTTTTATTTTGGAAGATGTAGAGGATGATAGAGCCTTGGACTTCATGATGGACCTCCTCAATTTGCTCCATGTAAACCCAGAAGAAGTTAGGGAATCAAGAAACAAAGAAGACATGGAAGCAACTCTAGATTGAATTTGGTTATTACCTTTCTTGGCAACAAAATGCTTACAATTTCTTCTTTTAATTGTCGCCTGATGCTATATATATGGGAATTTTGTAAATGAAAGAGGAGAAGATAGAAAAAAAGAAATTTTGTAAAGATAGACACTTTTTTATTTGATATCTACAATGGAAAGATTGTGATCTTTTTGTTTCGCATATGGATATAATAGTGATTTTGCATTGTTACTCTTTGGGCCTCTATTTCTATGTATTCTATGGATTACTTGCAGATATTGTTCAATTCTATGCGACGTGTTATCTTTGAATAACAGTTATGCGTGCTACAAGATTACTTTTCCTTGTTCATTGTTAGTGAACAGATTGTCCTTCGAGAAAATGTATGCAATTTTGACCTCGAATGCCCAAATGAAAGGACAAACTAGCACCAACAGTTGGATAGGTTATCACTGGGATTGATAACCTTCCTCTGAATTTTATCCGTTACAGCTCCCCATATGAAATATTCAATGAATTGTTTGTGAATGCTTTTAACCAGAAAGCATAAAAGGATACTAAATATCTACTCGTAAGTACAGCGTAGATGCGAGAAAAACTAAACAACTACAATAAATTAAATGGTAAATGACACAAAGTCCATTCACCTTGACATGCTACAAAAGACGAAATCAAGAAACACATTATCCATTTTCTTGAGAAAGTGCAGAAATGAAGATATGGAGATATAACAGCATATTTCAGAGAAAACCAAAGTGACACAAAGATCACAATTAGTGGAAAGTAGATTGCTCAAACTCAAAGTTTTGACAAACAATTAACTCTCAAGTCTCCCTCCTCTGAAAGCATAAAATGCATCACTATTACAATCACCATTAATAAAATCTTGAGGTTTTCTTTGCATTTTAAGCAAAATACAACTCTCTTGACACACAGTTTAGAAAGAAAAGAAAGAAAACCCTGTCTCTGCTTCTCATGACCTGCTCAAGAAAATGGACTAATGCTAGAAACAATCTGGAAGATTTTCCTCTTGGCTGTAGCACAAAGTCTACAGTCTTAGAGAGAAAAATCTATGTAACCCCTCGGCTCAACTCTTCTATTCTGCAGCATCAAGGTCTCTAGCACTGGAAGAAGTGTAACCCCCTGGCTCAACTCTTCTGTTCTGCAGCATCAAAGTCTCCAGCACCGAAAGAAGTGGAACCCTGGACACATTTGCTGAGACATTTTTATCTTTTCCCCTTGTCGGTGACTGCTCAGTTATGATAACTGATTCTTGAAAATCCCCTTTCTTCTTATCACTCGAATCATTTCCTTCAGAAATATTAGAATTAAGGTATACCAAGGACACAAATGATTCTTGACAGGTGGCACATATAGTTGGTGACTTATCAAATTATTCCCTCTAGATTATTTGCTCTTTGGGTTAACTGGTCCTTTTTTCGAAATAAAGTGACATTTGGCTTATTTGAATTGATAATATATCCACCGTTTGTTGCCATATGTCTATACTCCCTTTCACCGGTTTCTTATAATGACTTCAGACTGTGATCCTACTTTCCAACTTCCGTTTCAATCCTTCTTGCATTTGTATTAATGGAACAGCCCCTGACGCTGCTGTAACTTGAGATTTAATGTAGTGACCTTTATCATGTACCCACTCTGCAGTAAAAAGCATACCAATGAGAAATTTGCTCTTGTCTAATTCCTTTGCAGCTCTTCAGTTTCTATAAAATTTGCAACATGACCTTTTAGGTTAGCTCCCCTTATGGACAGGTTCAGATTTGGTGCGACGAATCACTGTCATCATGATATTTTAATCAACTTCTTTGCAGTCAATCCCTTGCTCCTTTTGAATATATTTCCATGAGGAGAAAAGACTGTTTAGATATGAGGGCACCAAACTTCATATTGATTTGAAGGATATTTTCGGGCATATGATTATGGTGAACATAATATACTGACCTTCATTTTGATGACTCTTTCACACTGCCACGGGACACGCGGGCTTCCATCCTGAAATGCTTACTAGTTCTCGGCATTGTCTCATTCTAATACCTCTTCAAGCACTTATCATTTGTTCCAAACATGTCTTTCATGTCCGCACATACGTTTGTGGAGAAGAAAAAAAGTATTACAAATTGAAAGTAACACCAAGGTTACACTTCACCAAATTTGATGAAAACCCGAGCCACATAACCTGTATTAACCTCCATCGAAAATGATCTTATGCTGTGAAGGGGGGGGACACCTGCGGCTTCTAATACCTTTGTGCATGCTTGATGGTGTGTGATGATGGCAAACATAATATGCTGTCTTTCAGTTTGGATGTCGCAAGCTAGATTGAATCCATACATTCTGAATGGAAAATGGTATGGATTCTATTCAGAATATTTGCTAAGTGTTTAGTTTACTGCCCCCTGTACACGGCTTCTGCATGAATTCTTATGCTAGATTTGAAGCTTGGATTCCATTTCACGTCTTTGAGAGTTAAAACATGACAGACCCGAAAACATACATAGCGGTTACAACTTGCCACAATCACATATACAATAGAGTTTCCCTAAAATGAACACCCTTCACATCGTGAATTATTAAAATAGATGCCTCTGACTCTTAGATTATGTGCCCCAACAAAATCTTGCCATTGTGCCATGAATCCATAAAGTGAGCTTGAGGTTATACCTTCATCACACATGTAGAAAGTTTATTGCTATAAAGCACTACATCGTAATGTTCTTGTAACCAATCCTACCAAAATTCCTTGGAATGCTCTGGGTCGGGGTTTGGATATCCTTCAATTGATGAACACATCCCTCGCTGCCGCCGAGCTTCTGTTCTACCATTCTGCCACTATTGATGACATGCAGATCTCTGTTGGCGCCGTGTGTTTTTCCAATGTTTGAGTGATTCCAAAAGATTCAAATGGTTAATTGTTCCCAACATAGAAGAGCAAGGAGGCATCGGTCTTAGGTAAGCCAAATCAACCGCCAACAATCCCAATATTGCAGCATATACCAACATCACATTCTCAACTATTGTTGCAATTGGTCCTATAATCTCCACAGTTCAACCTTCACATATAGAATTTGCAATATTGGTACATCCATATGGTGTCTTAAAGCCTGCTTCATCACAGGGAGCAGATGGTATTTGAGCTGAACTTCCTCCGTCAATTCATTGGATCATTGAACTAGAAGACATTGAACCTGAAACTTGTTTCCACAACTACATATTAAAATTTCTGAACCACTTTGCATTTTTGAACCACTGAACTGATCTCCATCTTGACCTGTACTTTGGCGCTTCCTCGAAACTGTTGAATTGGCAGAACCTGAGCTTAAATGACAAGATTCTGAACTTGTCGAACTGAACCTGTGGAATAAACAATTTGGACTATCGAACTATTTTGAACTGCTTTGAACCGTCAAACTACTTTGAACTACTTCAAACTTCAGTTCGAAGTGGTTCAAAGAGGTTCAACCTCTGAAACTGGAAGTTTTAAAACTGAGACCACCTTGGGTACTAACATTCATGCATTAGTTCCGTTTTATATAAACGAACTGTGCTTCATTTATATCAATCTTTCACTCTATTAGTAGTTTAGTTTAGTTTTTTTACATGTGATGATGCACCTTTGCTTTCTTCTCAAAAGCATTTGGATTCTTATTCCTTGTATATCTTGTGTGAGGGAGTTGAACCTCTAAAATTTAGAGATGGGCTAGAGTATTCTGCCCTATCTGTCTATTGTGGGAATTATGTTGCATCTCTTTTTGGGTTTATAGAGTCAAACACACATTTGAAATTCTAGCAACAAAATATCCACCAACAGATTTTTTGGTGACTTTGCTGGGGATTACATTACTGAAGTTTCTTTCAGTCTTGTATGATGCCCATTTGCCCCACATTTTTGTTCTTCGATTGGTGATCCTTTTCAGAAAAATCCCTATTCAACCCTAAATGAGTTTCTACCAAGATGCCTCCCAAATCCTTGAAGAAGTTAGTTGTACTCATGATAAGGTGCTTTAGCCTTGCTAGAATGCTCCGAGGGAAAGCATAATTGAAGCCAAGAAACTCAAATTGCAACCTTCCAAAGATTCCCAATCCATATCACTTCTAGAATGTTTAAGACTAAGGCTTTTCTATTGAATCTCAAAAATCCAAGCCCCCGGATGAAGTCTCATGTGTGTATAAAAGAAGTCTTGTTGCCTGTCCTTTCCCCTTTCTTGCATGCCTTGTTCCAAAGTAAGACTCGCGAAAACGACTTCAAGATGACTATGATTGGAGTCTCTTCTAGGAGTACCCTTATTTGGAGAATGATAAAGTTGATAAGCACCCACATGAGTGATTTGATCCCATGATTGATGAAAACAGCACACACCTCTAGCGTATAAAGGTCGATTGAGGTACAAGGAAGTAGACCTCTTGCAATTTGCCTGGATATTTCGATCGTACTTGTCGTAGTTCAATCTCTGACCCTAGTCGAGGAAATTGTCGCCCTTTTAGAGGTTATCTAGTTCAACGTGCCTATAAGTTGTCTCCTTATTTAGGAAGATGGGGGTCATCATTCAAGAGCGCTTCGTAAGGATTGGTTTAAGTGGGTCGAAGCAGAAGACGTCAAGCTAGCTCCTAGTGAGAAAAATTTGCATGTCCACAGGGCCCTATGGAGGAAAGGGTCATTCTTCTCACAACCAGTGAACAGGTTCATTTGAAGGTCGCTCCTTTCCTCTTCTTTGTAAATATTGTTTAATTGTGTTTGCTTGGTTTTCCTTACGTCTATTTTTGTGTGCATCGTTACCTCTCTCCTTCAACCGCCTTTCTCCACTTTGACTCTTTTCCCAATGGATAAGGCATTAGTTTACTCCCTTCTTGGGTTCTCTTCGTCCTTTCAATCCTCATCCCCATTTAGAGGTAGTGTTGGTTGTGTTTCTCACACCCCTTAATTTCAAAACTTTCTTTCTCGCCCATTAGAATCGCTCGACTACTCCTTTCTCTAACCTACGAGTCGCTTGGTTGGTACTTGCAATAACTTTACCAGTCGCGACCTCGCTTTAAGTCTTCTGCATCTCCATGACCCAGCAACAATGTCGCTGAGTTGCTCATTAACCTAAGTCTGTAACCTTCAATCCATAGTTTGAAACCTTGGCAAGTAAGCGCATGTTGTCAACAAGCTCCCCAAGGAAAGGACATTATGTCTTTGCTTTGCATTAATTGAGGCAATCTTTTAAAGCAAGTGTATTTTTCAAAAAGAGTAAAATTAAGTCTCTTCATAAGGTGGCGTAGTATGATAACTTAATTTTTCGTGCGTTAACTGCATTAGTGAGTTAATTGGGTTTGTTATAAATGTAATCTTTGACCACCTTATTCTTCAACAATCTTCTTGCAAATTCTATTAATTCAGAAGCTCTCTCGTGCCAAGATGAGAATTCCATTGCCAAAAGACTAAAATCGCGATGACCCTCAGCCTATGCTTCAAGCAGATTTTTGGGAGACCGAGATAGAGGAGCAATATGATATTCTTTCCAGCCTATATAGCGTTGCTTGGGACTTGAGGACTATTATGATATTAGATAGTTTCTATTTACTCTCTCTTCCTTCTTTTTCTAATGGTCACTCTTTTTGTAATGTTTTTATAAACTCCTATTCGTCATGGAAACTTTCTTTTTCACTCTACAAGAATGTTTCTATTTCCTATCTCCTATTCGTTATAGAAACATTCTCTTGTATCTTGTATATATAGATCATTCACGATCTTTGTTTAATAACACATTCATTATTTTACCATAATATGGCATTAGAGCAAATTCCTAGCCTTTTCAAAAAATTGTAATTTCTTTTTTGAAATTATTAGTTCAAAATTTTTGAAATATTTGCTCAAGTGTGTTCAAAAATTGCATCTTTTCTTTTTCCTCCAAACCCAACTAGGATTCAGTGTCCAATTTTTTTCTGCAATTTTGTGGCCTTCGTTTTGGGCATTTTTGAGCTGTCTTTTCCTATACATCTTTTGCAAAGGGTGCTATCTAGGGTGTTTTAAATCCTTTGTCTTTGACTTTTGTCCAGCAAGTTTGTTTTCCACCATTTTTTATAGTCAAATCTGCCATTTTTTGGTTTTTTAAAAAATGACTAGGGTTGGTCTCTGTTCTTCCTTGGTGCATCGTTTTTTTGTGCCTCAATTTTTTAGCCAACGGATTCAAATCTAATTATAGATTCTTTGTGGGGTTTTTCGAGCTCTCTTTTGGTTATCCTTCCATTTTTTCTAGGTCTTCTATCAATCTACCTTGAAGTTCGTGCCTTTTAAGATATTCACATGTTTTGCATCAAAAGAGTGCCATGGCATCTCTCACCAAACTTCTCTTGTAAGGCAGTCATGAATTCAATGGATAGAACTTCAACACTTGAAAGCAGAGAATGATGACGTTCTTCGAGTATCGTCGCCTTGAGGCATTTGTTCTGGGTACCGAGACTCATCCTACCACAGACGAAGATTGCAGAACATGCAAACCTCTCTAATCAACCCGAGGTTGCCTTTTACGCTTTTTTAGGACATGCAAATTTCTGTTTTTTGAAGATAGGTTGACCATTAAGGGAGGGTATTATGATATTAGATAGTTTCTATTTACTACCTCTTCCATCTTTTTCTAATGGTCACTTTTTTTGTAATGTTTCCATAAACTCCTATTCGTTATGGAAACTTTCCTTTTCACTCTACAAGAATGTTTTTATTTCCTCTCTCCTGTTCGTTGTAGAAACATTCTCTTAAATCTTGTATATATAGATCATTCATAATCTTTGTTTAGTAACACATTCATTATTTTACCATAGTAAAGACCACTACCGCCTGTTGTTAAGAGTGACATTTATGAGCTGGAACGAGAAAGAGATCATGCAAAGTTTTGTTTCATTTTGGAAGATGTAGATGATGATAGAACCTTGGACTTCATGATGGACCTCCTCAATTTGGTCCATGTAAACCTAGAAGGCAAGGAAGTAGGAAACAAAGAAGACGTGGAAGCAGCTCCAGATGGGATCTGATCATTACCTTTCTTAGCAATGGAATGCCTACATTTTCTTTTTGTAACCGCCACATGGTGTTATATATATGTGTGTGTGAATTTTGTAAATGAAAGAGGGTGGGAAGATAGAAACTAAGAAATCCTGTAAAGAAAGACACTTTTTTATTTTGATATTTGCATTGGAAACACTGTGATCTTTTGGTTTTGCATATGAAAATATAATAGTAATTTTGTGTTGTCACTCTCCGGCCTCTGTTTCTATGTATTTTATGGATTACTTACAGATATTGTTCAATTCTCTGTAATGTGTTATCTTCGAATAACAGTTATGCGTGCTACAAGATTATTCTCCCCTGTTCATGTGTTGGTTCCATTCTATATAAATGAACCGTGCTTCATTTATAGCTATAGTAACGAGACTCGCCGCAAGTCACATGAGTCACCAGGTTTGGTGAGTCGAGTTACCCCTGTCAGGTCAAAATGACCCGTGACCTTGACCCACCAAGTCATCAAATATTTGATAGTTCTCTAAGGTATTTCTATTAATATACCCTAACTTGCCGAGTCACTGCCGAGTCCTGACCAAGTCTGAGCTAGGTCACGAGTTGAATTGCCCTTGCCGAGTCAGAGCTGGGTCCGAGTCTCGTAACTTTGTTTATATCAATCTTTCACTCTATTAGTAGTTTAGTTTATTTATTTTACATGTGGGATCGCGCACCTTCATTTCTGGCTAAAAGCATTTGGGTTCTCATTCCTTGCATATCTTGCATGAGGGAGCTATATCTCTAAAATTTAGAGACGAGCTAGAGTATTTTGCCCCATCTATTTGTTGTGGGTGTTATGTCGCATCTCCTTTTGGGTTTATGGAGTCAAACGCGCATTTGAAATTCTGGTGACAAAATATCCACCAACAAAAGCTTTGTCCTCAAAGCTTATGAAGAAAACATGGAATAAAACCTTGAAATGGTTGTGTCACAAATGGTTCTGTCTAGCAAAATGTTACTTTTACCTATCTCCAAAAGAAAATGAAAAGGAAAAGTAAAAGGGACATGACAAAATGAAATAAGACTGATGATGGCTAGATACTAGATGCACCCAAAGAAGCCAAAAAGAATTCATTGATGTTGATAACGATGGTGTAAAGGTGAGGACTACAGAGAAAATGACTAAAATGTTCTTGACGTGACTATTAAAACATGCTAATATAATAGAGATTGGTAAGTCCTTGGCATACTCAACTGGGGATGAAGCAAAATGAGAAGTTTCAGGTGCTTACAGGATGAACATTTGACATTAGTAGATAACTGCTTTCACACAAAGAAACGAGACTCAGACCTGGCTTGGACTCGGCAAGGGTAACTTGACTCGTGAACCGGCTCGGACTTAACAGTGACTCGACAAAGTGAAAAAACCCTCAATTTTGAGATTTTATAGGATTTAAAGAACATTCCATGCACAATTATTGAATAAAGCTTAAAGACACAATAACATCATGAAATAGAAGGTAATTTGATCACAATGCACATACTTAAAAGTTAAACATACATCGATTACATAAGTACAAAGGTAAATTGCTAAATACTAAATACTAGCTGAAGGAAATAGAAAACATAGCTATATAAAATGATAAATCCATGGAACCCATCAAAATGTATATCAAATCCATGAAATCCAACACATCAAGAGTCATCATTAAATTTTCCAATCATATGTAAAGTTAAACAAAAAGTTAAAACAAGACTATAACTATGGCTCTTAGTCCTTATCCTCATCCTCATCCCCAACCTCAACCTCATCCTCAGTATAATCTATAAAATGCATCTTAGTAAGGCATCTAAGGTAGGTCCTGGATGACTGATTAGCCATAGCATTAGCTTGTGAGGTGCCTCTAGGATCAACTGTAGTCTTTGGCAGTGCATGAGGTGCCACTAGGAACAACTGTAGCTCTCTGGTCCTTTGCTGCCATAGCTACTACCTCAACGTCTCTGTCCGCCTCGTCAACCCACTCTAGGTTGTCATCATCAAAGACATGATCAGTAGCCTTAGTGATCCACTCAGACTCTAGATCAACCTCCTCTAGAGTAATCAGAGAGGTGTCACTATCCGAAATCTCTCTGGTCCTAATGCGCAGGTTGTAATGCAGAAAGACTAGCTTATTCATTTTCTCCACAGACAACCTGTTACACCTCTTTGAGTGGATGTGCTTGAAAACGCTCCAGTTGCGCTCACATCCAGAAGCGCTACTTGGCTGGCTCATTATGCGGATGGCAATTTGCTAAAGGTTTTTGGTTGAAGGCCCAAACATTTGCCACCATCTTTTTGAATTTTGAAAAAACGAAAAGAGAAAAATATTAGTCTCATTTCTAAATTTAACTTTAAAGCTAGAAATTTAGAAACTAGATTGTATAAGGCTTAAGTTGCAATTTTTACCTGTCTACAATTTTGTACGACCTTTGCAAATTTGACTTGAAAAATGGGCCCTGTTGCATTATTATAGGCATCCATCTCAAGCAATATATCTGTGGCATTAGTGGCCATCTTTGATATCATAGTGTATAGGCCACTAAGAACCTCCTTATCTACTTTGAAATCTTCACGGAAACGGTATGCTAGATTGATGTAATAGACTGCTGTGTGGATGGGTCTATGAAGCTGATTATGTTATCTCCTATGAATTATGTCCCAAATATGGCCATACTTGTCCTCAACTCTTACATATTTGGCTCTAATAGCCTCCTTGGCCCTATCCATGCCCTCATATATGTAGCTCATAGCGGGCTTCTCTCCATCAGCAACTCGTAGGAGGGATACAAGGGGCTCAGTGATCTACAAAACAATTAAACAAAGAAACAATTTAGTGAATGATGAAACTTTGCAAAGTTGCACAATGAAAATAAAACAAAAATATGTATGAGATAAATCAATTTATAAGATTTTAAGACTTAAGCTTTTAAAATTTAAATTACCTCCACAATCTGCTTACATGGATCCCAAAAACCCTCTTCATCATAAATGCATTTTGTTGCATCTCTCCCTACAGCGGTGGTGGCAAGGGAGGAGGAAGTCCATTGTGGACCAACAAACATGCACCTCAAAGGTAACCTTGAATTTAGCAAGGATTTTAGTGTGATAAAATTAGAGGCAAATCTTGTGATACCGGGACGAGCCAACTCCTTTCCCTCCGTGTATTCCCTCATAATGTTGAGGACCAATGCATGATTATAGATGAACTTGCAAAGATTTTTGGCCTCAACAACACATGATTTCACCCATTGAATCTTGCCAGTGTCCTCTAACATGAAGTCGAGGCAATGAGCCACACATGGAGTCCAAATTATTCTTGGGTGTCTCTCCATCAAAAGGTTTCCTCCAGCAATTTTAAATGAGTTAGTAAACAATTAAAAATTTAGACGTGTTAAAAAACTTTTAATTTTTAAAATTTAATCAAAAACTAAAATAAAAAATTTAGAAACTTGAAAGTTAAAATTTTACTTGCAGCAATATAATTAGCTGCATTATTAGTCACCACCTGGACAACATTCTCTTTCCCCACCTTCCTTATAACCTCCTCAATAGTCTCACATAAGAATTTTGCATTTTTTAACATGTGAGGAAGCATCTATAGACTTCAAAAACATGGTGGATGTTGAAAGTGAAAATAAAACAGAATAATTATCATTGAATAGTCAATAAAACAAAATTTTAGTTATTCAATAATACATTAAATTTTAGACATCGAGAAGTAGAGGATGATGAATTACCTCCACTAGAAACAAGAAAATTTAAGAGAGTCTTATTTCTCTTATCTGTTCATCCATCCATCATAATGGTACACCCCCTTTGGCTTTACATCTTTCTATGGTCCTCGAACTCAGGTTTCATTTCCTCAACCATTTCTAGTAAGAGGGGACCACTCAACTCATCTTTACGTGGGGGCTTTAAACCCCGCATCACAAATGGAAACCGCATCAATCATCCCTTGCCAATAAGGAGTCCTGTTACATTTATAAAATCATTTTAATTAGCATATTTCAACATCAAGTTAAAATTTTATTTTAAAAATTGAATTTAAAACTTAAAATGTAAAACAATCAAATATAAATGAAGTTGAAGTACCTGGTTGCTGTAAATGGAATGTTGCAGAAATACCAAAACTTGCAAATTGCTCTTCTTCTAGCTTCATGGATCTCCCTATTCCGCACCAAGCTCTCAAGTGAGGGTCGTTAACCAAGAGTGGAACGTGGTACAAAAAAATTGTCCAACCTAGATTTTCTGACTCTAGGACGAAAGGTAATACCAATACTACTAGCAGGGGTGGCACCATTAGCAATGCAAGGAATAGATGTAGAAAAAGTACCACTAGTAGAAGCACTAGGACGATAGGTGGGAAGGGAAGAACCTTCTCCAACACAACCTATTGAACCTAGGGGTGTAAAACTAGATACAAAAGCAGTTCCAGATGAGCGTGGAAGGGAAGTGGAACCAATCTGAGCTAGCTCTGCTAGTTATTTTTGTCTTAATTCCTAAATAGTGAGCCTCAGGAATTGCAACTTTACAAGGCTCAACATCATGACCACGTATGCCAATGATATGGTATTTCAATCTATTTATCCCCGCACTATTAATGACCTTACAAAATGCCCAAAATAGGCATTTTTTTTGAGTTCTACCTCTACCCGGAAAGTCTATGGTGTACTTCTAGCACTCATCTTTTTTATTACCTTTAGAGAGCTTGGGTTTTTTAGCTAGAGGAGCCATTATAAGGAAATATGTCAAGGTTGCTGCAATAAAACATTTTAGACCAAATATTACCATTTAAGCATTGTATTTTATGAAGATCTAAAGTAAAACAAAACCCATATACATACAAAAAAAATTCATCCAAAAAATCCATAAGCATAGAGAAAAAAATCATCAATATCCAAAAATTTATCTCCTACATCTTCGAAATGAGTTGAGAAGTGTTGAAAAGAGCTCCTATAAACTCCTTGATGATCTAAATGCAAGCATATAGTTGCTCCAATGTCACAAATGCAAGCTTTTCTCCTCTTCCTTTCAGCTGGTTGCAAAACAATGGCTCTCTCTCTCTCTGTCTCACACACACACACACACACACTCTCTCTCACAATAGTGTTATGAAAGCCCTTTTAGGGTCTTAAGGATAAAAAAGAA
This sequence comes from Cupressus sempervirens, assembly GCA_028749045.1. Classification (NCBI taxonomy): domain Eukaryota; kingdom Viridiplantae; phylum Streptophyta; class Pinopsida; order Cupressales; family Cupressaceae; genus Cupressus; species Cupressus sempervirens. The sequence goes on from CM053788.1 coordinate 97,041,883, forward strand.
CCAAATAAAATATTAAAACAACAAGCATTTTTTTTGTTTTGACTTACTTGGATTTTGACTGCCATGGCCGGGTCAAGCCAGTGGTGACCCGCGAGTCACATGAATCACCCTCCCTGACCTGCTGAGCCCAAGTCATGAGTCATTTTGACCCGGCAAGCCATGCCTGACTCACTGACTCAGGAGACTCACCCTTGTGGCGAGTCTCGTTACTCTGCGTTCACAAATGCTACGAGACAAAAAGTTTCGAAATAGATTTTACATTGTAATTTGCTTTCAAATGTAAAATTAACACAGATTTCAGTGGCATGTCCATGTTTTCCAAGCTTGAGACTCCATTGTTTTATTTTCAGGGGGTTGTAAACGTAGTACCCTTAGGTGTGTGTTTTCAACTGAAACTGAGTTCCATATATTTAGATGAATGCAGTAGTCATTTTGATGGATGGTTATGTTAATAGAATTCCCAACAGATAAAATGTCTTCCAAATAAATCTTATACCTTTTGATTGTTAGATGACCATTAAATTACAAATAACTTGTATTATTTAGTGCTAACTGCTACCTACAATAGATATCAAACTGAAGGGGAGAGAAGAGAGGAATTATTACTAAGATTACTTTGTGTGCAATGTGTATCATGTATGTGATGTAGAAACATAGATTCTTATTTGTGCAGTGAAGCATTATAATAAACTAAAGTTGTTGGTCCTGGTATGGAGACAGTATGCAGTCTGGGTGCAGCAGTAGAACAATTTTTTTCTTGGGTATGGGTACAGATTCAACTGTGTGTGCATGTGCATGTAAATTAATAAATATACTAATACTTTTAAAATCATAAAATATGAAAACAGTGATACTCATGATTGCCAATAAACAAAATATTTAAATACCACATAATTTGTAAAAATGAAAATATGTATAAATTCAGCATTAAACAATTTGTCAAATGTCAATACACAATGAAATTACAATCAATATCTAATAATCTTCATATTATTCTTCATCAAAAACATTGAAATCAATGTCTGGTTCAATTTCATTTAAAATACAATCAAATGTGGTGCCATTGCTACTAGCCATGTCATGTGCATAAGCTGCCTTATCATTGCTAAGCTGTGCATCTATAGCGTCGAGGTCTTTGTCACCCCCCCATTGTAATCAGGTGTTTTATATCACAAGATACACAAGTTGGAGTGCACAAAGATCAAATCTTAGTTTTTCGTTCACCAGATTGTTTGTCCTTAATCAAGTGAATGGAGGAGTATGTTTTCCAATTTTGCTCAACTGAAGAACAACTTGCAATCCATTGACTTTGCAATGTTGCAGACGGCATTTACAGTTATAAAACATAAGATTATAATATATAGCAGGAAATAAAAGATAAGCTAAAGAATGAAAAGATGCATGCTTGAGAGGGAAACTTTGCAAGAGTTTATAAGGAAAGAAAGTCTTGGCTATGTTGTGCTGTTGAACACACCCCAAGGTTGGGGGAGGGGGAGAATCAGTCATGGACATATACTTAAAAAAAAATTCAATTACAATTCCACATTATTTAACTTTAACCAGATTAACAACAAATAAAGATAAAGCAATGAACATCATATACATGAACACTTGATTTTTATGTGTAAAACCCAAGGAGGGAAAACCATGATGAGATCCAACTTGCACTAAATGAAAAACAATTTTACAATTATAGTTTTATGCTCATGGCCAAGGAAGCTCACTGCTCATGACTTGACTTGCAGGCTGAGGGGCACAAACTTACCACAAGATACAAGGTACTTGCAGTTTAAGATGCACCGCCTCAATGCAAGATACAAATCTGTCAAGGAGTTACTGTCTTCTGACAAGATCCATGAATATTGTGGGTCAAGATGAATGCGCCTTTAGTGCACTGCCTCCAATAAGTCTCCAAGCAAGAAGCTGTCCTTGAGTCATTGTCTTAAGTAACCAACTTCATGGAAAACACCACATACACATCCGCTCTACGTCAATACTGATATATTGAATGATACAATCATGAAAGCTCATCATTTGAATTGATCTTTGCACTTCTCTTCAACACATATTCGCACAACTCATTCCATATGTCTTCCACAGTTGATCTACACAATCGATCAGATCAACATGCCAAAATGGTCTTCAATATTTATCTTCATCAACAAAAACCTTAATTAGGTTGCCCAAAACAGAACAAACATAATTCCATTAGTCAGCCACCAAATACAGTTGTGGTGAATTTGGTCCACTCCAGGAGATAAAGAAGACGGAAATACATCATAACAATCTTTCTAAGTAGCTCCAAATGGTTCAACTTCACATGCAACAACATATCCTTCAAAGTCAACATCAAACGTAACATGTAGAAAAACAATGTAGTGCATAACCATTCAACTCAACAACATAATTCAACTGAGTGTAATTCTATGTGGATCTTCATGCACCACAGTAAGACCTAAAACAACATCTGAACTCAACTTTCAATGCAAGTCAGGACCAAAAAGAGTATGATCCAATTAGGAAAGCCGAGTCAGCTAGAGACCAACAGAAAACCACACAATGAAAAACAAAACATCGTAACTCTTCTTGCAAAGCAAACTGCCAACTAAAAATTGAATTGAGACACCGCACAAGCATTTTGATAACATCTTTCAAACTGCAAAACTAGAAACATCACTGCAAGGCATTTTCTAGACCAATCCTAGTAGACAACTGGACTCTCAGCAAACAACTAACAACCGCATCAACTACAAGTTGAGGACTCACTCTGGACAAAACATAAACATTATATCTAGAACCGCAAGCTCTCATTACCAAATGCGGAGGAATGGAGAACATTCTCCCATACAGACATCAAATACTCTTTTCTGCATATTCCGTCTCTTGATACTGTAACATTTCAGAGACAGCAACCACGCACTCAAGAGCAACACCAGAGGACATCAGAACATCTGATGCATGATTCCATCAATCTCCTCACATCAAGTTGACATCAATAACAGCACTAACTCTTAGTTCCAACGATCTCTCCTTTGTCATTGATGACAACACCATAACTATGATCAACACTCTAAGTGTGAATTTACCCCTTAGACACAATTCTCTCATGTACTACTTCTCCCCCTTAGGGTATATCTCTCCCATGTATACTTCTCCTCATGTGTATTCTCTCCCCCTTTGACATCAAGGACAAAGGGCACAAAACAATTTCTGAACTTTCTCTCCCCCTTTTCAAATTGTTGCATTGCTTTCCTGCAACCAACAAACTTCTTGCTCCCCCTCAGAGTAGTCACAACAACAATCTAGGAGACAAAAGATAATCTTTGAATTTCTCCGTTTAGAAAAAAGTACCATTTTATGCATCTAATTTAGAGGGGAAATAGGCCCTAACTTTTACTTGAGATAATTTAAAGTATCCTCTGGCATTGCCTTGTAAAAATGTCTGCAATCTGATCCTTTGTGGGCATGTACTTTAATCTAACCTCTTTCTCTGCAACCTTCTCTCGTAATACATGATACCAAATAAAAATGTGTTTGGTTCTCAAATGTAGTACTGGATTCTTTGAAATGTTAATTGCTGTTGTATTATCACACATAATAGGAATGGGCTCATCATACACCACCTTGATATCTCTTAGAGTTTGCTTCATCCACAACACCCAAGTGCAACAAGATCCTACTGCAACGTGTCCTGCCTCTGTTGTTGATAAAGATACTTTATCTTGTTTTTTGTTTAACTAAGAGACCTCTGTCTCCTAAGAAAAATGCTTCACCACTGGTACTTCTTTTGTCATCCATGCATTCAGCCCAATCAACATCAATGTAATCCCTCAAATTGAAATTGTCATCTTTCTTATACCTTTTGTTGGGTGGATATTTTGCAACCAATAGTTTTGTGAAAATTTAGTCGCAAAATAGGTAGACCAGCCACAACGTGTGAGACAAAGTCTCTCCTATGTTAAAGGGAAGGCTCTCCCTTCTCGCCGTTCCTTGGATCAACTCAAGATAAGTAAGAAGTTGAGAGATTTATGAGGGGTGTTACCAATATTCTTTCCTCTTAGCTTTCAGGGAGGAATCCACTTTGCGCAAAGCGAGTAATGGGCAAGATGAAATCTCTAATTACACTTCTATCTAATAGCTAGAAACGATGCTACCGATAAACTCACACCAATTCAAAGGCTGATTGAAAGCAGACCAGTTTGGGTCTGAGTCCTATTTTAATCTATTCTATAAGAATAACCTCTACCGTTGGGGCGTAGAGACTTCTAGAAGTAGGGAATTCCAACTATTTTTCGTGAATTTGAGATGATAATACAAGTTACAGTCAAAGCTTCTAGTCTATATATCACCACTATCTCTTCCAGTCAAAGCTTCGGCTCCGATTGCTTCTTAACTCACTATGCTCTATTATTGAATACACAATACTAACATGAATCAAAGACAATAGGCACAAATTACAATCAAAGCTTCTAATTTGCTCTATCACAATTGCTTTCAGTCAAAGCTTTGAATTCAATTGCTTCTTTTATTCACTTTTCTTCCAAATTTGTATTACACAATCAAAATTATGCTTGCACAAGTGTGGTAGGGCTTTCTTGCATACAACAAAGATGATTTTTACAATGAGGGGCCACTCCTTTATACAAGCAAATGAGTTGAGAAAAAAATGAAGGAAAAAGTGGGAGCAACTCAACCAACTTTGACCCGGTCTAACTAACTAGAGAAATTAGTGGATTACATGTCATTACACATGTAAATCGTATCACATGTAATTACACTATTTCTTGCAATACATCCTCTCCAACTACAAACATGAAAGAAGAAGAAGAAGAAAGAGTTGAGGCTATTGATTCTAAATGAATCAATCCTATGGATTGTTGACAAAGGCCTTGTGCTTGATGATGATCATGGGATCGGGGATTCTTGTATTTTGTGCCACTGCATTCGCCTTGACAACCATGGTGTTGTGTCTTTTGATAGCCTTTGATTCTCTTTGATGAATTGCCCGTTGTCATTTGAAAACTTGATGAGATCAAGCTTTTTTTGCTCAAGTTGTCGTGAATTCTCCTTTGTAGATTGGCACGTTTGAGAATCTCTGACACTTTGAAAACCTTCTTGACGATGTCCGGATGTAAACTCGAAATAACTTTCCATCAACATCTTTAACTTTTTTTTTTTTTTGAAGCAAAGTGTTTGGCACATTCCCACACAAACTCAGGTTCTCAAACAACCATTAGGAAAATGGAGACCAAATGAATTACCACTTCTTTGATTCGAAGCACGCCTTCTAAATTGGATGTCTTCATTCTTTATAGAAATTCTGAGATATCTTGACTTGCTGCAACATGAAAGTTTCGATGGTATTGAATCCATCATTGGAAGATATGGATTCTGAGTCCATGAGAATATTGGCAAAATGGATCTTTGAGAAATAGTATATTTGGAGTATTGATTAGATACTCATGGAACATATGCAATGAATTAAATGTGATATGGAAAGTACATGTGGAGGGCTAAAATGGGACATAGGAAGATGGATGGCATGTAAATATGTATGGGAAAAGGATGAATTCTTATAAAGATGCCTTGAGGAATGAAGGCTAGGTACATGGGAATGCATGCAAATGATAACTTTTGACTTTACAAGTGTGACCTTTAGACAAAAATGGGCTCTCAAGATCTCATTACACGTAAAGTGAATTACATGTAAAATGAACATGCATTTAGGTTCAGAAGATGGAAATGCATGTAAATGGGAATGAAGGATGAGATTGCATGTAAATGTGGATGGAGGGTGAGATTACATGTAATTGCTCTTGGAAAGTAATTGCATATGAAAGGAATGAATGCAATGTGCTTTGGTATGTAATAGCAGATTTGGAATAAAATGTTGCACTTGCATGAAATAGTGAAAGGTGGAGTCAAGCGAAACATGATCATGTTTTTGGGAAAGAACTTGTAATTTCTTCCAAATGAGGAAAAACAAGAAAGCAAACAAACAAACAACGAAAACAAGCACAAAAGAAACATGTACCTTTCGTGTTAGACTCAAACATGTCAACAAGCAAGTTACTTCAAAATGCAAATTCAAATTCGGAATTTGGAAAAAACCAAAAGTAAGAAAATGAGAATTTTCATCTTTTTTAAAGAAAAAATGCACTTTTCATGTTATCTATATAAACACGTGTGTAACATAAAGTTAAATCATGCATCAAAATAGCAAGATAAGCATGTATTAATTAGAAAAATGGAAAATGTCATTCCAAGATAGGTATTCCTATTTATTCCATTCTTTGTATGCCATTGTTTGCGGCACTCTTCCCAGATTCAGAATAGGCAATGACGCCAAATGTTTACCCTCATGGGGTAGCAAAGATTAGTTGCTTACATGAAGTAAAGTATTTAACACAAAATGTCAAGAGAACACAATAGCATTATACTCATTGATTGGTTACCATACACAAATGTATTCCATACAACCATGTCCCAATCAAAAGGAAGAATACATACATATAGTGTTCGAGGGGGTGCAAGGCGAACCGTCACATTTGTGTAAATCTCTCGAGAAGACCAACTGTCGAACTACCCATTTTTCCGTCAACATCATCTCCCCAAAAGAAAAGGTTGTCTCCTAACGACTTACAGAATTGGAGACTACAAAGCACACCAAAAAGAAAACATAGACTAAGAGGGAGGAGGGTGCGTCCGTGAAGTGTCTAGTATCCTCCGCAGCTCATAGACTTGGGTGCGAATGCGTGAATTTTTTAGTGCCCTCCAATTGATATCGACAACTTCCTTCAGCAAAAGTGTCGCCTCCATAGCTTGTGCTTCCTTCTATGCGTAGGCCGCCTACTCACCATCACTTCGGCTTTGGCATTGGCCTCCTCTAACTCCTTTTCCGCCCTTTCCTTATCTTGTAAGAGCATTGCTCGTTTTTCTGCCCAATCTGCCTATTGCTTACCAAACTGATGGCTAACTCCTCTCAAGACTTTGCCTCTACCTCCCTGGACCTCTTAGCCGCCACTCTATCGGCCTTGGTGCATTGCTGAGCATAGTAGGCACCTTTATACATCTCTACTATCTAGCAGGCAAGCCTCTCATTGTGCTGCTTCCTGGTCCCAACTCTAGTTTCGTGGCCCAGTTTGTCATCATTTTCGATGTCTTAATTGCCGGCCACCCTTGTGCCTCGAAACAAAATCAGAAGTGTTTGGAGCATCTCGTCCGCTTCTAGGCTAGGACAAGCTGTAACTACATCATTCCGGTCATTGCATTCAGACCAATTACCTGACCCTTCTCCAACACATCCTCTAGAGTCTTAATGTATGTCATCATTCACTCAGTATTCAAACTGTAGCCTAGCTTGTCTTTCTCTGCTTGCTCAATATCTACCTCCATTCCTCCTATCACCTCTATGTCCACATTTGGTGCAACCTCTTCATCACCTGTCGCATCTTCGGACTATGGAATCCCCACATCCTGTGGTGTTGCAATCGCTGGCGTCTTAGCTAAGAGATCTTCCTTTCTTGGGGACTGAATAGAAGGCCGCACTTCTACAGGGTTAAGTCGGAACTATTGCCATAAAAACATGCTGGCACGGTGCATCACCCGGACGTCCACTGCCTCTGGCTGTGCCATACGCACCGGTTTAGTGGAATCAATTGTTGCCACGACCTCCATACGAATCACCTCCAACCTGGCCTAGGATTCCAGTGATGTACTCCCTTCTATCTCTGGAATGTCCATAGCCTCACCCTCCGGATGCATATATGTTTGCTCCTTTCGTAACACCTTCCTGAGGTAACAAGTGACTTCTTCTCAAGGACTTCCACCAAGGATGTCACTTTTGTAATTTTCATCCCCATCTCTATCTCTCCTATCTTTGTAGGAACTATTTGTGTCGTCACCACTACTTCAATCTCGAGAACTAAGGAAACCCTTGTAGTCGTCACTGATGGTGGCGTCATATCCATTGGTGCTCTCGTCTAGCCAAATGGTAAAATGGAAAGCGAAGTAGTGGTAGGCACTAAGTGTGCTGAAGCAGGTAACATCGGAGCTATGAAAAATGGTCAAGGCACTGACACTGCCTCCGTTTCATCGTCCTCCTCCTCCACCAGAGTGTTGTCCCCTTGTGAAGTACTCTCACTACTCTTCTTGGTATCCTCCCATTTGCTGTCTGTGTCGCCATGGGTATCTAACTCTTGTCTCACCCTCTTTTGACCAATCATCATTCCGTTGGTATCCAAATGTTTAGTAAAATATCGGAGGCACCCTTGGTGCCAACATTGCCCTTGGCGGTACCTCCAACACGTCGGCAAAAATCTGGTGAAGTGCAGCTTCCAAGAACAACCTGATGATGTGGTGTGGCATATAGAAAGTACGATGTTGCAATGCCATAAACTTGTATGTTCTACCCTCCAATAGGGATGCCCAGTCATAAATAAATTCATTCATGATACCATTCATAAAAACTATTTGCGGCAGAGCAATGTCTAAAGCCTGACTTGCTCTCGTCAGTCGACTCTTCAGTACATTGAGGATACAGTACCACGACCCTTCTTTGATAAACTTGCATCCGATAAACTGGGTGGGGGTGAGTTCTCGAGCAACCGGTTTGATAATGCGCTTTATGTTCTTGTGAGAGCTTATGTTTTTTAATTTCTACTTTGTGTCCTCATCCTAGGCTACCAAAAACCCTCATGAAATCTGTGGCTTTGAAAGAGATAGTGATAGGATGCTTCCTATATTGAAATGAGTTGCTCTTGGTATGGTTGTCGTATGCTTCAATCATCACTCTAAGAATATTTTCAAAAAGATGAATAAAGAACATTGACATCTGAATTGCCAAAAGCACATGTGCTCGTTGCAATATCTTCTTCACCATGTCTGTATTAGGTGTCTCTTGCCACCATCGCCGACATTCAAGCTCATTAAGTACCTCAAATTGTACTATGAGATGCATAATGTCTTCTTTTTGAGGAGGTTGCTTTCTTCTCGCTGTTGGAGGTTGCCTCTTGCATTCGGCTTGCAACTCGAACTCCTGAAGATAAAATTGTCACGTTCTTGTCCATGCTCAAATTGTCAGCTTCTAGTTGATCTTTCTAGCACCTCCTCTTGCCTATTGAATGCATACTTAGTCGTTTCTTGTTATGTCTTTATGGGGAAAATAGTGAGGGCTGGATTGTTTATGCCAAAGTTCCTGGACACATGTGGATGCAATGCCTTCTCTCTTTCATTGCTTGGATGCCTTTGGGTCTATACTCTTCCCTTCTTCGTGAAGGTCGGTGTTCTTTTAATTATGACTTTGTGTCATGGCCGCGCAAAACTCTTTAGTTTTCATTTCTGTGTTCTCTTTCCAAAGGAAGTTATTGTCCTTCCATCGAACCTTTGTCTTTTCTGCCATCGGACCTTTGTCTTTTCCGCAACTTTTCTTTATCATGCATGGTCTTACTGTTGTATTCCGTGGCCCTAGTTCCTTTCTGTGGGCACCTGATACTTGTTTGCGGAGCTTTTTTCTGTAGGGTGCAAACATTGTCTCTACGAGAGCTACCCTCAGCGACTTTTCTATGCTTCCTCTCGGCCAAATTTGGACTCATGCCCACCGCGTTATTAGGTTTGCAGTTTCACAACTTGCCACAAGGAACCAACCTTATGTCTCTTGGTGTTCTTGTTCGCTAGAGAATGTGATATTTTCTTGCGCCAAATGCCAATGTTCTCCTTGCACTTGTATTTTGTAAGGATCTCTAGGTTTTGTCTACGGAAACTATGTCTTTTCCTTCGTCGTTGCCATGGTAGGATGTGTGTTCTGTGGGTTTTAATCTCTTTTGTGGAACATGTTTTTCCTCACGTGGTCAACGTCCTTGTCCGTGGAAAGGCTCGCGGGCTTTATTTTTCTATGGGGTTTTGATTTTCGACAAAGGTGGTGACCGCGATTTGGCTTGGTGTTGTCCTTGGAAGAGTAATTGTCGTTCGCGTACATCATTTGATCTGTTGGGTTGTTTTTTCCGTAGCAAATATCTTTTCTGCAGTGGCTTTCCTTTGATGTCCGTGGGAACATATGTCTGCAGAAGCTTATTCCCGCGGGCCACATGCTCGCGGACTTTTTAGTTTCATGTTTTCCATTTTTTTTAATTATATATATATTTGAATATATATCATAAAACTAAATTACCCATGCATTTTTGAGCGATCCTGGCTTCCTTTCCTTTGATGGTAGACTTTCAACTTTGAGCCATTATCTACGTCAGGGATATCTCTCCCATTGAGTGTCCATAACTTTACGGCCCCATTAGCCGCAACTTCTCGAACTTTATAGCGTTCTAGCCATTTCATTTTAAATTTGCCAGGCTTAATTTCACCCCCATTAAAATTCAATACCAAGTTACCAACTGACTCAGTGTAAACTTCATCTATTGGAGGTGTTTGTTGTGCCAAAGTTTCCTCCCTTGTTGCGCTACATCCGTTGCCCACTGTGCCATTGCCCTTTTCTCATCCAACTTGTTTAGGGCACAAAGTCTCTCCCATAGACTCTCCATGTCGCCAAATTTGTTACCAATAGCTCTGTAGGCTAGGAACCATGAATTTTGCAGATACCACTGCTTCTTGTAAGTACATGAGCTAGAAAGGCGTCTGCATTGTGGTCACCTTATAGGAGGTGCAGCTGGCCCACAACACCGAAGGCAATTTCTCTTCCCACTCTTCACCTGCAACTCCACAAGACTTATAAATAACTCCCACCAAAATTTTATTAGTTGCCTCCTGGCCATTCGCTGGATGATAGTATAGACTCGACAGCGTATGGAAGATTTTGAATTTTGTCATTAGGAGTTTAACGATATGATTGACAAAATGACCACCTTTATTGCTCGTCAACTGAATGGGGATGCCATACCTTCTTGTCATTTGTTCGTAAATGAATTTTGCGGTGCTTAGTGGTGAGTTATCTGGTAGTGCGCATGCTTCAACCCATTTTGTTAAGTACTCAGTGGCCACTACGATATACCTACATTGTTGGGCACGACTAGCCTACAGAGGTTCGACAAATCCAACCTCCATCTTTCAAATAGCTCTTGGGCATGGGAAGGATTGAGTGGCATAAAGTCCTGCTTAAGAGGTTTTCTTGCTCGTTGGCAAGTATTGTATTCGATGACCCATTCTCTCGCATCATTGTACAAAGTTGGCCACCATAAGCTTGGTAATAGAACTTTCCTTGTTGTCGTATCAAGACCTCTATGTCCTACTAGTCCTTTGTGGGCTTCCCTAAGCACACTTGGCACGTCCACTTCCATCATGCATCGCCTAAGTACTTGGTCTAGACCCATTTTATATAGTAGTCCATTTATTAGTTGAAAATTCCTACTTTTGAGGACCAACTTCATTCCCTTGGAGGCATGTCCTAGGGAAACTGGGTTGTGGATAGATGCTCCCCTATACTTGTATATTGCTTTGGGATAATGACAATATGAAACAGATGTGCGTTTGGGAAGTCGTCATTTACTCCAACAGGTGGCTCGCTAGACTTAATACATGATAGTTAGTCGGCTATCACATGACTATGTCTTGGTTGTACGATGATTTTGAATGTGAACTCTTGGAGTAAGAGAAGACATCAACTCACTCTTCCCTAAATAATGGGTTTATTGACTAGGTACATGAGGGCTTGATGGTCCACATAAAAAGTGAATGGTGTTGCCAATAAGTAATGCCTGAATTTTTGGACAAAATAAACCATTCCAAGGGCCTCCCATTCTGTGGTGTTCTAATTCTTCTCAACAGTTGACAACAACCTACTTGCGAAATATATTGGGTGATCCAGTCCGTGCGCTTCTTCCCAAGCCAAGGTGGTCCCGATGGCATAATTTGAGGTGTACATGTGCACATTAAATTCTTTCCCAATGAGGGAATGCTAGAATAGGAGTACCCAACAACCTTGATTTCAATTCCTTGAAGGCCTCCCCTTGTTCCTTCTCCCAAACATATGGCTCCGCCTTCCTTGTGAGCCTATCCAACAAAAATGAAATTTGTGCGAAGTTTTTGATGAATCAGCAATAGTATCCGATGTGGCCGAGGAAAGAGTTGATGCCAGTCACATCCATCTCTACTATCACCCGCACTTTACTGGGATCTGTTTTTAGTGCTGCCTAGCATACTATGTGCCTAAGCAACTTCCCTTGTGGTACAATAAACTGACACTTCTTCGGTTTAAGTGCCAAACAAGCTCCTTGATAACGTTCCATGCATTCTCCTAAAGCAGCGATATGCTTATCCTCCCCACTAAATATGGACTAGTTGTCCAAGAATGCTTAAAAGTTTCCCATGGACATCTTGTCGAAGATGTGTAGAATGATGTGCTGAAAGGTAGCTGGCGCATTATAGAGGCCAAAGGGCATCCTATTGTATTCATATACACCATCCTCCACTATGAAGTTCGTTTTCAATTTGTCTTCCTCCGTAATGGATATTTGGTTATATCTAAAAAATCCGTCCATAAACAAATAAATCTCATGGCCTGCTACTTCCTCTAGGAAATTGTTAGTGAACGAAATGGGGAACAGGTCCTTAATAGTTATTGCATTAAGACATAAAAAATCCACACAAATGTGAATCTGGTTCACTTTATTAAGGAGATCAAAATCGGTGACACCCGCTCATTAGTCTCCACCTGAAAGATAATAGCCACCTCCAACATCCATTCAATTTTGGCTTCTACCCTTGCAACATAATTCTTGTTCATCTTGTATGGCCTTTTCCACACAGGTTGGGCTTCGGGAACAGGAGGAATTTGGTGTACGCATAACTCTGGAGGTACACCCTTCAAATCCATGTAAGTCCAAGTGAAGTACTCCCTAATTTTTTTGAATGCCGCCATCTTTAATATCGGATTCTAGTCATCCCCCATTAGGATGATTTTCAGGTTCTCCTTGTCCCTAAGATTTATCTCCTTTAGCTTCGCCTCTTTGTATCGTATCAGTTCATCCTTGTAGAACTTATGGGCATGACTCTCAACTCGTGCCTCACCTTACTCGTATTCATTGAATTCCCAAGGGAACTCGTTCGGATCTTCCTCAATCTCGAGCACATTACATGACAGAGGGAATAGTTCGTAATCACTCATTTGCCAATGGAATAGGCCATCCATAGAATATGTATCATCCCCCAACTTTAATACTCCTTCGTCATTGGGCTCCATACTCCTTTTCCCTTTGTCTCCTTCGTTGTCAAATTTTGAATCTAAGGAAGATGACATTTCCTCTCCAACTAATCGCATTTTGAGATCCATCACAAGCTTTCTTCCCCCCCCTCTCGAATGAAAAGATATTTTTCTTCCTGTTATGTTTTGCCTTAGTCATCACCAACCACCCTCTCCTGAGGATGGCATCATATCCCTTCCACTTGAGAGGGATTACAACGAAGTCCAATGTTAAGGGTTGTGTCCCCGATTGTTACTTGCTGCACCATTAACATTCCGAGGGGTTTGATGGCATGTTGGTCAGCCCCCAATAAGTTAAAGATTGGCGGCCAGAGTGTCGGCTTGCCCAAAGTCTTGCAAGTCTCTTTGGATAGGACATTTACCCCTAACCCACCGTCAACAATTGTGTTCGTCAATATGGTGCCCAAGATGCCCATCTCCACTACTGCCGGGTTTTGTCTACTATTGACGATAAGTATCATTGGATCCGTTGTGGAACCGCCAGGGACCTCCGTCCGCCCCAATGTACTTGTTCGGATAGTTGGGTTGTTGAACAAGGCTGCCTTTAAATGTGGCATTGTTTCCAATAGGTCTTGGACTTTCACTGGTATCTCCAATTGCATCATCTTCCTTAGGATATTTTGTTTTGTTGTGGCTCAAGTAGAAGAACCAAAGGAATCCTCTAGGTCCCTTTGGGCCTGTACTTCCTTCTCAATCTCTGCCTTCACCTCGAGCACCCTTTGTATCTCCATATGAGGGTTAGGATACGTGGCCTTCTTTGCTTGGGCTCATGTAATTGCCAAGATGTCTTCCTCTATGTCTCTTGTTTCCACATCAATATGGTTGCAACTAGGCTTAGGGCAATTGACCTCCTCGTGGTCCCCTAGTCCGCACCATTTACACAATTTCTGTGCATTTTCCTCCTAGTAAACCCCGGAAAAGTGTCCCCACTGGTTGCAATTTCTACACTGTATCATTGGCCTTTCGTTTGCATCATACTGGACTTGAGGGTGCTTGTTGTTGTTATGCTTGTTGTTATTGTTATTTCCTCTACCTCCCTGTCGGTTATTTCAATAGCTGCCAGATGATGCAATATTTTTATTATTTTGTTGACTACCTACTCTAGATGTGGAAGGTTGGTCCTATGTCACAAAAGGATTTCTTTAGACAAGGCCCTTTCGTGTGTCTGGCTTCCTTGTAGTCCGTACAACACACCTCATTGTCCTTAGTTTTGTTTGATCCTCCTTTCGTTCCCTCAAGTTCCTTCATCATCCTTTGGAGGTCTTTTTGTAAGGCATGTACTTTCTTACTTGATTCCTCATTACTTTCCTTCGAGGACTCATCGTTTGAGGACTTAATTTTCTTGGAAGTCTTACATTCGCTTTCTAGGTCCATTGCATGGTTATATACATTATCGTACGATGTCAGTGGTATGATCTTCATCTTCTTCTAGAAGGAAGTTTTTAGTCCTTCAACAAATCACCTCTTCTTTAGTTGATCAGGTTGGGTAGATTCCATTTTCCCCAGTAATTCCTTTATTTGTCGCCCGTAGCTCTGACAGACTTATTTCTTCTCTTGTTTTGTGTTGTAGATCTCGGCAAGGATCTCATTGTCATCTCTTAGTAGTTTGAATTCCGTTTGGAACTCTTTTTTCAGTGCTGCCCATGTTATCAAACCAGTTTTATCTACATCGTCCCCTTACCTTAATGTGGCAGGAAACTATTTGATCCACTCGTCTTGATCAGTGACGCCATTAGCGGTCTAAATTGTTTCACTAGTACAGTAGTGCTGTACCAGATCTTGTTTTGCTTTGCCCGTAAACTTGGGCAATTTTTGTTTGTTCCCAGCCATGATTGCTGATTGTGCCACCGATTGCACTATCGGTGGTGCTGCTGATTGCGTTGGCGCATTACAGTGCTGTGCAATAGGTTCTAAAAAGAGGGTTGTTCAATTATCAAACTGTACTCGTTCACATGGTGTGTGAGGGACAAAGTGGTCACCCTACGCTTGTGCTTGTTCGACACCTTGAGCCGTGCTGGGTCCTTATTTTTTGTTTGGATTCTTACCCGTGGTGTACGCCAATTTAGAAATTCTTCCCCCATTTGCTTAATCAGATTCAACCTTTGTTGTGTCTCCTCTAGTAAATCCTCCGTACATCTTTGTCACAGATGGTTAGGCAAACCGTGCTCTTCGTTCAATGCACCTCCTATGGCACTGTGGTCACCCATTATGGTACCCACCAACGAGTTGCTTGAGCCTTTGCCTTCACTCGACTTGTCCGAGGATCAAAGCTTGATGGGCAACATGGCCATCATCATTATTTTGTTCTCTTCTATTTCTATTCTTGTTCAATTGATTTGGCATCAATTCTTAAAAACACATTATAAATAACAAGAACACTTTTATTTATATATAGTCTCCGTACATCTTCATGGGTCGTCTATGCGACCTTACAAAGTTTCAATGCTCTTTTCACTCACACTCCATTTACATTCCCACGACCTAGGGCTCATGGGTTAGACCTCTGTCGGGTTTCATTGCAATCCTCCGATTCTTGACGGTTATGTTCCAGAAAGTTCCTGAGAGTTTGTTGCTTGTGCTGCTCTCTCTCCGCTTCCTCGCTTTGCCTCACCTGCGACAAGAATGTTTGTACCAATAGTCAAGGGAACTGATGCAACAATTAGTTTGCAGCGGGATTCATGTTCAGCACATCCCAAACGGTGTCCTCGGGAACCTGCTCACTTACGGCTTCTCTTTGTACAAAATTTTCAACATTTGCCGGGAACAAAATGTGAAAATTTGTTGTTAGTTCATGCTCCCCTTCATACAGCTCGGTCACTCCGTTGTCGTTCATTCTCACCATCTCCAAGATAGGTATTCAAATTTATTCTATTCTTTGTATGCCATTGTTTGCAGCACTCTTCCTAGATTCAAAATAGGCAACGACGCCAAGTGTTTACCCTCATGGGGTAACAAAGATTAGTTGCATACAGGAAGTAAAGTATTTGACATAGAATGTAAAGAGAACACAATAGTATTATATTCATTGATTGGTTACCATACACATGTATTCTGTACAACCATGTCCTCATCATAAGGAAGAATGCATAGATATAGTGTCCGAGGGGGTGCAAGGTGAACCGTTGCATTTGTGTAACTCCCTCAGGTAGACCAATTGTCTAGCTACCCATTTTCCTGACAACATCTGGTCCTTGTCAGATTCTGTCAAAAGTCTGCCACAGAGATTGAATTTTGTTGGGATTTCTCTCAAGGGATCCTGGCAGGTTTTAGATGACTTTTGAGTGACTTTGTATTCAAACATGGAAAGCCGGACAAAATTTCAGAGAATTTGGTTAGAGAACACCTTTTTATTTACTTTTTAAAATTTGTAATGCCAAAAGTAGACTCAAGCATATGGTTGGACTCAAATTACTAATCATATTTAATTTGAATTAAATGGTACTTGAGAAGAATCAGGATGTATGAAAGTGTCACACATCTATTATGGAATGTATGTTGTGCATATAGGCTAACATGAATAGAAAACTATGGATTGAACAAAATTTAGAGAGATCTTTATTGTGGTTAAATTTGGATCCAAACCGTGCTTGCTTCATCTAGTCTGATCCAAAGCTGTTGTCTTTGTATCATCAAGTATGAGAACTAATGTGTGAAGCTTACAATATGGCACAATCACAACATTGGCCTTAAACAAACCTATAGCATTACTTATTGTGATTCTAATTTGCAACAGCTGAATGATGATGATTCACTTGATGACTTTTGATGATATTTGATCGTGATGGCTGATTATTAATCTTGACATTATTGTTTTCGAGCTGAAACATTGATATGGTGGTGTATTTTGCTATGTTGCTTTAAAATTAGCATAGTGGTGTATGAATTTATTTGCTGCTGCATATTTGTGTGTGTGTGTGTGTGTGTATATATATATATATATATATATATATATATATATATGCATATTCATATGCATATATATTATATGTGTGCATGCTTGTGTGTGTATATATATATTCTTGTACAGATGAACCCAAAACAAATTTGAACCCTGTTAAATATTTTAGCTTTATCTGAAATTCTGGAAATTATGATTTATAAATGAAAATTTGTTTTGATGCATTTTTGGAGTTACAGGTTCTCATATTTTATCCTGGGTCCTGCACAGCTGCCAGCAACTATTACCTTCTCGTTCTGTTTCATATTGTATAGGGAGTCATTGCATAAAGGAAATTCAATAGAAATGGTTATCAACGTGTGCCTTTACTCTCCCATCAATGCTTGTATCTCGTTACCATTCTTTTTTTTGGTTATGACAGGATTGGTACCGGTTACTTTCTCCTTTTGTATTATCTCACGGCTATGGATTGATCGTTGTCATTATCTGTTCTTTTGTGAGCCTTCTTGTAAAAGAATGGCACAATATTATTTCTTCCCCCTTTATACACGGGTTCATATATCTGTTGAATATATGTTCTCAGCAAGCGGTTCTCTTATCACTGTTGTGTTCAATCACCAGGAAGTTTTGATACTGTATTCTCTTATGTATTCTACATCTTCAACTTTCCAAGTCTTGACCAGAGGTGTTACAAAGGAGTGTTTTCTTCATGAATTTATGGAGCTGTAGCTCTAACTTTTGTAAGGAAATTTTCAAATTAATAAAGGATTCATTTTTGGGGCTGGGTTGTTTCCCTCATTGCAGAGGGTTTTTCCCAGGATACATGGAGATGTTTGCCTTTTTGTTTCTAGTCTAGAATTAACATGGTATCAGAGCTTGGTTTATTATACTTAAGGCTGGACTAGGTTTTTATCTTGCTTTTTATTTCCATCATGGTGCCTAGTTTGAAGGTTGAAGATCGACTGGAAGGAGCATCCAATTTCATTTCTTGGAAATCCAGAATCTTATTAGTACTTGAAGAAAACGATCTCCTTTCATTCGTTGAATCTGAAGTTCAAGAACCTTCTGATCCTACCAAAAAAGCATCTTGGAAGAAGAATAAAATTCTAGCCAAGAGGATAATCATTGACTCCATGAAGGATCATTTAGTGCCTACCATCTCCAAGCTAAAATCTGCCAAGGAGATGTTTGAGTCCTTGCATAATGTGTATGAGATAAATAATACTAGCAGAACTCTGGCACTTCATATGCAGCTTCTTCACATTAAGATGTGTACAAGTGACTCCATTGTCTCTTTCTTCTTGAAGATTTCTAAGTTAAATGATCAGTTAAATACCATTGGAGAGATTGTCAACAACAAAGAATTGGTTATGCTTGCTGTGAATGGTCTTCCTTATTCTTGGGAATCATTCATCCAAGGCATCAACAGCAGAAGTGATTTTTCCAACCTTTGAAAAGTTGAGGACTGATTGTATTCAAGAGGAATTTTGGCTGGAGGCTAGAGGGAGTTCTCATAAACCTCACAACGTGGAAGATCAAGTACTTACTTCTCACACTTAAAGGAAAAGAGGAAGAAAGAAGTTT
Source organism: Cupressus sempervirens (assembly GCA_028749045.1). Lineage (NCBI taxonomy): Eukaryota > Viridiplantae > Streptophyta > Pinopsida > Cupressales > Cupressaceae > Cupressus > Cupressus sempervirens. The sequence continues at coordinate 97,060,572 of CM053788.1, forward strand.
TTCAAAAGGTTTGAAGATAAAAATCTTTCCTCATCTTGTGATCTTAAAAGAAAAAAAGACTTCTCCAAGATTAAATGCTTTAGGTGTGAAAAACTCGGTCATTTTGTTGAGCATTGCATTGTGAAACTAAATCTTCACAATGTGGCTGTGTCTAATTCAAAAGACTCTTCTCCTTTAAAGGATTCTTGTGATCTTTCAGAAGGTCTTGTACTTATATCAGCTTTGTCTAGTCACAAGCTGATCGCAATACTTGGTTGATAGATAGTGGTACTTCTCGTCACATCTCTGGGTTCAAGCAAACATATTTCGAATCTGATTGAATCAGATTCTCTTCTTCAAGTGATCACTGGTGATGATGCATCTTACTCTATTAAAGGGGTAGGCAACACCTTAAAATTAAAATCTAGTATTCCTCTTCCTCTTAGTGATGTTTTATTTGTTCCTGGTGTCAAGAGGAATTTAATTTCCATTTCAGCCTTAGAAGATAAAGGTTTCAATATTGTTTTTTCTAATGGAAGTGTGGTTGCGTGGAAGAAAGATTCTGATTTCAATTCTGCTCATATTATTGGAGAACGTCATGGAAGTCTCTATAAGCCCTCAGCAATCATGTTGTTTCTAATAATAATTTGTTATGACATAAGAGATTTGGTACTCTCAACTTTAAATCACTTTCATCTTTAGGGAAGTTTGTTGTAGGTCTTCCTCTTCTCAGCCCCTCTCATGATGGTGTTTGCAAAGGATGCTCCTTGGGAAAATTTTCAAAAAGTCCTTTTCATTCAAGTGAAAGTAGGACTAAGCATGTGTTAGAGCTGATTCATTCAGATCTATGTGGACCAATGTCATCAGCTTCCTTAAGTGGTTTTTGGTACTATGTCACCTTTATTGATGATTGTTCTCGCAAGACATGGATTTACTTCCTTAAATCCAAATAGTCTGCTGAAGTCCTATCCAAATTTAAGGAATTTAAAGCCTTAGCCGAAAATCTTTTAGAAAAGAAAATTAAGACACTTAGATAATGGAGGTGAATTTATTTTAGGCTCTTTTCAATCCTTTTGTGTTGAAGTAGGAATCAAGAGGGAGTTTTGTGTCCCTTACAATCCTCAGCAGAATGGGGTTGCTGAAAGAAAAAATAGGACTATCGTTGAGGCTGCTAAAGCTATGATTCATGATCAAAATTTGTAGATTTTTCTTCGGGCAAAGGTCTGTAGGACAACAGTCTATGTTCAAAATAGAAGTCCGCATCATGTTCTTAATAATATGACTTCGGAAGAAGGATTCTCCGGCTCAAAACTTGACGTAAGTCATTTGAAAGCTTTTGGTTCTTCAGTTTATGTTCATATTCCCAAAGATAAAAGATCTAAATTAGATCCTTAAAGTAAGAAGGGAATCTTTGTTGGTTATAGCAAATCTTCAAAAGCTTATAGAATATACATTATGGGGCAAAAATCAATTGCGCTAAGTAGAGATGTTTCTTTTGAAGAAAATTTTGATTGTTGCAAATCTATTGTTTCCTCTCTTGATGTTGATTTGGATGTTCCTTTGATTACTCAAAATCCACCTCTTGCTGCTCCTTCTTCCACCACCTCTGAGAGGGAGGTTTCTCCCCCTTCTCCTAAGATTCAAGACATATCTAAAACTGGTCCTAGTGTTCACATGAATGAGAAGAAGAGACCTTTGTGGGAAAGAAGCATTATGCAAGAAGCTGAAAAATTTTCAGCTCCTAAGGGAACTTTTCGGGAAAGTAAAAGACCTCAAACATTTGATAATTATTCTGCTTTAATATGTAATCTCATTGACGCTGAACCTTCTTGTTTTGAATCAGCAATAAGTCAGCTGGTTTGGAAGGATGCCATGCTAGAAGAATATGAGTCTATTCTAAAAAATAAAGTATGGGGAGATTGTTCCTCGTCCTAAAGATAAATCTGTCATCTCCTCTAGGTGGTTATTCAAGACAAATCATGCTGTTGATGGGAGTGTGGGCAAATTCGAATCTAGATTTGTAGCCAGAGGTTTTAGTCAAAAAGAAGGTATAGATTATGATGAAATTTTTGCTCCCATAGCAAGGTACACCTCCATTAGAACCATTATTGCTATTGCTGGAAGTAAAAAGTGGAAGCTTCATCATATGGATGTCAAAACAACCTTTCTCAATGGTGTTATTAATGAAGAGGTTTATGTAGAGCAGCCTGATGGTTTCACTATTCGTAACAAAGAATCTCATGTATGCAAACTAAATAATGGTGTTATTAATCAAGAGGTTTATGTAGAGCAGCCTGATGGTTTCACTATTCGTAACAAAGAATCTCATGTATGCAAATTAAATAAGGCATTGTATGGCCTTAAGAAAACACCTCGAGCCTGGTATGAGCACATTGATGACTATCTCTTGAGTTTGTGTTTCACAAAAAATGAAGCTGATCCAAACATTTATCTCAAAAGGTATAAAGCTCTTATGTTGATCCTTGTTCTTTATGTCGAGATCTCTTTATTACAGGAGATGATGAAATGATTGTCAAATGCAAAAATGATTTAACTTCTGAATTTGAGATTAAAGATCTGGGTTTAATGCACTACCTCCTTGGTCTAGAAATTTGGCAATGATCTAATGAGATGTAATATTCTGAGCTATTACCTACAGCAATTCAGATGAGTTCCGAGATGTTCCGACCCTGAAATCTGGCAAATGCTGTGTAAAATTTTGTGATGAAATACAATCAAACAGTTCACCAATTCCTGTAGCAATTCCCGATGTTTACTACTTTTAATGTATTTAAAATTCCATTCCAGTTATGAGATAACAGAGGTAAGCATTTTGTCAAACAGTTGTCCAATCTTTATCCATTGCTCTTCCCATGGAAGGATAGGAGTTTAAAATTTTGTTACTGTTAAAATTGGCGCTGATATGAGATGATTATCATCAATGCAATACAATCTCAATATGAAGATAGTTAGAAGGTACAATCCATAGAATGAGCAACTAGTGAAGTTTCAGTTCTGCACTATTAAATTTAATATCAGAGCCTTCCAAGATTTTCCACAAGATTACAATAGTACTTCTCAAGCTATGCAATATGATTGTGGATCCAAATATATTTTTGATGAATAGAAATGAATAGAGAAATATTAATCCCGTTTATAAACAATGCATTGAATAGACATAAGGAATAGGGCATTACAGACCTCTCATCATTTGGGCTGCGAGTAGTAATTTTGCTGTATGGAGCTGACCGAATCAAAATGCCATTGATGACGTAAAAACTCTGTTATTCACCTTCCTATCTTCTACAGAATCATGACCCACCCACAATGGTCTCTTTCACGTTTTCAACTGTGGCAACTCATCCAAAGAGCTGCGTGTTTGACTTCAGATACTGGCGTTAAAATAACTTTAAGCAGAGTCGATCCAAAACCAACTCGACTCTCTTATACAACAGATGCGTAAATAGAAACCCCAGTCCGGCAAACCCAAGGATACTACTGTCGTTGTTGACGAACACATGTATTATGCAATCGTGCCTTGGTTTTGCTCGCGGGAGCCTCTTCTCAAACCCACAATAAGAATGACCTCCTTGCTACGGAAAAAAAAATACAAAGTGCAGAAAAAATGTTCAACCCCAAACGGAAGCACTACCTTTTTGCTCGACGCCCTAAACTCCAACTTTCTTCACGCGAATGCCTACTGTGTGTTGTAACTGCAATGCCTGGGAAGTATAATACCTGTCTGAAATCGACCCGCTAATTTCCTGTACTGGAGAATCTAGCAGCCTTTGGAGCCGACTATGTATTCTGCCTTTTCTTTTTTTCCTTTTCCTTATACCTGCGAATGGATTCTACTCCTTAACTATATCGTTCATAATACTACAACTCACTTATTTTGTTGATTGAAGCCCAATTTCACCCATCTACAGATCTGAAAGAGCTTGGGGTATCGTCCAACTCTTTGAAATTTCCAAACTAGAGGGTTTTCATCCTCTAAGTCCTAGTCCAATCACATTCAAGCAACCAACAGTTTTAACAAAGTATTTAATGTCAATCTTCTTGTGTGTCAATTCCAATGCAAACTCCTGCATTTATAACCTCGGAATGAGGGAAAAGTACCACGTGCGAAGAATGTGGGATTAAAAGTCCTTTTCGTCCTGTAGTCACTTAAAGCCATTTATAAAGTAAATAACTTTAAAACATTAAAGTGACTTAACTCTGCACATTTAATAAAGTCCTAAAATATATTAATTTAAATTCCCTTTTTTTTTTGTGACTGGATAGCATCCTGCTTGAAGTCAATATTAATTTATCCGGATGTGGAGATAGATTAATTCTGTCACCCAAAACTAAAATTGAGAAGGGGACATGACATGAGATCATTATCAGTCAAGATAAATATGCTCTAGACATCCTTAAGAGATTTGGTATGCTTGATTGCAAGCCAAATGTGACTCCTATGGAATCTAATTTGAAGAAACTTCAAGTAGTTTCAGCTGACTCAGAATTAATTAATTGTACCCCTTATAGGCAATTTATTGGTTCTCTCATGTATCTCGTCAATACAAGGCCTTATATTTGCTCTGCTGTTAATACTTTGAGTCAGTTTATGAGTGAGCCAAGAAAATATCATTTCATTGCAGCTAAACACATTTTGAGATATGTCAAAGGGACATTACAATATGGATTGAGCTTCTCTTGTTCTAATGATTTACAACTTCATGGTTTCGCAGATTCTGATTGGGCTGGTTGTATTGTGGATAGAAAAAGTACCTCAGGTTTTTGTTTCAGCCTTGGTTCAACCATGATTGCTTGGTGTAGTACGAAGCAAAAATGTGTAGCTCAAAGTACTATTGAAGCTGAATATCTGGCAGCCTGCTCAACAGCGCGAGAAGTTGTTTGGCTTCGAAAACTTCTAAGTGGATTATTTGGAAAATCCTTTGAATCTACTACAATTTTCTGTGATAACCAAAGCTGCATAAAGATTTATACAAATCCAATCATACATGACAAGTCAAAGCATATAGAAATCAAGTATCATTATTTAAGAGACATGGTACTTCGAAAGGTTGTGGAGCTGAAGTATATCAACACTGATGATCAGACTGCTGATATTCTCACCAAGCCTCTTTCTAAGGTGAATTTCATTATTTTAGAGATAAGGTAGGTATGGTAAATCTTGAGACTTAAATGAAACAAAGTCTAGTTTTGTAAAATTTATCTATTACCATTTTTGATGTGTGAACTAATAAATATTGTAAGATCAGCTATGACAACTCTTTCACTATGCAATAGTGAATATCATGTTGAGAGAGTCCGTGAGTAAAGGCTTAATTGTGAGTCTTACAAATTTTTCATGTTGAACAATTCCATGATTATTAGTTATGAATATTTTTTATTTTATTTTATTTTATTGTGTTAAGCATGAGAATGCATACTCATCTAGTTTCTAAATTTCATATCAGCTAAGAGGGAGTGTTAAATATTTTAGCTTTATCTGAAATTCTGGAAATTACGATTTATAAATGAAAATTTGTTTTAACACATTTTCGGAGTTACAGGTGTCTCATATTTTATATAATATTTTATCCTGGGTCCCGCATAGCTGCCGGCAACTATTACCTTCTCCTTTCGTTTCATATTGTAAAGGGAGTCATTGCATAAAGGAAATTCGATAGAAACGGTTATCAACGTGTGCCTTTACTCTCCCATCAATGCTTGCATCTCGTTACCATTTTTTCTTCTGGTTATGACGAGATTGGTAGCAGTTACTTTCTCCTTTTGTATTATCTCACGGCTATGGATTGATGGTTGTCATTATCTGTTCTTTTGTGAGCCTTTTTGTAAAAAAACGGCACAATAATATTTCTTCCCCCTTTATACACGGGTTCATATATCTGTTGAATATATGCTCTTAGCAAGCAGTTCTCTTATCACTGTTGTGTTCAATCACCAGGAAGTTTTCATACTGTATTCTCTTATGTATTCTGCATCTTTGACTTTTCAGGTCTTGATCAGAGGTGTTACAAAGGAGTGTTTTGTTCATGAATTTATGGAGCTGTAGCTCTGACTTTTGTAAGGAAATTTTCAAATTAACAAAGGATTCATTTTTGGGCCTGGGTTGTTTCCCTCATTGCAGAGGGTTTTTCCCAGGATACATGGAGATGTTTGCTTTTTTGTTTCTAGTCCAGAATTAACAAACCCAACCCCCCAAAAAATTGAATGAATTCCAAACCCAAATCTGGAACCCAAATCCGAACCAGCAAGTTAGTTGAAAACGATCCATTTGCTCAATGTAAACTTCTCTTTAGATCTTCATTCAAAAAGGGTGACTTGACATCCATTCTATATAAGCATCAAATGCAAGAAACGTCCTAATAGCTTCCGTCCTAGCTACCGGAGCAATGGTTTTCTCAAAATCTATACTTTCAACTTGTGATTAGCCTTTACAAATCAACGTAGCAACATTATCAGATTTCCACAATCCATTTGAAATGTGTAATAGATTTCTGGATTCGATTTTGTAAGTTTTTTAAGCATCAACATTTTGGATCACACTCCATGATCCATCATCAAGAGGAGAGAATACAAGAATAAAATTATGATGATGGATCACAGAATGTGATCTGAAGTGTTGATGCTAAATAAACATACACAATTGAATCCAAAAATATATTACACAAATGAATCTAGCTTTGTTTCTTGTTACTTCTCCATTTTCCGAAGCACTAATTTTGTTCCCATAATATTCTTGTCTACTGAGCCAAGCACTAATTTTCAGGCTGGATTCTCTTCGATCTGATTGAGTTCTTCTTCCATAGTTTTGAGCCATCCAACATCTTTGGTAGCTTCTGCAAAGGTGTTTGGTACCACCTTAGATAAAAGACATATTTGCCTAATCACTTGCCTTGATAAATCCTCTCCAGGCTGAATTTCTGGATCCTGATCTTCAGTGATCTGTCTTCTAAATGGCTTTTCTGAACATACTTTGTTGGTGTCTTAGGTGCTTTTCCTAATTCCTTTCTGCTTGCATTTGATTCTTCCTTGTAAATATCTTCCTTCTTTTCTATAATGTAGTGGGCATCTCGTATATTACAAACCTTAGGCTTTGAGGAAACTTAATTCCATTCTTCATTCACTTTGACACTTGTACTTTCCACAATCATTTTGGGTCTCTTGTTCTAACATATGCGTGCTTTGCTTCTTGTAGAATATTCAAGAAAAATTTCATCAAATCTTGATTCAGGTTTTCCAAGATCTTCATTCTCTTGATGTAGTATTTTCTTTGTACAATTCTGAATATTTTACAGTTGCAGGTCTTCCATACCATAGCTCATAAGGCGTCTTAGAATGATTAACCCTCACTTATACCATGTTAAGAATATAAACAGTAATATGCACAACTCCTTCTCAATATATATCAGGCAGTTTAGCTTCTTTCAACATTGTCCTAGTCATCCCCTGAATAGTTTTATTCTTTCTTTTAGCAATTGTCTTTTGTTGCCGACTCCTAGGAGCAGATAGATATCTCCTAATACCATGTTCTTCACAAAATCTTTCAAACTCATTTGATGTAAATCCTCCACCTCTCTTAAGAGTTAAGACTATAAACAACAGTGTATCCTTTCACAATAGAGTCCCATATTCTATATGTTAGAGAGTTCAAATATGATTCCATCCACATCTTCCAAAAGTTATAGTTTGTGTAATCAAACTTAGGTACCTTGTAACCTCCTTGCACCATCCCAGACCATCCTCAAGCAGGTAAGCTTCTCCTAGAGGAACTTTGTGCTGATACCAATTGTTGAACACACTCCAAGACTGGGGGGTGAATTAGTCGTGTACATATACTTCAATACTTTTTCAATCAGAATTCCACGTTAATTAGCCTTGAACAGATTAGAAACAAAGAAAGATAAAGCAATGCATATTATAAACATGGACACCAAATTTTTACATGCAAAACCCAAGGAGGGGAAAACTACGGTGAGATCCAATTCACACTATATGAATAACGATATTACAACAATAGTTTTATGATCATGGCCAATGAAGCTCACTGCTCCTGATTTGACTTGCCACCTTGGGGCAACATACAAAGGATTTGCATAATAGAATATTTTCATGTTTTTAATATTTTTTTATATGTATCTAGTTCTAGTTAATGGTCATTTGGGCTTCCTAATTTAGATTTCTAATTTAGGTCTTTATTTAGATGTAATTATTTAGACAACTTTGCTTTTCTGTTCAGGCTATTATTAACATTTGTAAACTCTATTAAAGAGTTAATTGTTAATGGAATATTTATTCTCTTTTCTCCGTTCATTAAGTGCTTAACAATTTCATGGCATCAGAGCGGTTAGGGTTTCTGAGTGAATTTCTCTGCAGTGAAAAATGGAAATTTATTTTTCATCATATATTTGCAATCTGACCAAGAAACTTACCTAGGGTTTTACTGTAAATCAGAGGAGAATTTCTTTTTTGGGGTTCAAAATTGTATGTCCAATGGTGGGGTGAGAGCAGCAATTTTTTTCTACGGTCAGAACTTTGGCATTGACAGTGATTTTTTTGGAGATTTGTTTTGGCATATTTCAAAAGAAGAAAACCAGCCTAGGATTTTAATTCCATCCCCACCCCCACACCACAAATTATGTTTTCTGCTAATGTGTCTTTTTTTGGAGTTCTTAGGACCCTGCAATTTCTGCGCTTACCAAAATAACACATTGAACCCACATGAACTGGCTTCTATCTGGTCAGATATACATAAAGACTTAAAAACTCATACAGCAAGACCAACTTTAATCACTTGCTTAGAATTCCAGAGCAAAGTAACTCAAGAAAGGAAGGCAGAGCTCTGCTATTGTGGCTATCAAGGTTCTTTATGGAAATGCCTAGTAAGACTGCAGTTTTAAGCTAGGTAACATGATGACACGTCTTTAACACCCTGGGTTGCATTTTTCCATAACGAGAAACTTGTTGGATATGTCTCTTCAACTTTTCCTGAACTTTTCATTAAAAAACTTAAATTTTGATAAGTTTCCATAGGACAAGAAAAAATGAATCAACATTTCTAAATTTCAATATTTAATATGAATTATGTAGTATGAACTCTTTGACATTTGTATGATTTAAGTTAACATTAAACATTACCAGTGCTCCTGTTTTGAAAGTTCAATGTCTAGATAGTTTTTAGTTTTAATGTAGTTTATACATCTGGTGTTAATGTAATTTATAAATTATTAAATTATATTAAAACAATGGTGTCTCCAAGTACCTTCATCTCCTATTTTTCAAATTTAGACATATTGGTACCAGTACCAATCTTCTGGCAACCATGAGTTTAAGCCATCTTTGAATAGATTGTGGGTTGTTACAAACCCTACATTTTTGGACACTCACATCAGAGATAGACTATAGTGCCAATGTCTAAAACTTTATCCAAAATTGGAGCAGATTTTGGAAATCCAAGCACAACATACCTTAAGATTAGATAAGCTTGATGCTTACAGAAGAGGGATGATTGATAAGGTTTAGGAGCAACTACAAACATTGAGCTATTCTTTAAAAAACCCTATACAGAATGGGTCGCATGAGTATCCTTCATAAAATCAGCTTCCAAACAAAATCAAAGTCACATGTAGTTCTCAAAAAACAGTCTCTTAATTAGATTTTCTCAAAATCTGGAAAGGTTCCCCAAACTCAGTGAAGTATCAAGTATCAATTACCTTTGTCTATTTTCTAACATAGAGTAATGATCAACAATATAATAATATTAAGGACACATCCAAATTCTCGTGTTCATTTGATCAGAATTATCCTGCCTAATAAGTTTTAACAAACCTTTATATTCATCAGTTATGTACACCCCAACAGAAATGTCCATAACCATTTAGAGATCCTCAAGGTTAAGGTAGCGATCCTGGAAATCAGATATTGCTGCTGAGTCAATGTACACATAAGTTTTTAGGGCTCCTTCAGTAACAAATCAGTTACTATTCTAATGTCCGAATCCATGTCCAAATCCACATCTCCTAATTTAAATCAGTTGCCCTCAAAATTTTCTTATGCGTTTTCCCTTTCATCAAAACAATACAATCCATTCACTCCTCACTCATAGCACCATCAATCATAAATCAAAGTCATTTACAAAAGATAATTCCATAGAATATTACAATTTGTAAGTTGGCATTATCTACCAAGTAGCATACATATTTATGCTCAAGGTACTGACATTTACTTATGTCCTTGTCATATCTCAGGTAAATATAGGATAGCATATGATTTGAATATTCACTACATCAAAGGCAATAAATGTTTGTATCGCATCATAGCCTTGTAGAGCATTTGATGGGGACTAAATCACTATTATCTTTGGCGATTGAATCTGTCATACAGCAAAATTATGCAGCTTGCATTCTTAACACTTCATATAATCAACACCTTAACTAATAGTTATTGATATATACTACAGTTCCCTCTTAGTCAAGACATAATGGACAAGGATAGGTTTACTGAAATACTACCCCAACAGGAATCTTTTCAGTCATTTAGCTGTGATTCAATAATCTAGCATATCCCTATCCAACTGAATGGTCTTAAAATAGTCAAATATATTGTCCATGGTATCACACTAAAATTCTTTAACCATCATAATTGAAATCTTGACTGTATTCATAGTTCATTCCTCCCAACGATCCCTAACATCATTGCCAAGCACAATTACGATAGCCATTTAATGATCTCACTTATCCTCACCAAAAGTCCCGTATTGGAATCAACAATTATGCAAATAAGTCCTATACTTAAGTGGTAACATGATAAATAGAGGCATAATTATGTTCATCCTCTACAATAATAATAGTTCTTCACCAGACATGGGTACCACCAATTAGATGCATAAACCAAGCGAACAGTTATTATCCGTAGTACAACCATACTTATTTATTTGATGACTGCTGTATATCAGAGTCTGCCCAGTTTGCAGTTGTGTACAGCTATCCATATGGTAACAACACCTCTATAGATATGACCACCAAACCATGTTGGAATAGGTGATGTAATATGACAGCATGGTTCAATGGTTCTACATACCATAATCACATTGTACTGTCATCATTTTATAAAAGGTTGAACTATAGTTAATTAACAATTTAGGACTCCAGAGACAGCCATTGCCCCAAGGACAAATTATATGCATCATATCCACCTTGATACCACCTTAGAAAATGTCAGTAGTTCACCCCTATAGCACAATAAATATTTTGTTATAATGTTTTCATCAACTCTACAAATGTTGTTAACCCATGGCCTTGAGGTAGACGAGATGATCTCTGATAGAAACTTTATCAAAACTTGAAAGCAATATTATGTTTCCCACCAAGCAACCAGCTCCCTCTTAATATTACACAGATGTAACCATTATAAATATTGCATAAAAATTAGATCCTTCAGAGCTCTATGTGTATTATGATATCATCCTATGGAAAACAATTGAAGCAACTCTTATGCTACGATGCCTCAGAATGACAGTATTCAAGTGCAAGGGTAGTTTAAATCCAACTTTTAGCCTATCAGTAATAGGTTAAACCTGTATATATCAATATGCTGTGTAAAATGTTAACTCAGCCATAATGGCATGACTCACATAGATGAGTTTCATCAGGTGTGGTAGTTACTACAACCGAGGTAGAAAAATATACATGTAGAAGCATGCATACGGCACATGAATTGTTTGACAAACTGCCTTGAAGAAATGTAGGGAAATACTACAAAAATCTATTTTCATAATCCACAAAATACAAATTCTGATTACCAGAAAGTGTTCAAGACAGGCTATCACAAGCCGTAGAACATAATGAATCTACCCTTGATGACAGAAATGTTCTTTGCAGGTAATCATGGGTTGTCATATGGATTGACCTTCATACCTGGAAAATCTACTATCCCTATTGGTGGGTAAACCTCCTGTTGCCATGATGACTGCAAAATCCAAAGGTAGGTGCCCTAACCCAGCAATCCTCCAGAATTCAACAGCACTCACATTCGTACCAATTCTCTTGTCCTGTGTTCTGATAAGATTCAGACTCAGCCAATCAGTGAGACACAGCAGCATGGTGTTCCATCTGCTGAAAGTGCCTTATCTGTTTTTTGACAAAACAATACCCTTGTGTTTGTGAGCACTGAGTATCTCCACCGTCTCTTTCATGCAAATATCTCTGTTCTGGCAGCACAGGATTACATTTTGAGCCACCAAAAGTCAACCCAACAGCAATATTCGCTCACATGCTGGTAACTCTTTTGCTTTCTTATGCACAGCTTCAACATAGGACTGCAGGATTGCTATTTAAGAGCGAGGGGACTTTCAAAACGAGAGAGTGATTATGACCACGACTGTCACAGAGTCTGCTTCCCTCAGAATTGAAGAGGAGGATAAAGGTGATAGAAGCAGGCCACATGAAGGGAGTGTCTGCAGGTTCTCAGGTCTTTGAGAGCTTTTAACACTAAATTGTTATCAGTATCTTGTAAAACTCCACCTTTCAGTTTCTCCTCCTTGATGCCCCACAATTCAGGATCTGCAATAGTCAGAGGTCAGTTTCCCCATGCTCAAAATGCAGCAGCAACCCCTGTCAAAAACTGCCCACCAGGATCAATAATCCTCCCTTCCACCTTCACCCCTGCAAACTTTTATTTTGTTGCCCTTAATATTTCCTGCTGCAGTTACAATTTAGTAATTGTATTTGGTAGATATATATTTTACAGAATGTTTCAATTAGTAAGATAATTATAAACTGCTGGGGATGTGTCCAGTAGATGCTCAGGCCAGTGTTACAAACCATCTTGTTGCCCTGTGACAACTGGATAATACTACTTCTTCCAAGACCACCAGTAGTCTCAGTCTATATGTTTCTCAAATTTACTCCAAATAGAAATACTTTGTAATGAATAAAAATGACTCAAAAATCAAGCTAAATATATTTTATTTCTAATTCTCAAGCTTGCTATGTTAGAATATTTTTTCTAGGACACTAGCTAGGAGTCCATTAGATCAAATATCGAGGCTCTCTATAAAATATATATAAGGCATTACGCTTTCAAGGTGAGGTGTAAATGTTTTTTAAGATTGTGAGCTTATGATGACTTTAATTGCACGAATATAATTTTAATCCAAATCATGGATTTCTATGAAAGATAAAATTTAGTGGTTAATGTCATACATAAGTGCTTGTAGCCTCTTATATGTCCATTTTAAAATCTAGATATTTTAGGTTGTAGAGGCATCATCAATCCTTCTATCCATTCAGGCAATGCACAACTCTGATATATTATACTTTTGTTCTGGTTCAGTCAAATTACACTTAGAGTTTAGGTATCCACTCATGCATTTTCCAGTTCTTCTGTGACATCAACCTAAATTGAAGATTTTCAGTTTTGAGCTAAAATTACATTTGTGAAGGCAATCTTAAATCGAAGTGTTAAGTTTTATATCTGTCATCTGGAATATCTTTGACATTTTTAGAAATAGGACTAGTCTTATTATTCAACTCCATTTCTTGCTTATTGAAAATTACCCTCAAACATTTTTTTCCAGAGTGGTTAAGAGTTAAATAATCTTATTGTTATAAGCATTCTTCGAATGGATGGAGTCTGACATCTTTATTGCTATTTTGGACAGAGTGAGTTGGCAGCATGCCTAGAAAGGGATGGGTTCAAATCTGTTCAAGAAGCTGTTGGTGCTGATTTCAGATAGCCATGTAAAGTTGTAAACATTGAGGCATGCTAGCAAAAATTATCTGCATGACATGTTTCATCTGCATATTGTTTGTTGATGTTCTAATGGCAGCATGCAGTTGTTTATTACAACCACATCGAATTATGGACTACAACATTTAATATTGATGTTACTTACACAACTGAGTTTCAGCGATTGTAAGGAGCTGGTTGAGGTGATTTCTAAGAAATTAATATTCTTCTATCAGTTGTAAATGTATGGGAAAACAGGAAATCTTGTTGAGGATATTGTTCATATGTTGCTGAAGCAACAGCTTTATTATTGAAGCAATCAAATTTTGCCATGTGCAAGTATTAGGTTTTCTGTCATTACTTCTTTTGAGATCTTTGACAGAGTTTGATAAGCCAAACTTGGGAATTGTATACGCTGAAAGGTGCCTGCAGACAGGATGCATGTAAGTCTTGTTCATACCGGCACCTTGATATTCTCAGGGACTTACAATACATAAAGTGGTAACACTTTTTTTTGATTTAATGAGCTGACTCATTAAATATAATTTATTTTTAAAAATTTGTAATATAATGTCCTTGAATTCTGTTGGAAAAAATAAAAATTTCTTAGCAGATTGATGGAATAGATGATGAACTAAACTACTTCCTAAATCTAGCAACTTGACACTCACCAACAAGTGTCATGCTGGATGGAAAACAGCATTACTTGCATTTGATCGCAAAATCTGCCTGGATAAGGCTTACAATGTGCTAGAGTCGAACTAGTTGTGGCCCTAGGTGGAGGATATTTTTGGTTGATCTCGTTCTTTGGCTGTCTCTCTGTCTTAAGATGGTCTTCATTTTTTGCCCTCGCACTTGTCCCTTGTTATCTTGCTTTCTTGCTTGAATCTTTCAAATTTGACTCTTTCAGGGTATAAATTTCCTTCAAAAATGGCATGCTCATGTTTCTGCACATGAGCTTTGCCCTTGCAGATATTTGACTTCACCTTGATAGCCTAAATGCCACGTGGATGATTGGACTAGAGTTTTGAATCATCAACTCTGATTATCATCTGGTGAATATTTTGGGCTTCTTAATGGGTTGTTGAAACAGGATAGACGTGCATTCTGAACTCAATCAATATTGCTGTAGCTTCTATCCATGCCAAGTGTTTGATATGCCAATAAGCATATGACACAACGAAGAAAATATGTCGTCCATAATGACACACAAAAAGCTTAAATTAAGAGATATTATTACATAAAAGATATTGCTAGGTGTCATTCTGTGTTATTTGTTTGATTCAATAGGCCGTTACATGCATGCTATACAAGTCTACAAGTATTCTTCAAGGCTATTGTCTGACCTATAATTTTGCCAAATGTTGATTAGATTTGTGACTAGGTGATCTTTGTTGCTATCAAACTTAGTCTTAAAACAAACATTTAACTTTAGTGGTTTATTTAGGTTGTATCTTTGCCTGTATCATGTTATATGATGTTTTATTGGAATTCAGTAGCATTAGTTATGAGTCAATCTTTATCAACCCATATTTTGTGAGTAGTTGATTGCATTTGTAACTAGGTGTTTTTTGGGCTATGAAAGATATCAAGATCTTCTGACTTTCGTGACTAATTTGTGTGGTGTTTTTGCAATGTAGTTCGTATATGATGTTTTGTTTGGATTCAGTTGCACAATTACGAGTCAATCTTTATCAAGCCATATTTCACAAGTACATGAAAATAGGTAAATAAAGATTTTGTGACTCATGCTTTCAACATCCAAAATCTTATCAGCCACATTTTATTTTATATTTTTAATGATGTAGGATTGCTTGTTGACCCAAATGTATGTGGATCAACACACTGAGTGAAATGAACCGTGGGTTTTTGTTCATGACCACTCGGTAGAATCTTGGGCAAACATTTCAAGCTTAGCAGCACTAGATTCTCCTTCCATTTCAACAAATACACTGTAATCCTTCTATTTGGTTCTCTTGATTACTTGCAAGTCTATGACTATCATCTCATTTATTACATTATAATCAACCGTTTTATCCAATTCTCCATGAATGAATATGAACATATACTATTTCTCATATAAGGATACATATCAATAATATTAAAGATGAGTGAATATCTGCTCCTTTCAAGAACCCTATCTTGTAAGTGTTAGCTGTAAACGTCTTCAAGAACTTACAAGATTTAATATGTTTCCTTTGTAACTTGTTAGGCTACGACCAATTCTCGAACTTCAATTTTACATTTTCTTCTCTTGTGATTAAGATGTTGCTCGTATTTATCTTTCTACATTCTTCTTCTTTACTTTGTTGTGCATTTTTTCCCCTTTGTTTCTCATTTAATTTATGTCTCATTGCATATTTCAAGTTAGTATATAATAAGCTTGTTTAGGTAGGTATTTACTTGCATAGGTTTTACATTGACTTGCACTTCCTATTTGGGGCAGATGTACACACATGTTGCTGCATCTCCATTATCCTAGATTGATTGTACACTGAGGTCTCTTGGTGGCGTGTTGTATATATAACCACCTAATGTTGTAATGTGTACATGCATTGAGTTTCCTTACTATAATCTATTCTCATTTTTACATACATTAATTTGCATAATGTTTTTCATTTGTACATGCATTGAGTAAGTATATTGTGTTCATTGATCTTTTGATTTATTTATGTTCGCCTTTAGTCTCTTGGTTTTGGGTGGCTTTTGTAGCCAAACCTTATGTGGTATTAAATTGGGAAGGTTTCTATAGGCTTGTTTCCTTTTCATATTGAATATACTCTACATAATCAAATGAGTTAAGAGAGAAGATTAATTTTGAGGGATTCGTTTGTGGCTTTCTATTGCATATCTCTTTGACCAAATGGAGCAAATTTGAAAACTTACTAATCATCTTTCTTAATGTATGAATCAAACTTTGAAGGCTACATTTATAAATGTTTGCATTTGAGATGTATATGCCAACTTATGAGGTACTTGATTCTTTAGATCATTCTTTGTCAAATTCAACTCCATCACAAGAAACTATTCTTTGATTAAAATTGAAGCACTTTGTCTAAAGCCATTATAATTTTTTCCATTTTAGACACATTGCAGAGAATATTCTCTATGTAATGGATATATTTTGGGGCACAAATATTTCTTAAGAAATTTTGGTTGGAATATTCCCAAGCATTAGCTTCTACATTAGCCCTTTGTGTGAATTAAGGTGTCTCAACCATACAAAATTCCTATTTTGGCTTAGTTTTTAACAAAAAAATGTAAAATAAAATAATATTTTATTTTATTGTTGACAATGTGCTTATAACATGTAACAATCTATGGCCACTTCATATGAGAGGAGTTACTTTGGAATCTTGACCAACATTATGATAAAGATTATTGTTTGTCATATTATGCTATTTTTAATTAGTGGGAGTTACTAAGTGGGTATCAAGTTGAATGAAATATTATGATAGATTATGAAAATTGTTAGAAAATATATTTGTACTATTTTTAGCTGGAACATGAATTTTCTTAACTTGTTTTTGCAATTGGGCTCTTAGTTGACTATCATACTATTAGGTGGATTAACATTTAATTTGTAAAATTATTGATGATTTCTAGATTGCTTATTGCTTATAAATTAAGTGTTAAGTATATTTTATGAGTTTGTAAGTAACAAAAATGTTGAATGTTGTCCTTACATCTCTGGTTTTTGTCAATATGTTGTATGTTTGTGGTTAGTGGTTAGTGGGCGATGTGTTGTCCTTTGTAGATGGCTTTTGTTTGGTCTTTGGCTCTTTTCTTTTTTGCTCTATTTTACCTTTTGGGCTTAATGTTTTATCTTTAAATCTTTATGTACGAGGTTTCAGGGGACCTTGAAAACCTATTTTCCTATTAGAAAACAAAAAATGTTGAAATTATTGCAATATCATAATATTGGTGATATCTTGATAAAAGCTTGTTCTACAAGTGTTGTAATCCATCTAGAAATTTGAATTACATTGAATGTATGTTTTGGTCTTGCGATTCCTCTCAAAAGGGCTTTCCCCATGTAATAGTGGCATTCTATGTTTTAATATTTGTATTTTTGTGTTTTCAATATTCTTTTACAATGTTTTACATTAAATTTTAAAGTGTTTTTTTTTACCTCAAGATCAATGTAGGAAATTGATTTTACTACCTTTTCTTTGTTACAAATTTAAAAAATTGATCATCTTTATTTTGATTGTTGGATGGGTGGTTTTTTTTTAGCCAATAAAATTTCAAATGAAGCTCCTGTAGAAGAGTACTTTGTGATCTTATTGGAGAAAATATAGATGGCGTGCATATTAGGGAATTTGAGGTTCAAACTTTCCGTTATGAAAATGAAAATGAAAATGGATGATCTACTATGGAATGGCATTAATGAAAAGTTCAAATACTTTTAAATGCAACCAAAATTGCTCAATGTGACATTGTGGACCAAAAAGAAAAGGTTTAATGATATTGTGTCTCGTAGATTTTGTTTTAATTAACTTCTACAAAGAAACTATAGTAAATGAATTATGGTAAAAATTAGGTGAAATTTATCAAGCTAAATGTTTGAACAAGTTGTTTCTACAAAAGTTGTTGTACACCAATTGAATACATCTAGATAGGTTGGTGGTACAATTAAATTTAGTGTGTACAAAAATGGATTAGGAAAGGAGATATCAAACTTTGTCACCCAATTTGAGAAGAAAATTTTCCATTGATACTAAGAGGGTTTTAAATGTTCATGGTATGTATAAAGATACATGCAAGAAAATTAAAAAGCAACAAGTCAAAATATAAAGTCCGAGGAAATATCTAAGTCCCTTGAAAGTCTAAAGGAATATGTTGGAATCATGACAAATTTGGTTACTTATGAGAAGTGTAGAGAAGAGAAAGAAAAGGGTTCGTTGTGATTTTGAATTTGAAAGGAAAGATAGTGATGCATTCTTTGTAGCTTTGGCAATTTGCGCAAGTGGCAATGCATGGTTAATTGATCAAATCAGTTTTTACATGTCTTCTAATAAAATTGGTTTTCACAATATGAAAAAGTTTATGGAGGTAAGGTGTACTTGAGTTTTGATTCTCATCTAAAAACTAGTAGTTGTGGTAGGGTAAGTATTAATTTTTTCATGGGAGCTTACGTAATTAGTGATTTTTTATATAACCATGTGCTAGCACAAAACTTGTTTGTAATTGACCGATGAAAGGTGTACAAGTTTTCTATAGGATGCAAAATAGCTAGAGGTGTTATGATGATTGCTTGAGGTGTTATACTTAGTACATTATTTCTACTTGATATATGCATGGTTGAGTGCAATAATAGATTTGTTAAAATCAAGTTTTTAGTTTTTTAAAAAAAATTGATTATCATACTTTTTAGGTACTTAAGAGTGTTCTTGCTACAATCTATAGTACAAGTTCAAAAGACAATATTATGACCTTAGAGACTATAGACCATGTGGAAGAGAAGGGTCATTAAGGATTTTAACAATAAAAACCTTGTAGATTTATTTGATTTAATAATTGTGAATATCGAATATATGGGAATGCTATGTCTCTTTTCCAAAAATAGCAATTGTTATTTTTTGTAAATCCAACTTTCTAGAAATAGTAAGTAATGACCTATATATAGACTAGAAAATTTGTTATTCAAATCGAGTAAGAATTAACGAAAAAAATATATTGTTTGAAATAATATAGATGCCAATAGTTGGTGTGGGTTTGGTGAACATGATTTTTGGTTGTTGTAGGTAGAAGACAAAGTTGGACGAGTAGCAATTTGGAACAAGAATGTTAGAAGGTGGTGAACGAATGATGAAAGAAGTTATAAAATTTCCATGAAAGCATCTTTTGGTCACTTAAATTGGTGTTTCAATATGTTGTCATATATTTGGATTTTTGGCTTGCATTAGATTCATTCTATCTCATTATCACGAACAAGCTAATGTCATTGCCTTCAAGATTGGTAAACCAGTGATGTCAAATCTTTGGGATGAATAAACCATAGAAATTTGAGGCTCAAAGGAAGTGTTCAAGAGGGTCTCCAAAAGAAATCTCATCCATGGAAGCTATTTGCATTAAAGCTCTATAGTTGTATTTTTTTAGTAAGTGTTTGTGGGAGTTTGGAGTGCATGGTTGAAGATTTGGTTTCAAATTTGTGTGTTTTTTATTAGCAACGTATTATGTTGTTCTTATCCTATTGAAGGAATGATATTTCTTATGTATTTCTATTACAAACATTACTTTGGAGTTTACAGTTGAATTCCTTAGTGTTTGAACTTTATTTAAAAGTTCTTTGGATTTAATTTACAAAAGACTTTATGACTATTATTTGGCGTATTTAGCAACAAAAAAAAGAAGGTATTTTTTGAGATGTTTGGTTTAGGGGATTGAAGGCATGACTCCCCCAACTTTCTAAAATGTGATTGTTATAGTGAACTTTTTGATGTACCTAATTTCACTATTATTCTTGTTAAGGAAATCTAAAGTTCAAATTACAAAAAATATTCAAATCTAATTTCAATTTGTAGAAGGGGCTATCACAGTGGTATAAGAGCTAAGATCTTGCCAACCTATAGGGTCCAAATTTGCAAATCATGTGGATGCATTTATAAAGATATTAAAGGTAAGCTCATGGGAAGAAGTGAAGGATTTAATGTTGACAAGGCTAATAGCACCCCCCAAAAAAATGAAGAACAAATGGAAGTGAAGTTTGATTCACAAGACTTCACAAAACTAAATCATGATGTTGAGGGTGCACATAAAGAGAAATACAATGTTCCCATTGCTTCATCTTTAGCTGCAAAATGGTATGAAGAATGCACTAAGAAATTATAAATCTTAAAAATTAACTATTTTATTTGTGAAATTCCAAGAAATATACGAGAATGGTAAAAATAGAAAAAAAAAATCTGTAAGGATAAAGAAATTAATAATAAAAAAGAGTTAAAGGTGGAGTCATAGGGTATCCTAAAAGAGGACACTAAAGAGAAGGAGCCAATATTGAAGAGCATAGAACTAGAGGATAAAGGTATTTCAATCAATGAGATTTCAAAACAAGGATGTGATTATTTAGATGAGATTAATACAAAATAAACATTGTATATTGACTATGAAGATCATTCAAGAAAACTTGTATATTCTCACTGGGATACCCTTTGAAAGTAATGAAGAGGAAACTTTGTGCACGAAGAGAATGTGTCTAACATTAAAGTTGATTGAATAGGGTAACTTATTCAAAATTAATAGCTCGGTAAAAGGAAAATTATCTTGGCACATGATTATCCATCGATGCAATTACAAAGTAGCATTATGGAGAGGCCTTCTTTTAAGAGCGAAATTTTGATTAGTACCAATTGATGGATTTTTTATCACAAAAATGGAGTATTTGAGAAATCTCCTTTTGAAAATGAAGATGAGCTCCCTGTTTGAAACCAAAGCATTATTATATTTTACATTTGTTACTTATCTTCTATCATTTCAAAAAGCATATGAAAGGGGTGGATCTTTCTTCATTGTATTCGTGTAAATGGGATCTAGGTGATAATCTATGAAAAAGTGATACATCTTTTTGATTCATCCATGATGGTATGGGGCCCTAGTTATTTTATTCACTACAACATTTGGGGTCAAATTGCGATAGCAATTTGCAACGACGGTGTAATTTGTGGTCATTTTCATGTTTTTTTTGCAATTATCCTAACGCAGTCGCAATATCGACATTGGCATCGTAATTGTGATGCCCTCGTGAGCATAAAAAGAAAAAGAAAAAAGAAACATGACAATCATTTTCCATTTGATTTGATTTTGGAGAGAGCTACACGCAAAAGAGGAGGAGAGCTATGAACGTTGTCATGGTGCCCTTGTGATCATTGCATTTGGTTGTTGTGCCTTCATGATCTCTACATTTCATTGTCATGCCCTTGCTCTGGGATTTCATTGTCATTTTGTGCCCTTGCTTTGCAATTTAATTTTCATGTCATGCCCTTCCTTTGCGATTTCATTACTATGCTATGCCCTTGCGATCTACGTGCCCTAGCTCTATAATTTTCTTTAAGGGTGAGAAGGGGTACGTATATAAATGTTTTTTTCTTTTCCTTGTAAACATGTATGTCTTTATATTTCCTTCTAAACATGTATTTCTATATATATCCAAAGAGATCATTTTCAACGTGCTTATTACATATATGATCTAGCTACATACATATCCTAGAATCCAAACAATAAAACAATAAAACTCACTCAACCCGTGCTAAGTGACTTACCTCGCGATCCTGCACAAAAATAATGCATACTACAAAAAATGGGCCAAGTTCACAAGAAATTTTACAAAAACATATCATTGAAGATATGTTCAGAAACAAACAAGCCATAACCAGTTAAATGGGTCTAGTTGTTGATTAGTTGGGTTGATATATACATATATTTAACTGGGTTATGGCATCTGCAAGGGAACGAGCCTCATGATTATGCATATGTGTTTGGTACATTTCTTTCCTATGATATATCTCTACATTTCATAGTTGTGCCCTTGCTCTATGATTTGGTTGCCATGCCCTTGTGATCTCTATGTTCCGTTGTCATGCCCTTGATCTGGGATTTCAGTGTCGTTCCCTTGCTCTGTGATTTTGTTGCCATGTTGTGCCCTTTCTCTGCGATTTTGTTGTCATGTTTTACTCTTGCTTTGTGATTTTGTTTCCATGCCCTAGCTTTGTGATTTTCTTCAAGGGTATCTAAATGTTGGTCTCTTTTCCTTCTGAATAGGTATCTCATTATATCTCCTTTTGAAAATGTATATCTAGAGATCTTTTTGAAGGTGCTTATTACATATTAGCTACACAACATAAAAATTGATCTAGCTGCATACATATTCAAGAATCCAAAAAAAAAAAAAAAACTCACTCAACCCATGCTAAGTGACTTGCCTCAAGATCCTCCACAAAAATAATACAGACCAAGAAAAATGGGCAGAGTTCACAAGAAATTTTACAAAAACATATCATAACAGATATTTTTAGAAAGGAACTAGCCATAATCACGAGGCTCATTCCCTTGCAAAAGCCTCTGCCACAATGACATTTTCGCTAAACCTTGCAAAGGGTGTTTAAGTGGTTCCCAACCTTGAAACACTCTTATAAGAATTTGATACTTGGGATCATCGCAGGGAGACTGTGCCAATACTTGAAACACTCTTATAAGCATTTGGTATTTGGACCGTAAATTCTCAAAGACACTTGCAAGTGATTCCAATGTCATAGTACCTACCACAACACTTTCCTGGATTCTATCCAATAGCTCCCATAATATCCTCTATGTTGTCTAGCTATTGTTTCTATCGTGCAAGTTCTTTCTTAAGCCGCTCCTTCTCCTTTGCTCTCCTACCTTAAATTTTGATTATCAAACTTCTGACTATCTTCCTCTACCTTATCTAAAATCAACTTCACAATGTGTTGTAGCTCTGCCATAGGTGTTTGATCATTGATAGCTTTCATTTCAGCATTCAAGTTTTCAAGATTGGTCAACACCCTCACTTGCAGACCTCTCATGTCAAGCACTTTTTGTACTATTTCAGCACCATTTTCTTGCTTCTGAGCTAACATTTCTTCAGATGCATTTTCTTGTAAAACATTAGTTTTGTTGAACAATTCTAAACTCTTAGAAAGTACATTATTCTTTTCATGTATATATGTATGTATGTAGAGAGATCTTGTGGATTTTGGATTATGGATTATAAACAAAAATGAAAAGAAAACATGACATTAATCATTCCCCATTTGTTTTAATTGATTGTGGAGAGCTACGCGCAAAAGAGGGTGGAAAGCTCTAAGCGATGATGGAGAGCTTCGAACATTGGTGAAGATCAATGGAGATCTAGGATTTTGTTGTCGTTCACTTGTGATCTTTGTGTCCTTGCTCTACGATTTTCTTCAAGGGGAGTAGAGGTACCTATGTACAACTGTTATTTTATTTTCTTTCTAAACATGTATCTCTTGTTCATATAATAGCTTTGGTCAGATTCAAGGATAATTGATTATGATGATTGTATGCATATGTGCATGTATTTATGTAAATTAGTTCACTATGTGAACTTTTTTACATGCATACATAAACAATTCCATAGTACTTGTGCAAAATTAAATTTATCATTCATGTCTTGGATTCACACAAGCAATTATCCTTGCATTTAATCAAATTTATTCATACCAAACTAAGTATGCAAAAATTTGTACTTACAAAATATATTATCTCTTGGTAATCGAGTATAGATCTCGTGCATAATGTCGTCTAGGTAATGATTAGATGCATTCACATTAAGTCATAATAGGATCAAGCAGATGATCCATTTATGTTACTTCATACTTGTTTTATTGAACATTTTGTTCAACATAATCAGTAATACAGCTACAGCTTGTACTCTTGTTTATTTTATTTAATCATCTACATTTAAGACTATTATTTTTCTTAAAATTAGACTGTATATTTGCTATCACTAAAACACAAATATAGATCCCTGATACTTATCTTTTTAAATTTCAAGATCTTCATATTTAACATGAAGAGTTTCCACAACTGGATAGTGGAATGGCCACAATGTGGAGCCACATAGCTGATGGCTTTTTCCACCAAAATATATTTTTATTATATTTTTGTCCTTCAAAAATATTACATGTGAATGTTCTTCTGATTTCCCATATAATTAATAATTTTTAATTGTTGTTTGAGGCAATTTTCTATTATGAGATAGAGATATCTATCATAAGGATGGACATGCCAATTTTGATCATCCTGCTTTCAAAGCTAATTCCCTTATCTAATCAATGAAACTACTTGCAACTGACACCTTGACTTTTTGCAACTTGCTTGATCAGCCATTCACACAAATGAATCATCCCATATCCATAAACATTATTTAATCTTTTGTAAGTCTCTCTCCTCTAAAGACCCAATACATGGGGCCATTATCACCATGAGTAGATTTACTCTCCTCAAATGAATTCAATCAAAACTATTCATACCAAACTGTGTATGCAAAAATCTGTACTTACAAATTATATTATCTCTTGGTGATTGAGTAAAGATCAAATACAATTTTCCAAGGTGATAAAATTGCATGTGCAAATGTATGTATGTATGTATCTCTGCATCTCATTGTCATGCCTTTGTGATCTATGTATATGCATGTTTGTATGTATGTATATAGATATATATACATATGTATATGTTTATATATGTGTATATATACATACATATACATAAAGAGAAGCTTCTCTAATCACCTGCTAAGGGAAATATAAAGAGATACATGTTTAGAAGGAAAAGAAAAGAATATTCAAATAGGTTCATGTTCTCTCCTTGAAGAAAATTGTAGAGCAAGCACTACTACATTTGGTCTCGAACAACACAAATTACATTGTTGTTGCAATTTGACCACAAATGTTGGTGCTGCAAAGGGCACATAGATCGCAAGGGCACAAAGATTACAAGGGAACAACAAAAAAATGCAAAGATCACAAGGGCATGGAAGAGAAATCCTAGATCTCCAACGATCTCCACCAAGGGCACGCCAATGAAATGTAGAGATCATAAGGGCACGGCAACGAAATGTAATGATGCAAGGGCATGACAATGAAATCTCCACCATGTTCGGAGCTCTTCACCCTCTTTCACACACAACTCTCCATAATCAAAACAAATGGGGAATGATTTATGTCAACTTTTTGTTTATATCTAAAATCAACTTCACATTGTGTTGCAACTCTGCCATAGGTGTTTGATCCTTGATAGCTTTCATTTCGGCATTTCAACATTCAAGTTTTCTCTTCATTATATAGCCCTTTCCACCTTGAAAACCACTTTTTTACTTCATTACAATCAGGACTTGAAAAAAGCCAATTATAAAAAAAAGCCCATATTCTAGAGTCCAAATAATAAAATAATAAAACTCACTCAATGCGTGCTAAATGACTTAGCTGAAGATCCTACACAAAAATAATACAGACTAGGAAAAATGGGCAAGAAATTTTAGAAAAACATATCATAGCAAATATTTTAAGAAAGAAACAAGCCATAAACTAGTTTAAAAAATTGGTCTATTTGTTGATTAGTTGGGTTGATTACAGATTCTTATAGAACTATCATCAGATTAGGTACAATAAAACGAACAATCAGTTGGCTAGCAGGATCAAATACAGTTTTCCAAGGTGATAATTGCATATGCAAATGTATGTATGTATGTATTTATGTATGTATATATAGAGGGAGATCTTGTGGATTGTGGGGATCAATGGAGATCTAGGATTTCATTGTCGTGCCCTTGTGATCGTTGCATTTTGTTGTTGTGCCCTTGTGATTTCTATATATGTATGTATGTAGGTATGTATAGACATATATACACATATACATATATGTATATGTATGTATGTATATAAACAGAGAGATCTTGGCACAATGAAAAAACAATAAAACTCACTCAACAGGTAGCATGGCTACGGGTATTGTCACAAGCTTTTAAACATAACTATATAAGGAGTGATTTAGGATGTATATAGGTTAAACTTACATTAATTGTAAACTACAAAAACAAGGTTGAATCAAGGTATTATAGTATTTTAATTATAGAAAACCATTTGATTTGCTCGAGTGGGTGTATGATTGTGAAGAGTTGTATTAGGTGAGTAAAGCTCACCAGTGGTTATAGGAATACAACTGCATCAAAAAAATTAGAAACCAAAACTACATATTCATTAGAGTTAGTAGTTCAAGGGTCTTGATCTCGTGGATATAGGTATGTAGGCAGGCTGGTAGGCAGAGTATGCCTCCAGTGTGTAGACACCTTGGACACAGTTAGGTAGCACTTAGCCATGTATGTATGTAACTATTCTCTACTTAATAGTGTCATCCACATGTTGTTGGGGGGGGGGGCAATTGAGCTTACACCTTTAGAAATACTTCATTTTCATTATTTGCTCTCTCTGAATCAAATGTATATAACTTTATCACTTATAACTATAATTTTAAAATAGTACAAACCACAATAGTTTTTTATAATTCTATGGTTCTCTGTGTAAGTTTATAAAATTGAAGTTTAAAAATTAATTGCATTTATGTACATCTTTTTCAAGTTTGATATTTCTCTTTTTCCTGACTCACAATCCAACAATAATTTTTCAAAACACATACTAACTAGTTGGAGATTGAGCCAAAAGAGCTAAAAATAATAATTGTGCACGATAATCATCTTTTTACATTCTTTTTGGCACAATTGTTCTTACATTTTATGAGTTTTGGTGAGAACAAAATTCCAAACTAATCAGGTAGGTGATAAGACATGTTTCTTTTTTATAAAAATCCTAGAATATATCTAATTGAGTTAATTTTTATTTGGTTTTGGCTAATACAATTTTTTTTTTCAAAACTATTTTTTTTTTCCAAATGCCATGATTTCTAACAAGAAAATCTGGCTGAAATATTATATAGAAATCCTAGAATATACCTAATTTTGTTAAGGGAAAATTTGTTCATCTTTTTAAAGAGTATCTGTATTTAATGATTTCTTTCTTTTCCAATGGGGTTTGAAATATGTTTACTTGTTTGCGCTTCTCAATCATAACTATGTTTTCTATGTGCTCAAGAAATACAACTTTTTGAAATTCCAATTTGACTTCAATTAGATTCAAGAAAATTAGCTAAGACAAGGTATTAACAATGTAGGAACATGTTGGGAAACTTAGTGGACTATGTTATTAGCTGTTCTATGTTTGCCAGTAAATTCAATTGGAATGTCTGGATCTAGCAGGCTTAGCATTTTATGCCTATCTTATTAAAGATTTAAAATAATTGCAGATACATAACATGATTTAAATTCTGCAATTTTTGAATTGTATTGGTATGATCTCCCTATGAGGATCCCAAGTATCTATTGCTTCTATTAATTTGGTCTAGTTGTTGATTAGTTGGGTTGATTACAAATTCCTATAGAATTGTCATTAGATTAGGTACAATAAAACAAACAATCAATTGTTCCTAGCTAGCAAGATCAAATACAATTTTCTAAGGTGATAAAATTACATATGCAGATGCATCACTTGAATGCTAGGCATGGAGCACATTCCCCAATTTATAATAAATGGTTGGATATAAAGGCTCCATATGCTAGCCAAAAAATGGAAGCCAAGGATGTAACCACGCATGTATTCGCACACTCTCCCTACAAGGATCCCAAATATCTAATGTCATAGTTAATTTGGGCATCACTATATGATCTAGAATGTAATGAAGTAGTGAAGCCAGTAGTATGTATGTATGTATCTATGTATGTATATATCTATGTATGTATGTATGTATGTATTTATGAATGTATTTATGTATGTATGTATCTATCATGTGGAGATCTAGGATTTCATTGACGTGCCTTTGTGATCACTACATTTCGTTGTCATGCCCTTCTGATCTCTGCATCTCATTCATTTTATTGTACCTAACATGATGATAGTTCTATAGGAATTTATTTTCATGCCCTTGTGATCTTTGCATCCCAAGTATCTACTGTGATTGTTAATTTGGGCATCACTATATGATCCAAAATGTTATGAAGTACTAGAGCCGGTAGTAACTTCTCCCATGTCTCCAAAAAACATAGCATAGGTTCAAGGTCCCTTGGCTCCCAAGAATTTGTAGTAGCTATTCTCATTGCTAGAAGAATAGCTTTAGTTAAGAGTTGAGTGTAGGGAGTTGAAGAAGCAAGTTTTTCTTCTGTGTTAATGCCATAATCATGAGGCTCATTGCCTTGTAGAAGCCATAACCTAGTTAAATATATGTATATATACAAGCCATAACCCAGTTAAATGGGTCTAGTCATTGATTACCTGGGTTGATTACAAATTCCTATAGAATTTTCATTATATTAGGTACAATAAAAGGAACAATCAACATTATTTTTGTGAAGGATCTTGAGATTTGATGGGGACACAACCCCAGAACAGAATGGACACAACAGAAAAGGGGAAATTATATTAACTGAGAAAATAAGCTAGTACAAATAGTACAGAGAAAATAAACTTCAAAACATGCCCTAAGGGCTTACAATAGCATAAATCTGGAGATAATTTCTCCTTTCAGTACCTCCTCTCAAACTCCACTCCGAACTGTCTTTTACAATGTCAAAAATCTCCTTAAATAGACCCCGAAGGGTTAAGGACTAGGAGTACATTCTAGAAAGTGCTAGTAGGCATCCACCGACCAAATAGAAGGTTCCAGAAGCTGCGTTAGAAGTCGACACAAATCTAGAACAATCCAGAAACGGTAACCGAACTTTCGGGAGGCATAACTTTTGAACCGTAGCTCCGATTGACGAATCATTTACATTTTTGAAAAGCTCTCGAAGCTCTCTATAGCCCTATGGACAAGCTTTTCTCGTCCCCCATTTTTCAGCCCTTTTCAAGGTCATTTAATACCCCTAACCTGACTTTGAAGCATTCTTAGGAGGTCTCCAAAACTCAAAAAACTGCAATAACTTTCAAACCGTGGGGCCTTTTGACCTGATTCTTTTTCTGGAATGCTCTAAATCACAATTACATTCATCTAGCCAATTCACACCTTCTAGGTTACCAAAATGATGGCCCAATTGCATGCTCCTATTTTTTTGAGATTTTCTAGCACACTGATAGTTGAACTGTGAGAGTTGGAACCTTTATTTGACCCAAATGGGTGTCCAAAAATGAAAACACATGAAACAGAAACTAAGTCTAAGTACATTTTTTTGGGTGACACAGGATTGCCCTTATACCTCTGGATGCTCCTGCATCAAGATTAGTCACTTATGACTGGTTGAGTGAGTTTTATTGTTTAATTATTTGGATTTGGAATATGTATGTAGTTGGATCAATTTTTTTGTTGTGTAGCTAATATGTAATAAGCACCTTAAAAAAGATCTCTTTGTATACATACATACATACATACATACATACATACATACATGTATATGTATGTATGTATGTATGTATGTATATGTATGTATGCATGTATGTATGTATATGTATGTATGTATGGTTGTGTATGTATATATGTATGTATGTATGTATGCATGTATGCATGTATCATGTGGAGATCTAGGATTTTTTTGTCGTTCCCTTGTGATCTCTGCATCCCAAGTATTTACTGTTGCTCTTAATTTGGGCACCACTATGATCCAAAATGTTATGAAGTACTAAAGCCAATAGTAACTTCTCCCATGTCTCCAGAAAATGTAGCATAGGTTCAAGGTCCCTTGGCTCCCAAGAATTTGTAGCAGCTATTCTCACTGTTAGAAGAATAACTTTAGTGAAGAGTTGAGTGTATGGAGTTGAAGAAGCAAATTTCTGGTTCTATGTAAATGCCATAATCACAAGGCTCATTCCCTTGTAGAAGCCATAACCCAGTTAAATATGCCTATTTATCAACCCAGATAATCAACAAATAGACCCATTTAATTGGGTTATGGCTTGTTTCTTTCTAAAAACATCTACTACGATATGTTTTTGTAAAATTTCTTGCAAACTCTGCCCATTTTTCTTGGTCTGCATTATTTTGTGGAGGATCTTGAGGTAAGTCACTTATCAACTTATATTTATCTTGAGGTATATATGTATTTTATGTATGTATATATATGAATGTATGTATGTCCCCTTGTGATTGCCGCATTTTGTTGTCGTGCCCTTGTGATCTCTACATCTCATTGTTGTGCCCTTGTGATCTATGTATATGTATGTATGTATATACATATATATACATATGATATGTGTGTGTGTATATATATATATATATATATATATATATATATATATATATATATGTATGTATGTACGTATGTATGTATGTATGTATGTATGTATGTATGTATGTATGTATGTATGTATTTACATATATAAATAGAGAGATCTTGGCATAACAAAAAAGCAATAAAATGCACTCAATAGATAGCATGGCCACAAATGCAATGGAAACACCTAGTGGTACGTAGATTCCTCTTTTTCTCTCTCATTTTTCATGTGTTTATTTCACTTGAACTATATAAGGAGTGAGTTAGGATGTATATAGGTTAACCTTACATTAACTATAAACTACAACACAAAGGTTGCACCAAGGTATTTTAATATTGTAATTATAGAAAACTACCTAATTCACCCAAGAGGGTGTATGATGGCGAAGAGTTGTATTAGGTGAGTAAAGCTCACTAGTGGTTATAGGAATACAAATACATCAATTCAATTATAAACTAGGATTACATATTCGTTAGAGTGAGTAGTTCAAGGGTCTTGATCCCGTGGATACGGGTATGTAGGCAGCTTGGTAGGTGGAGTATGTCTCTAGTGTGTAGACACCTTGGACATAGTTAGGTAGCACTTAACTATTTTAAGATATTAAATGTTAACTTACAAGGCTTGTTCCCTTGTAGAAGCCTCTCGCCAAATCACCCAAGATGGCTAGAAAATCTGGTTGAGCACCTCTTATATTGCACAATTTTTTGAGTTCATCTCTGACATAATTCTAATTATGTATAAGAGGATTATATGTTTCTTCATTGTTTCCAATATCTATGTTCATTCTAAATATGTACTCTTGCCTTTTTTTAGGACATTCTTTGACAATAATTTACCTTTTGATTGTTGTTGGGGCCTAAGCTTTGCAATCAATGTAAGGTAATTTGCATGGTCATAGAATTTCTTGAATTTATCAACATAGTGCTAAGTGAAATCCAAATAAATTGCATTTCAATTCACTATCACTACCGCATTTGGATCCAATTTGCGATGTTAGGATGTTGCAATGGTGATGGGAACCTATCACCCAAGTGACTCCGACATAAATTGGCTCCTGTCGGATAGGCGGTGGACTTTTGTCGTCAGAAGTTGTGACGACAAAGTCTCCCATCTCAATTACAATGCCCCAAGCTATCGTAAATTGAATCCATAGGGGGAAATAAATCATCAGTTTGTGATATTGGAGAGTGCACTTTCCTAACAAATCTATTTCTAAAATTCAACTTTGGTTATGAACATTATCAAGACACTGCAATGCTCTTACCCCTATAACTGGTTTTCTTGTTATTTTTATCTTTTGAGAGAGATGGGATAGAGGAAAACCAATTATAGGGGTAAGAGAATTGTAGTGTCCTAGTAATATTCATAACCAAAGTTGAATTTTAGAAATAGATTTTTTAGGAAAGCACACTCTCCAATGTCACACATTCCAATTTTTTTCTATTACGATTGTAAAATAGGTTAATATTGAGCTTCACTTGGTTTCAAGAATAGTTTAATATTCTCTACTAATCAGGCCCAACCACATGAAGGTGGAAGCTCATTTGGCCCCACCTCGCAACATTCCTTGTTAACATCTAAAATCTTTAAGAAAGGATCAATGTTTAAAGTACAAAAAAAGGTTTCACACTTGCAAAAGTGACATCATTTTCTAATCTTTTGGTGCATGTCATTTTTCCATCGCATCCAAAATAAGATTCTGCCACTCTGAATCAAGAATGCATGGACAACAAAAAAAATTAATAAAACACACCACAATTACATTTATTTAATACCTAATTAAAGACCTCAAACAAAAATGCATGCATTTGAACATCTTCATTGCTCCACCTAGTGTCCATGTATTTGAACATCTTCATTGCTTACAAGTAATTCATCACATGGGTGCATCCAGGAATGTCCTCATTGCCTCCTGCATAAAATGAATCCAATATTAGAAAATGCCCCCTAAGAAATAATAGTTCAAGTGAAATAAACACATGAAAAATGAGAGAGAGAAAAAGAGGAATCTACTTACTAATAGGCGTTGCCATCACATATGTGGCCATGCTACCTGTTAAGCAATTTTTATTATTTTCTTGTTGTGCTGAGATCTCTCTGTTTACACACACACACACACACACACACACACACACACACACACACACACACACATATACATACATACATACATACATACATACATACATATATATATGTACATATGTATGTGTGTGTGTGTGTGTGTGTGTGTGTGTGTGTGTGTGTGTGTGTGTACATGCAACATACATACATACATACATATACAAATATCACAAGGGCACAACAACTAAATGCAACAATAATGAGGGCAGGACAAAAAAATTCTAGATCTCCACATTGTACATACATAAATACATACATACATACATATACATGCATGCATACATACATATATACATACATACATGTATGCATGTATATATAGAGAGATTTTTTTAAAGATGCTAAGTGATGACTTACCTCAAGATGCTCCACAAAAATAATGTACACCAGGAAAATTGGGTAGAGTTCACAAGAAATTTTACAAAAACATGTCATAGTAGATATTTTTAGAAAGAAACAAGCCATTCTAGTAGTGAGAATAGCTGTTATGAATTCTTGGGAGCCAAGGGACCTTGAGCCTATGCTACACTTTCTGGAGACATGGGAGAAGTTACTACCAACTTCAGTACTTCATAATATTCTAGATCATATAGTGATGCCAAATTAAGAACAATAGCAAATACTTGGGATGCAGAGATCACAAGGGCATGACAACAAATTCCTATAGAATTGTCATCATATTAGGTACAATAAAATGAATGAGATGTAGAGATCAGAAGGGCACAACAATGAAATGCAGCGATCACAAGAGCATAACAATGAAATCCCAGATCTCCACATGATATACATACATACATACATACATATGTATACAAAGAAATCTTTTTAAAGGTGCTTATTATATCTTAGCACAACAAAAAAATTGATCCAACTGCATACATATTCCAAAATCCAAATAATTAAACAATAAAACTCACTCAACCTGTGCTAAGTGACTTAGCTCAAGATCTTGCACAAAAATAATGCAAAGTTGATGGGCAATATGTATATATAATGTGTTGATGTAGGGGAAATATAATGCCCATTAACAATGACATTAACTCTGCCAATACATGCATGGTTACATCCTTGGCTTCCATTGTTGGGATAGTGTATAGAGCCTTTATATCCAACCATTCATTATAAATTGGGGAATGCACTTCATGCTTGACATTCAAGTGATGCATCTGCGTATGCAATTTTATCAGCTTGGAAAACTGTATTTGATCCTACTAGCTAGGAACAACTAATAGTTCATTTTACTATACCTAGTCTAATTATAGTTCTACATGGATTTGTTATCAACCCAACTAATCAGCAACTAGACCAATTTAACTAGGTTATGGCTCAGGCATGTTGCAATGTTGGAGGCAACATTTTTTATTTGTGCAGGATATGGAGGAAGAGCAGTGGTGTTGGCAAAGATGAAAATTTAGTAATGCCAAGTCACCTTGAGAAACTTGTATGTTCTCTTGGCATACATGTCATCAAAAATGTTCATTATGACCTTTTTTGCTTCTACATAGTTTTGCATGGATCCTTCACACACCTAGTGCTCACAAATGTCTACTTAAGAATGTATGTGAACTTGTAGAATCTAGTTTGAAGCCATAGTTTTTAAATCCGAATGCCACCATTTCTTTCCACATTAATCACTTGTACAGTAATATCATAAGAAAGAAAGCATTTAATTACTTAAGAAAAAAAATACATAATATTAAAGAGCTAACACTCCATTACATATCATCCCAATAGACCAAACCTGCTGAATTAATGAACTATGTATCCAATCCCATTGCCAACTGAATTCAACCTAGCAGAGACTTCAGCAAGGAAAAGAACACCATTTTCTTGGAAAAATGTTTCAAGCTTACTCAAATCATATTCTTTTGCAACCCTAGATTTGGAAAGTGACCAAGCTTTCTTCATCTTTTTCTTCTTTCCCTCAACTTCAAGAAAGAAAACACTTAGAATACCCCCTCCAACCAAGTTTGTATCTGTTAGATCCAGAGAATTCATCACCTCCAAATAGAGATTTTCAAGAATCATCCTCCTAGCCACACCATATGCAAAAATAGGATGGCCCAAAATGTGTATTACAGGCTGGAATAAGTCAAAGACCACCCTATCATCATGAACATGACCATCAAACCACTAATCTACTCCTAGCAGCATAATGATCATATTCTTCTCCTTCTCATTGGCTTGCTTGAAGATCTTGGCCACTTGAGCTTCTGGCACCTCCTCCACCATTGCAACCTACGTGCACCTACACTAAATTCCCAAGAATGCCATTTAATTTGAGATTTAAAAAAATAGAGGCCCAAATAAATAGAAAAACTGTGACAATCTCTTGTTAGTTCGAGCAGTAACAGAATACTGTAGAAGATCTGAGAGAAAGATTATTCAAATCTAAGGACGATAACAACAATACCAAAAAATCACGAGAACACCATTGACCATATACAAGGGGGATTTTTTAGAATTTAACCAATGCCTTTATTGACAAATGCTAATGTATCTTCTAAAAAAATATCTAGCAAACTCTGTGGAATGCAATCTCCACTCATCATTTCAATCAATCCCTACATTTGCTAGGAAGTCAGTAGCCCTGTGACCCTCTCAAAAAATATGCTAGAGCTAGAAGTTGCCAAAATATCGAAGGTGATTCAAGATAAAGTCTCTACCAATATCATTTTCACACAAACATACTTGGAGAATGTGTAGAATTCAAAGTGGGTAGGGATGGGAGCCAGTCTTCCCCATAACTAGTTAACTGGGTCAAATGTAGTTATGTGAAACTTCTCAATCAAACATATCAACTCTCCAAACCTCCCACAACTCCTCTCGTCTTCATAAAACTCTGAATTTTCCATAATCCACAACTCTTTCGACCTCCCACAATCCCAGATCTCCACTAATCTCCACAATCCACAAGATCTCTCTCTCTATATATACATACATATATACATATACATACATATACATACATACATACATATACACATACATATATACATACATACATACATATACAAATACATATATACATACATACATACATCTACATATGCAATTTTATCACCTTGGAAAATTATATTTGAACTTGCTAGCTGGGAATAAGTGATTGTTCATTTTATTGTACCTAATCTGATGACAATTCTATAGGAATTTGTAATCAACCTAGCTAATTAGCAACTAGACCAATTTAACTAGGTTATGACTTGTTTCTTTCTAAAAGTATTTGCTATGATATGTTTTTCTAAAATTTCTTGTGAACTCTGCCCATTTTTCCTAGTCTGCATTATTCTTGTGCAGGATCTTGAGGCACGTCACTTAGCATAGTTTGAGTGAGTTTTATTGTTTTATTATTTAGATTTTGGAATATGTGCTTTTTTTTATCATTGGCTTTGTTCAAGTCCCGATTTTAATGAAGTAACAAAGTAGTTTTTAGGGTGGAAAGTACTATATAATGAAGAGGAAACTTGAAAACTTGAATGCTGAAATGTTGAAATGAAAGCTATCAAGGATTAGACACCTATGGCAGAGTTATAATAACAATATAAAGTTGATTTTAGATATTTAAAAAAAAAAAATGTGACATAAATCATTCACCATTTGTTTTGATTGTGGAGAGTTGTGTGTGAAAGAGGGTGGAGAGCTCTGAACATTGGTGGAGAATTCATAGTCGTGCCCTTGTGTAGTTGCATTTTTTTGTCATGCCCTTGCTATCTCTACATTTTGTTGTCATGCCCTTGGTGGATATCATTGGAGATCTAGAATTTCATATTCGTGCCCTTGTGATCTCTAAATTTTATTGTCGTGTCCTTGTAATATCCTTTCCCTTGCTCTAAGATTTCAATGTCATGTTGTTCCCTTGTGATCTTTGTGCCCTTTTTAGCTCACTACAACATTTGGGGTCAAATTATGATGGCAATTTGTGATGGTGGTGTAATTTGTGGTGTTCGAGCCCAAATTTAGTTGTGCTTGCTCTGCGATTTTCTTCAAGGGGAGAAGAGGTACCTATGTAAATTTTATTTTTTTTTCCTTCTAAACATGTATCCCTTTATATTTTATCCAAAAAATGATAAAAAAGGCATGAAAATGAGATGTAGAGATACATATATACATACATCTGCATATGCAATTTTATCACCTTGTAAAACTATATTTGATCTTTATTCAATCACCAAGAGATAATATAATTTGTATGTACATATTTTTGCATACTTAGTTTGGTATGAATAGTTTCAATTGAATTTGTCTGAGGAGAGTGAGTCTACTCATGATAATGGCTCCATGTATTGGGTACATACATACATACATTTGCATATGCAATTTTATCACCTTGGAAAACTGTATTTGATCTTTATTCAATCACCAAGAGATAATATAATTTGTATGTATATATTTTTGTATACTTAGTTTGGTATGAATAGTTTTGATTGAATTTGTCTGAGGAGAGTGAGTCTACTCATGATGATAATGGCTCCATGTATTGGGTCTTTAGAGGAGAGATACTTACAAAAGATTAGATGGTGGGGTAGGAGGAAGATGGTTGTGTGAATGGTTGATCGTGCAAGTTGCAGAAAATCAGGGTGTCAATTACAAGTAGTTTCATTAATCTGATAAGGGAATCAGCTTTGAAAGTGGGGTGATCAAAATTGGCATGCCCATCCTTATGATTGATGTCTCTATCTCATAATAGAAAATTACCTCAAACGACAAGCGATAAATTATTAAATATATGGAAAATCAGAAGAACATTCACCTATAATATTTTTCATGGACAAAAAGAGAATAAAAATATAATTTGGTGGAAAAAGCCATGAGCTATGTGTCTCCTCATTGTGGCTATTCCACTGTCCATTAGTGGAAACTCTTCATGTTAAATATGAAGAACTTGAAATTAAAAAGATAACTATCAAAGATCTATATTTATGTTTTAATGATAACAAATATACAATCTAATTTTAATAAAAATAATAGTCTTAAATGTACATGT
Organism: Cupressus sempervirens; assembly: GCA_028749045.1. Classification (NCBI taxonomy): domain Eukaryota; kingdom Viridiplantae; phylum Streptophyta; class Pinopsida; order Cupressales; family Cupressaceae; genus Cupressus; species Cupressus sempervirens. The sequence continues at coordinate 97,098,192 of CM053788.1, forward strand.
TTAAATAAAATAAACAAGAGTACTAGTTGTAACTGTATATTTTTAGTATTACTGAGTATGTTAAAGAAAACATTCAATAAAACAAGTATGAAGTAACATAAATAGAAAATCTATTTGATCCTATTATGACTTAATGTGAATGCATCCGATCATTACCTAGACGATATTATGCACGAGATCTTTACTCAATCACCAAGAGATAATATAATCTATCAGTACAAATTTTTGCATACTTAATTTGGTATGAATAAATTTGATTGAATGCAAGGATAAATTCTTGTGTGAATTGAAGACATGAATGATTAATTTAATTTAGCACAAGTACTATGCAAGTGTATGTATGCATGTAAAGCAATTCACATTTTGAACTGATTTACATAAATACATGCACATATGCATGCAATCATCATAATCATTTATCCTTGAATCTGACCAAAGCTATTATATATGAACAAGAGATACATGTTTAGAAGGAAAAGAAAATAACATTTGCATAGGTACCTTTTCTCCCCTCGAAGAAAATTGTAGAGAAAGGGCATAGAGATCACAAGGGAACTGCAACAAAATCCTAGATCTCCACTAATATTCACCAACGTTTTGAGTTCTCCACCCTTGTTTGGAGCTTTCCACCCTCTTTCGCGCGTAGCTCTCCACAATCAATCAAAACAATTGGGGAATGATTAATGTCATGTTTGCTTTTCTTTTTTTGTTTATAATCCACAATCCACAATCCACAAGACCTCTCTATATACATACATATATACATACATACATACATGAAAGTACCAATGCACTTTCTAAGAGTTTACAATTGTTCAACAAAAGTAACATTCTACAAGAAAATACATTTGAAGATACTATGACAATGGAAACAACAATTAAATTGGTGTAGTTACTAATTAATTGGGTTGATTACTTCATTATTATATGATCCAATGGTAATGTTAGTTATTATTTTGACATAGACAAAAATATTATTATTATTCATTATTATATATACATCATACATGAAAACAACAATGCACTTTCTAAAAGTTTACAATTGTTCAACAAAATTAATGTTTTGCAAGGGAATGCACTTGAAGAACTATTATCTCATAAGCAAGAACGTGTTGTTGAAACAATACAGAAAGTTCTTGACATGAGAGGTCTGCAAGTGAGGGTGTTGACCAATCTTGAAAACTTGAATGCTGAAATGAAAGCTATTGATGATCAAACACCTATGCTAGAGTTACAACACAATGTGAAGTTGATTTTAGATAAGGTAGAGGCATATGTTTAGAAGTTTGATAAACAAAATTTAAGGCACGAGAGCAAAGGAGAAGGAGCCGTTTTGGAAAGAGAAGGAGAAGGAGTGGCTTTAGAAAGAGACTGCATGACAAAAACAATAAGTAGACAACATAGAGGATATTATGGGAGCCACTAGATAGAATCCAAGAAAGTGTTGCGGTAGGTACTACGACATTGGAATCACTTGCAAGTGTCTTTGAGAATTTACAATCCAAATATCAAATGCTTATAAGAGTGTTTCAAGGTTGGGAACCACTTCAACATCCTTTGCATGGGTTAGAGGTAATGTCATTGTGCTAGAGGCTTCTACAAGGGAATGAGCCTTGTGATTATGGAAGTTGTACAAAAGCAAAACTTGCTTTTTCAACTCCTTACACTCAACTCTTTGCTAAAGTTATTCTTCAATTCCTTGCATATGCAATTTTAGCACCTTGGAAAACTGTATTTGATCCTGCTAGTTGGGAACAACTAATTGTTCATTTTATTGCACCTAATCTGATGATAGCTCTACATGAATTTGTAATCAACCCAAAAAATTAGTAACTAGATCCATTTAACTGGTTATAGCTAGTTTCTTTCTAAAAATATCTGCTATGATATGTTTTTGTAAAATTTCTTGTGAACTCTGCCCATTTTTCCTAGTCTACATTATTTTTGTGGAGTATCTTGAGGTAAGTCACTTAGCATGGGTTGAGTAAGTTTTATTATTTTATTATTTGGATTCTAGAATATGGATGCAGTTGGATCAATTTTTCTATTTTGTATCTAATAAGCACCTTAAAAAAGATCTCTAGATATACATGTTCAAAGGGAGATATAAAGAGATACCTATTTAGAAGGAAAAGAAACAAACATTTACATACCCTTGAAGAAAATTGCAGAGCTAGGGCATGGCAAAAAAATTGGAGAGCAAGGGCACAACACGATAACAAAATCATAGAGCAAGGGCATGGCATGGCAGAAAAATCACAGAGCAAGGCACAACACCAAAATTACAGAGCAAGGGCACAAAAATGAAACACAAAGATCACAAGGGCATGGGAACCAAACTATAGAGCAAGGGAACAACAATGAAATTCAAAGATATATATCATAGGAAAAAAATGCACCAAACACATATGCATAATCACGAGGCTCATTCCCTTGCAGATGCCATAACCCAGTTAAATATACATACATATCAACCCAAATAATCAGCAAGTAGACCCATTTAACTAGTTATGGCTTGTTTCTTTCTAAAAATATCTGCTATGATATGTTTTTGTAAAATTTCTTGCGAACTCGGCCTATTTTTCATGGTCTGCATTATTTTTGTGCAAGATCTTGAGGTAAGTCACTTAGGATGAGTTGAGTGAGTTTTATTGTTTTATTATTTGGATTCTAGAATATTTATGTAGCTGGATCATATATGTAATAAACACCTTGAAAAAGATCTCTCTGAATATATAAAGAGATACATGTGTAGAAGGAAATATAAAGACATACATTTTTACAAGAAAAATATTTTTTTCTACATATGTATCCCGTCTCACCCTTGAATAAAATCACAAAGCTAGGGCGTGACACAACAATAAAATCAAAAAGTAAGGGCTTGACATGACAATGAAATCGTAGAGCAAGGGCATGAAAATGAAATGCAAAGATCATGAGGGCACAACAACCAAATGCACTGATCAGAAGGGCGCCATGACAATTTTCATAGCTCTCTACCTTGCGTGTAGTTCTCTCCAAAATCAAAACAAATGGAAAATGATTATTGTGTTTCTTTTTTTAATCCTTGCGAGGGTGTCACAATTACAATGCCAATGTCAGTATTGCAATGTTATCAAGGACAACTGCAAAAAAAAAAAAATCACCACAAATTACACTGTCATCACAAATTGGCATCACATTTGAACCCAAATGTTGTAGTGCATTGGGGACATAATTGTATTTTATTGCTTAATTTTTGATGCAGAAATGAGGGTTTTAGCTTAGGCCATGGAAGATAATTTGAGTTGTGAACATAAAATTAGGAATGATTTATGTCGTGTTTTCTTTTTTCCTTTTTATATCTAAAATCAACTTCACATCGTGTTGTAACTTTGGCATAGGTGTTTGATCCTTGATAGCTTTCATTTCAGCATTCGAGTTTTCAAGTTACCTCTTCATTATATGTTTGATTTATCAATGATTTCCTCTAGTTTGATTATAGTCATCTCAAGTAGTTGCTCCAATGATGAAATCACCCATCTATCTCTAGATTATGCAAGCACTTGTTGGTTCATAGAATCTAGATAGAAACTGATAGTTCCAAAGCCATAAACCTGAAGATCATCATGTGTGCATCCCACTATAGGGAAAAATTGGATGTCATGTTCTTGTGCATATATTACAATCACTTCCTTTAAACTCAACTGAGGTGCATCCATGGAATTATTCAGGTGAATCCCACTACCCATGAAAGTCAAGGCTTGTTGTTGAGCAGATGTTGCTACTACTTTTTGTTTTTGAAGTGCCTCAAATTTGTGTTTCTCTGTCACCCTAAGATAGCTTACATTCTCTCTAGCCTTGTGTTGTTCCATATTCATACCCTCTATAGCTTGATTTATCATTTCAACAGGTACATTTAGCTAACTTCTTATCCTCTCATTAGCTAGAAGTTCAGGAAAAATAGTCCTTTCCACCCTAAAAAACACTTTGTTACTTCATTAAAATCAGGCCAATGATACAAAAATTGTTGTCACTTTTGAAAAAATGTTTCCTCCAACATTGCAACCATATGATAAATGGGAATAGCACATGCCTGAGCCATAACCTAGTTAAATTGGTCTACTTGTTGATTAGTTAGGTATTGAAGTTAATTTAGGCATCACTATAGAGATCTTGTGGATTGTGGATTATTTCTTAGGGGGCATTTTCTAATATTGGATTCATTCTATGCATGAGGTGATGAGGACTTTCTTGGATGTACATGTGTGATGAATTTCCTATGATAAATGAAGATGGACTTCCCCTGAGAGTAGCAAGAGGCGATGAGGACATTCTAGGCACTTTAAAGATTGATCATTTCTTAAAGATGTTAGATGTTAATAGGGAATTTAGATGTGGGGGTGGGGGGGTAGGGGGAAGGGGGGTTGGGGGTGAGGGGGGAATGAGCTTCCACCTTCATGTGGTTGGTCCTAATTAGTAGATAATATTAAACTATTCTTGAAACCAAGTGAAGCTCAACAATAACCTATGATTGTATGACAACTAATTGTGTGAATCTTTTGGTTTCAAGAAATGCAAAAGGACACCATAGTTCAATATACATTGTTAATTTATATGCATATGACATCAAGTAGAGCTGAAAAATGTAACATGTTTGCATTTTCGTTAGAGGTCTTTAATTAGGTATTTTAAGTTATAGACCATAATGAACATTATTCATGATGTTGGTCTATAATTTTGAAAACTTAATAGACCTACTAAATAAATGTAATCGTGTTGTATTTTTTCAGCTCCACCTATTGTCCATGCATAAAGAATGCAGTTGCACGTACATTCTCGATTCAGAATGGTAGAATTGGATGTGACAAAAAAATGGCATGCACCAGAAGATGGCAAAGTAAGGTCACTTTTGCAAGTTGGGAACCTTTTTTTGTACTTGAAACATTGATCATTTCTTAAAGATTTTAGATGTTAACGGGGGAATTTAGATGTTGCAGGAGGGGGGGGGGGGGGGGGGGGTGGTTGTGTGGGTATGGTCAAATGAGCTTCCACCTTCACATGGCTAGCCCTGATTAGTAGAGAATATTAAACTATTCTTCAAACCAAGTGAAGCTCAATATCAACCTATGATTGCATCATGGCTATTCAATGTTTGCTACCATTTTTTTTATTAATACAGATGATGTCACAATTGTGATGGATGGTTGTTGATCACACAACATTCCTACCACATGCCCTTCCCAATTATGATGAAGGTTTCTAACAAATTGTTGTGGGACCCATATCACTTATGTTACACATACATCACAATTGTGATGGTTTCTTCGACAAATTTCTATTGCAATGCTTACGGTGAAAATGAATAGTCTAACGGAATGTTAGCCCAATTTACAACACTTGTAGGTGTCACAATTGTGATAGTTACCATTGTTGTCGCAACTTGCAACAGAAAAGTTTTGACGCCCGTCTGAAAAGAGTCATTTTGACTGATGTCAGTTAGGTGATGGGTTATTTTCATAATTGCGACGGCCCATCATCATAATTCGGGCCCAAAGTAGTAATGATTGATTAATTACAAAGAATACATATTCAAATTTATAGGTTGAAATACTTGATGAGTTTGGTATCAAAGTAACAATTAAATTTTTCTGTACCTAGATACATCAAAATCTAGTTTTATCCTTGAGAAAAAGAAGGGTATGTTTTGAGTTCTATGCTATAGAGACTAGCAAGGATATTGAAGCTAAATACTTTACTTTATGGAGAAAACTACTCATAATTGAAGCAAAATAAATGATGAGAGAATAAAATTATAGGATTCTTGTAAAGAACATGTAGCCTCAAGAGTAGGAGGTTTGTAAATGGTTAATGTTAATGTTTTCACTTTTAAACATCTCGTGGTTTTAGTTTGGTTCTATCTTATTGATGAGCTTGCATTTGAACATTTGAAAGTGTTCAAGAGAGAATCAAAAGTTTTAAGAGTAGAATATGTAAAAGAATATTTGAATGAATCCAAGGAGAATATTATTTGATATTGAAATCATGCCATCAACACTCTTGATATACAAGAGAATGTGACACTCAATATTTTTGAAAGGAAAATAGAGCTAGAGTAGTACTAGGATGGGTCACCTCCTAAGAAGTCTCGGTGCTTCACCTTTATGAGCATTGCCTAAATCCAATGAGTGTTAAGTGTTCCATTTATTCTCATAAGAGATGGATTCATATTTGAATTACTACTCATGATACATGGGTCAATGAGTTTGACTCAAAAACTACATAGTTAAATCCTGATAGCAATATCACAATTTAACTTGTGGAAAACACTGCCTACTTATTGATATAATTATTTGTCAAGGTGATGGCTATGAGATCAAGAAAATAGTTGAAACTATGATTTCAATAGAAAAGAAGATAGATGAAATTGTTTATTAGTTGAAGACTTCTAGTAAATATTGTTTGATATATCATATCAATGAGAGTTGGCTATGTAACCAAAGAATGTTTCACATTAATTTTTGATAATATGGTGAGGATAGATTCAATTCAATTTTTTAGAAATCTTTCAAAGCTTATAAATCCTTTAATAATATTTTCAAAGAATCTCAAGTTGGAAAAAAAAAAAGGAATTTTATAGTCAAGAAATAGTTTTCTACTAGTGTATTAAATTTGGTGCACACTAATCTTTGTGGTCCAACGAGAACAAGAATTTAAAAAAGTTATAGGTAGTTTATTCTTTTAATTGATGATTATTTTAGAGTGACTTGTATTAATTTCTTAAAGAAGATATCTAAGATCTAGGAAAGTTTAAGATATTAAAGGCTATGGTTGAGAATGAGATAAAGAGAAGAATTGAATGCTTAAGATTTAAAAGAGGAGGATAATTTACATCTAAATAACTTATCACTTTTAGTGAGAATCGTAGAATATGGGGGCACTTATTTTCTCCTAGAACATCATAGTTGAATGTTGTTGTTGAAAGGAAGAACATAAGAATTCAAGAAGCTAATAGAACAATAATAAAAGAAGAAAATCTACTAGAAATCTAATAGAAAGTATTACGTAAAATAATATACATACTTAATAGAGTTCAAATCAAAAGAAACTTCATTAAAAAATCCTATGAGTTGTGGTATGGAAGGATCATTTTTGTGAAGTATCCATTTGGTTGCAAGAATTGGGTGGGAATAGGAAAACCTAAATACTTGCATTCACCAATTTGACGTTTGTTTGAAAAACACAAAATTAGAATTAGAATTCACCTATCCTAATTTGACCCCAAAATGAGCATATTAGATTTCCTTTAAAAAGATGGAATAAGAATAACTTATTCTTATTCTAGTTTTTAATAAACCTAATTTGATGGGTTGTCGAGTCCGTGACTTTTCCATTTGATTGTATTTTGCCACTCAAATGCATTTTTGGACTATTTTCTCCATTCATCATAAGATATAAACTAGGTAAACATTATTTAACATTTAATATGTTTTTTTTTTAATGACAAAAAAGACTAATATCATATTTGATATCTTTTATAAACTTTCATAAAATTATCTTTACAAATAAATCTTGTGTTTAGTCTTATAATTAAAACTATGTTGAAAGATCATTTAAATATCGAAAAAATGATCTCGACTTAGTTGTATTTTTTAATTTCTTTAATATATTTAAAAATAAAATGATTTTAATTTTGATCTTATACTCATTAAAATAATTTGATTTAATTTAGAATTAAATTTATAACATATAATATAATATGTCCTTTGAATTTCGATAAGGTTGTGGTATATCTCGCTTATAAAGTAAATTTAAAAAACAAAATATAGGCTAATTAATAATAATATCTTTTTTTAAAAATTAATAAAAAAATATTTTTATAAATTAAAAATCTTGTTTATTTAAAATATTACCAAACTAAAATATATATTTAATTATTAAAATTTTAAAACAAAACTTATTCCAATTCCTATTTCAATTGTTGTAACCAAACATAGAATATGCATATTTCAACTCCTCTTCAAAGTCAACCAAATGTTGGAATGTTCAAATTGGAAGAGTACTTTTGATGGGGGGGGGGGGGGGTGAATCAGAAGTACCTAGTTTTTCTCCTTTTAAACCATGATTAACACATAACTAAAAGTAAAGTACATGCATGTAAACATATAAGAAAACATGAAATGAAAGCATGCATCAACACATGACACAAGACATTTAGTAACCAACAAACCCTCCTAGAATAAGAAGGTAAAACTGGGGTGGGGATGACACCCACAAAAGAATTACTGCAGCAATATGTTCAACCACTTCTGACAGTCTGCCCTGTGAAAGGCCTGCCCTATTAAAGGATTTACATTATATCAATAATGACTTGGTTAGAGGATTTATAAACACTTTACATGAAGTGTCATCCTGTTAAAGGATTTACAATAGGTTGTTAAAACCCACCTAATACATAGGATTTTCATGACCTTCTCCAAAGGTTTTTCCACCTAGTTGTTAAGCTAACCTACCAACATAGGATTTTCATTACCCAATTCAATGGTAAGAGAGTATTAGAAAATTTGACCTAATAGAGTGCAATCTTCAATTGTTGAGTTCATGCACTAGATCTGCTCTTTCAGTTCTAATCCTTGCTTGATTTGATCTCTGTATATGTCCCCTGTTATGTTCTGACCAACTAGATATGTAATTGCTACTCCTTTCACTAAGTCTTTTCTTCTTCACACTAAAATTTTGCTATAATCTCCCCATACATTGTTCTCATCCACATATGCAATGGGTTTTTGACCTCCTTTTAAAGAATGTGAAGACTTAGGGTTAGGTATGGATTTATGATCCATATTGAATCTCAAATTCCTGCTCATTCCTTGCATTTTTCCTTATTGGTTGCATGCCTTCTCCATTTTTCTGATTGGCTGCATGCATATCACATAGGGAATATAAATGATCCATCCTTATCCTTTTTCCTTTTTGAAATCTCTCTATATCAGCTCCAAAAATGGTTTACATATGAGTTTGTGAGAGTACAAACTCATATGTTGATTCTATGTTACTCGGCACATAAATGTTCCTATATTGCTTGGCACATGTTACATTTTTGGATTGCTCGACACCTATTACACTCTGTGTTTTTCGAAACATGAATATTTCTAAATCACTCAGCACCTGTTCAGATTCTAACTCAATAGCTACTATAACTCACTCAACATACATAGTGTACTCGGCATATATGGTGGAATTGGTTAAGTGTGTTGACACTCGAATGTCAAGACCATTCTAAGACCAATAATCTCCCCCTTTGACATGAGTGTCAAAAACACTTAACTATGCATTAATGAACTAATCTGATTGAGTACAATCTTTACTCTTGCTCAACATACATGCAAAATTTCAAAAAATTGTTCAAAATTTTGTGAGCAACAATATACCTTATGACTCCCTCTAAGTTCATTATGTGTAGTCTATTCTTGAAACTTGAAATTCTATGCTGATGTGCCTGATTCTCTCTATTCTTTGTCATGTTCCTATTCCCTATGCCTGTATACTATATTTGATCTATATGAATTCCCTATTTCAGATCTATTTTCCACATGCTTGTCAAAATTTTGCATCTCCCCCTCACTTTATCTTATTTCTTGTCCCTTTTTGGCTACCTACAGACTTTCCACTTTATTCTCAAAATGAATGAAATAATGTAATCAAAATTATCAAAATTTGGTATTCTCCATGTATCTTCATATATCTCCCCATATATACATATCTCTCCTGAATGTATATATCTTCCCCTTTTTGACACTGATGTCAAAAGGTTCTAAGGAGTAATACCATACTTAGCCAAAAATGTACTATTTACCTCTAGGAGTATCTTCAGAGCTACATCCCAATTTTCCAATGCAATGTCCAGTGACTTGTGTTGGATGGAAGACTCTACAGCAAGGTGTACAAGTCCATCTAGGGTAGAAAGATTTGGATCTTTCTTTAGGACTGTTTCTGCATATGCTTGCTCCTTGTGGAGGACCTCTAAGTGTGGGGTTATGGAGGACTAGATTTGCATCAATTTTGCCTTTATGTTTTCCTCCTCTACTATTAATACAACTAATTCCCTTTGTGTGTGAAGCATTTGTGCAAAATGCTTCTCACTTTGAGCTGGATTTGTTGGAAGTTGCATGCTAGAAATCTTGAGATTTCTTTCCAAGCTCATTATTCTTTGGCTAGTCTCTTGTGTGAAGTTGGAAAAATCACACAGTTTGGTGTACAATGAGAAAGTGTTCCCAAGTACAATTTTCACTCTTTCTAGTTTCTTAGCCAATTCAACTTGTGCTAATGCTATATCATTTGATATTTGATGCTTTGCCCTAGAATTTTCTTTCTGACAATTCCATTAATTTTACATTTGTATCATGGTCTTCATTAGTCACCTGATCAACTATATCTAATAGTTGTTCTATTATAGGCCTTGTTTCATCTAGTGACTACAAGCTGAAGGCATCCATGAAGATGTCCTTTATCTCATTCAATGCTTGCCTATACTTGTATTATCTTCTCAATACTTCTTGTCTCTTTCTCCTATCCAATGCACCTTGTATTTCATTTATCTTTTCTATGGTGAGGGTACTGGATTCATAGGAAGGAATGATGATCTCTTCATCAAGTTCAGGATCTCCATAGTGAAGTATCCTAGCTACCTTTCTAGAGCTCGAGCCTGGTGTTTGAACTTGTACTGATATCATATCAGTGCTCAGCTTCTGAAGAGTCTGAGTGGGAGTACCAATTTTTGGTAATTCAACCAATGTTTGTATTACAGCTTGCTCCTCATCTCTTGTTTCCTCCTTCTTTTCTTTTGATTTCCCTTTATCACTAACAATTGTTGGAGGTGAACCTATTGACTTCTCTTGTTTTCTTGTATCTTCCCCTATTGTTGCACTCGACATCTGAAGTGTATCACTTACTTCTTTTGATGGAGATGGTGGTGGAAGTAGTAGGAGTTTAGAAGCAGTGTATGTAAAAGGTTTTTCCTTTGGCTTCACCTTTTCTCTTTGAGGTACTACTACTACTCTTTTTAATTCATCTACACTCACCAATACAGGGCTTGTGCACAACTATGCCTGTAGAGTGGATTGGTGAAGGATCTTTGAGAGATCCTCTACAGTTAAAGGATTGATGTTTTGACATGAAGTGTCAATAATATCCTTTATTTTTATGATCTCTGTAGGTGTGATAGTGGCATGAGGAGGGCTAGGAGGTAGCATTTGTGTGTCTTGCACACTTTTTTCTTCCTATTCATCTAATGCCTTTTCCTCTCCTTTAGTTGTATTATCTTCTTCTTCCTTCTTATTTACTTCCTCTTCTACTCTTCCTTCCTCACCTTTCTTCTCCTCTTCATCTTTCTTCTCCTCTTCACTTTTCTTCTCCTCCACTTTCTCTATTGTCTCTTTTGCTTCTTTTCTCTTTGAGCTAGCCTCTACCTTATATTCCTCATCAAATACATCATCAATTGACTTGTATATTGACTTCCACAATTTTGTGGATTTATTTATAACATCCTGTATCTTATTTTGAAGGATGCAAAATGCTCTATACTTAGGAGAAAATTTTCTATTATGCCTTTTATTTTCCTTAGCTATTTGACCTTTAGTCAGGTTTGGCAGTATTCTAGCTAGGGTTGATTCTCTTATCTCCTTTTCCATTTGCAAACAAAAATGCCACTTATCTGCAACTATCTTGTAGAGCTCCTTGGGCGTTGTACTATCTAACTCTAGAGATGTGTGTTTGTATTTGGCCATCATTGCATACATTGATTCCTCTATTTTATTTTGCTCTTCTTTATTGATCTTATTAAAGTCTATAGTCTTTAAACCATTCAAGTTTGCTTTTCTAATATTTACACATAACTTGTCAATGGCAAACTTAGTGGGATGACTTACCACTTTAAACTAGCTGATATCATCTGACTTTGTTCTTTCTTTTTCTAAGTTTGGCTGGGCAACATATTTCCTTCTCTTCCTTGGTTCTTCACCAGTCTACTTTGTGGCTTTCTTCTTCTCTTTGGCTTCATCTTTTGCCTTTAGAGTTGCAGCCCTGGTGGTAGCCCTTGTAGTAGGCTTCTTTGCTTTGACTTCAATGGGCTTTGTCCCTTTTTTTTCCTTGGGCTAGGATGCAAGTTGAGTTCTGGCTTTTCTTTTGGGGGCTTTGGCTTTAGTGGGTGCTTCTTCAGCTTCTTCTTCCTCAACACCTTCTTGATTGTCCTCTCCTAGGCCCTATGTCAACTTTTCTGGCTCTTGCCCTTGCTCACCTTCTTCCTCACTAGTCACCTTCTACTTCTTCTTCATCTGCTTTACCTTTAATGCTTGCCCCAAATGTCTTCTTTATTTTTCTTACCATTTTATCTTTTTTCTTCACTATAGAGGTTGTCTTCAAATCGGTTACCACCCTGGATTTGACAATATCATAAGTGCCAAAATGAGGAGCATCCTTGTCAGTCTCTTCTACAAGTAAAGCAGTGATTGCAGCTAAAAATTGGTCTACATCAAGCTTATATCCAAGTGGCCTAAGCCATCTTACTCTAGGTATCATGGCTTGGATGTAGGTGTAATCTATGTCAACCAAGAAACAAATGTTATTTACATGTTGCTCAACTAGTGATACTAGTATCCTCATCCTTTGTTTCATGGACTTCTTGAAGTCCTCAAAGTAGCTTGTCATCTGAGCATCAAAATTGTCTCCCATTTGCTCAATAAACTCATTGACTTGTGTGACAATTGTCTTGTTAGGATCCCATCTTACCTTTCCAACTGAAGGAAATTCTTTCATGGCATAGAAAAATATACAAACCAACACTGATCCAAATTTACATTGAGCTCCTTTAGATTTCCTTATGGCTCCCAAATTTTCATTGATTTGTTGTAGCATGAGCTCTGCTAGATCATATGTGTGGTCCTTCTTCACAAGTTTGTATGCAACATTTACTGCTATACATGGCATCTTGTTCAATCTACTTGATTGATAGAATTTATGAGATATAACTCTGACAGAAAAATCAAGTAGGGGTTCAGTGATGGTATCAATGGTCATTCCCCTGTTGTTCCATTTGGCACCAGTGTTTTTCTCTATGGCCTCCTTTTTTTCACTTCTTAGGGTCTTAGTCCGATCTAGGGTTGGGAATCCAGTAACCCTATGAACTATTTTCTTTGTAATCTTTACTGGCCCTGTTTCTAACCAAAATGATCCATCATGAATTTGGCTCAACACTATACGAATCCATTCAGTCTTAAATACAATGGGGAAAACTAGGGCTTTAGTTAAACCCTTCTTCTCGACAATTTGAAACTCATGCTTCAATATAGCCTTGTCACACAACTTATCAAAGGCATTGAAAATTTCTAGGTCACCTATAGCTCCAATCTTATAATTATAACATTTTCTGACATCTTGGACCATTACTACTTTGTCTGGAATGATTGACAAAGCACCAATTGGGTCATTTTTATAGGCAACTTTGGGTATTGGCCTAAATTTGGGTTGTTTAACTTCATTGCTAACAAGTTGAATCTCATGATCATCCTTTCCCTTTGTGGTTTTAGACCCAGATGCCATCTTGACCAAACTAGGGTTTAATACTAAATAAACTTTCAAATACTACGTAACTCGAAACTTGATGAAATACCTTTAAATCAAAGAGTTTGTGTTGAATTGCTATTAAGATTAGTGTAAATCATTGCTAAATCGATGTTTGATCATCTCTTCACTCTTTTTGTTTTGCTTTGTGTTCGAATGGCTTGAAAATGAGTTATTTTCAACTTTATTAGGCTCAAAATCTAGCATTTATTGCATAGTGAGTATAGTTGTACACTTGGCACTTAAAGATTTTAGTATAACTCGGCTCCCATTGTAATTCATTTACTCGGCTTCCACTAACATATCTCATTCGACATTAACTAGACTTTCCAGCTTAGCATATACTGGAGTTTGACTCGACATCCAAGGGTAGCTCGGCATCTTCTACAAAATTTCCAATTTTTAACTTGACATATTTTCTCATGCAGATTTCTTCTTGACAACACTTCATTGTTCTTTTGGAACTATTGTATGATTTGACTTAGTATATCAGTCCCATACATTTTTCTTTACTTAGTTGGAAGAAGTGTGATCACTTGATCTCTTGGGTGAAGTGATCTCTCCATTGGATGTACTTGATCCATCTCTTCTTTGCCATGTCTTTTTCATTTCTATCCTGATGTGTTCTACTTCAAATTTTTCTTTACCCTTGTTGACTTCTGACTTGGGTGCCTTGGCCTTTGTTGGGCAATTCCTACTGACATGTCCTATCTTCAAGCAACTAAAACATGTGGTTTGGCTTAACACCTATTGTAATTTCCCTTGAAGTGTGTTCTTATGTAGTTCTGAGGAACATGACCATATTCCTAACAGTAGTGACAACTTTGCCTGGTATTATAATCCCAATTGTAGTGGTGTGCATAGTTGTTTCTCCTTGTAGGGTAATTGGGTATCCACATAGGCTTTGATCTGCACTCAAAATCTCTATGTCCATATTTTTTGCAATTGTAGCAATGACCTTCAAATCTTGGTGTCCTCATGGTTTTGGTTCTGTAACCTTGTGTTGAGTGTCCTTGCATGTTACACTTGTGGCAATAACCTTTGTTTTTGGATGTGTCATGCTGATTGGTCTTTTTACTCCTACAAACATTAGCAGTGTGCCCCTTTTTATTACAGAATTCATAAGTGGGTTTAGTGTTCTTACCTTTGTTGGTCCTTTCTGCTACAGTCTTGGATGATTCTCCTTGTTCAGTGCTGGTGTAACCAAGTCCTGAAGTATCATTGCTAGCCCTTGGTGATTTTAGTAATTGTTAAAAGTACTTGATAACCTCATTGGGTTTGTTGTAGCTTTCTACTATATCCTTTTCTCTCTTCAATTAATTCTGCATCTTCAAGGTGGAGATCTCAATGTCCTTCATGTTTAGCTCATGATGAACATTCATCATTTGGCTTAAGGCATCTAGCTACATGTTTGAGATCTTTTCAAATTCAATTGTCTTGTCCTCTAGTCTATTTGCAAGGTTTCTTTCATCATCCTCAAGCATGGCTCTATCCTCAATTGATCTCTTCTTTTGTTCAGTTATTTCACATAGCATTATGGCTTGTGATTCTTGTTCCATTTTAAGAGATCTTATCTCTTCTGCTTGAGCTCTATTTTTCTCCATCAATTCTGCTATTGTTGCATCAAATTCCTTAGAATCTCTATTGGCAAACACTTGTGTGGTGTCAACCTCCTTTTAGTGTATGTCATTCTCAGCTATGGCTATCTCCTTTCTTCTTTTCAGGGATTTTCTTAGTTCCTCTCTGGCTTCCTCTACCTTGTGTAGAGCGAGATGCACATCAATCACTTGATTGTCAATAATCTTCCCAAGTTTCAAGACTTCCATCTTTTGACCTTTTTCTCCAAGATGTTATGCTTTTCCTTGTGAGAATCAAAGCTCTAATACCAATTGTTGGAATGTTCAAATGGGAAGAGTACTTCTAAGAGGGGGGAGTGAATTAGAAGTACCTAGTTTTTATCCTTTTAAACCATGATTAACAAATAACTAAAAGTAAAGTACATGCATGTGAACATATAAGAAAACATGAAATGAAAACATGCATCAACACATGACACAAGAGATTTGGTAACCAAGAAACCCTCCAAGAATAAGAAAGTAAAACTGGGGTGGGGATGACACCCACAAAAGAATTATTGCAGCAATATGTTCAACCACTTCTGATGATCTGCCCCATGAAAGGCCTGCCCTATTAAAGGCTTTACATTGTATCAATAGTGACTTGGTTAGAGGATTTATAAACACTTTACATGAAGTGTCACCCTGTTAAAGGATTTACAATAGGTTGTTAAACCCACCTAATACATAGGATTTTCATCACCTTCTCCAAAGGTTTTCCCACCTAGCTATTAAGCTAACCTACCAACATAGGATTTTCATTACCCAATACAATGGTAAGAGAGTATTAGAACATTTGACCAGATAGAGTGCAATCTTCAATTGTTGGGTTTAGGCACTAGATCTTCTCTTTCAATTCTGATCCTTGCTTGATCTAATCTCTATATGTGTCCCTTGTTCTGTTTTGATCAACTAGATATGTAATTGCTACTCCTTTCACTAAGTCTTTTCTCCTTCACACTAAATTTTTTCTATAATCTCCCCATATACTATTCTTATCCACATATGCAATGGGTTTTTGACCTCCTTTTAAATAATGTGAAGAGTTAGGGTTAGGTATGGATCTATGATCCATATTGAATCTCAAATTCTTGCTCATTCCTTGCATTTTTCCTTATTGGTTGCATGCCTTCTCCATTTTTCTGATTGGCTACATGCAAATCACATAGGGAATATAAATGATTCATCCTTATCTTTTTTTCTTTTCAAAATCTCTCTATGTTGGCTCCAAAATTAGTTTACATCTAATTTTGTGAGAGTACAAACTCATATGTTGATTCTGTGTTACTTGGCACATACTATAGTACTGATGCTTAGCACATAAATGTTCCTGTATTGCTCGGCATATGTTACATTTCTAGATTTCTTGGAACCTATTACACTTTTTGTTATCTGGCACATGAATATTCCTAAATCACTCGACACCTGTTAAGGATTTGACTCGGCATACATAATTTACTCAGCATATATGGTGGAATTGGTTAAGTGTGTTAACACCCGAATGTCAAGACCATTCTAAGACCAATACCAAATATGTCCAAATGATATTCCAAAACTTATTTTAAGAATGCACAAATACTAGAAGAGATCTTATTCCAGCATAGATGAATGTTGCATTTGACAACTCTTGCAACCAAACAAGGCCTTAGAGTAGTTGGATCAAGTGCTATATCAGAAGAGATAGTGAAAATATTAGAAAGTTTGACCAGATAAAGGCATATTCTTAGGCTACTTTACTAGAATCAAATCTTGTAGAGTTACAAAAAGAGAATGAGAAGGCTTTTTGAAATAAGAAATGTGAAGTTTGATGAATATATTCTAAGGATTATAAAGGTATAGGCTAGATATGAAATAGATAAGTCATCTAGAAAAGAAGAAGAAAATAAGACCAAAGAAAATGAATTGTATAATGATATAGAATTGTTTTTGACAAATGATAATAAAACTCCTAGGTATGTGCATAAAAATCCTATGACAAAAAGATTGTTGGAGATAATAATAGAGATGTCATCACGAGAAGTTGCTAAATAATAGGTTAATTATACTAAATCTTATAAAACAAGACCAATTATTGTGAGATAATCTTTCATTGATTAAATTTTTATGAAAGATATGGAAGAAGAACTAGATAAAATTGAGAAGAATCAGACGTTGGAGTTGGTCTCTAGACTAGTTGATAATAATTTAATTGGAACTAAATGGCTATTCCAAAACAAATTAAATGAATACAGACACATAGTAAGGAATAAGACAAGACTTTTATGTAAAGGTTATACCTAGGTGTATGGAATTTATTCTAAAGAAACAAATGGTACTATGGTAAAAATGAAGATATTCAGGGAGTTTCTAGCCTTTCCAACATACAAGAAGTTTAAGGTTTATCAAATTGATGTGAAATTTACATTCCTAAAATGAGAGCTAAAAGAAGTATTAATAAAGTGGTTGAAAGGATTGAAGCTATCAAGTGAAATAAATATGGTATAAGTTAAAGAAGTCGTTGTATGCATTGAAGAAGGCTACTAAAGCTTGGTATGCAAGGTTTGGTAGGTATTTGTTGAAGAAAGGATTTCAAAAAGGTACTTCTAATAGTAATATCTATTTTAAGGTTGAAACAAATATATATTAGTTTAATTTATATGGATTATATAACATTTGGAGTAAATGTTAATATTTGCAAGAATTTTTATAGCAGGAGTCAAGAAAAGTTTGAAATGTGTATGATCATGGAAATTATTTTTTTCTTGGTTTGGAAGTCTAACTAAAAAGTGAAGGTATCTTTATTTCACACTTAGATTGTGTTAAATAAATGTTTAAACAGGTTGCAATTGATAATTTTAAACTATTATATACTCCTATAGGTTATGGTTGTAAGTTGAATAAAGATATTGAATCTCCTAATGCAGGTGAGAGAGAATATCGATCAATGACGGGGGATTATTGTACATGATTTCTATTAGACTAGATATTATGCATGTTGTTGTTGGAAAGTTTTCATTAATGAAGGAGAATATTTTTACTATGTCATACTAGTTGTCATTAATGGAAATAGACTTTTGATGGCCTATTTAGCTACGATTCTTGGATATTCAATACTAAAGTTAACATTAATTCTTTTGCATATCTTCACATGAACTAATCAAACAATAATATTTTGAAGGGTATTTGTTTTATATATAATGATTCTATATTCAAAATTTTGTGAATTATGGTGCTTGGATTGGATTGATTGTTTGGTTTGGTGACACAATTTGATAATTGCTCTGTTTCTCTAGAATAAAATATATCATCTATAGGTTGCATCTCTTCTTGTGAATAGTTTTGGTTCTATGATTTTGGAATATGGTTAAGGAAAAAATGAAATGTGTAATCTCAGGGAGGTATTTTAATGATTTATGTTTAGGTTGAATTGTAGAACTAAAACATGTGGTGTTTTCTAGGTGAAATGTGTGATATATATCCTTAGTTGAATACTTAGTGTAGTGTGACTAGATGACATAATATATAACTGATCCTCATATATGTGTATTCTATAAGAATTCTTGTAATATAAAAGGAGAATAGATGATATGTGAATATAGAAAAGAGATTGTGTAAAGGACATACAATGATATGTAGTAGAAATAGATGTGAGTTCCAATAAAACAATTGAAGTTTGTTTAGATGGTATTTTTAACTTCAAAGAAATTTTTTGTACATACATAAAATGCAATTGTACTTGTTGATATTTTCACTTTTCATTCTTTGAGTAGTAATCCTTTCAAAAATAAGCCTTTATGTATTGAATAGTGAGCCATCCAATAATGAGTCATGTAGTGAGTATACACAATTTTACAAGTTAACCCTCTTTGTGGTTTTCCCATTTGGGATTCCATGATAAGAGTCTGATGTACACTTGTGCTGATGAGGATTATGTTTCAATTTTTTATTTTCTCACGAATGATAAGTATATTAAGTTTTAGGGAATTTCAATTCACTGCCCCCCCACACCCCACACCCCCACCCCCATGCCCCTAAAAAGACTTAAAACTTTCATGGTTGAACTTAATACTTATATAATATTGTGCAAGATACTTATATGTGGTAATTTATGATCATGTTCTGATGAATATTTAATCTTGTGGTAAATAGGTATATGATAAATATTGGACATGTGTTGTTCTTGTTGATAATTATGATGTAGATCATATCTTTAAGGAAAAATCACTAGGTGGGAATCCAAGTGGTTAAATGTGAAGAATCAGTCATGTGGCTAAATAAGTGGTCATGGAAGAAGTCCATTGATAAAGACAACGATAGCCAAGAAAATCAAGTCATGAGGGATGTTCTTAATTATGAGAAAATCTAGGAAGTATATTGGATGCTAAATTTGTTCTTCAAGTGATTCTTGTTCCTTACTTTATGGATGCTTATGCTCTGTCTTCCTATGATGCAATAATATAAATCCACATATTTTTTTGGTGTGATTAGTTATTAGTTGAGATTCTCTTATAAATAATTAGTTACTTCCCTATGGAAGGAAGGTAGAAGAGAGTGTGTTTTATGTAATAGAAATAAATTATTTTATATTACCTATGAGTGTAATCAAATCTATTCTACTTAATGAATTAGATGATGGGGTTTTGAAGATCAATATATTATGATTTATTATGGATTCACTCACTCAAAGAGGACCACTTAGTGAGTGTTGAGTTTTCATTTTGCACAATGCTTAACAACAGGAATCCTTTTGAACTCCTCTCTTGAAAAGCTAATCTGGGATCAACTCCAAGGTTTTGGGTGATCTTGTGACCTACTAGAATCTACTCAGTTAAAGATAAATGTGAATGTTCATGAAGAGGCATTTGATAGTTGTAAAAAATATTCAGATAAGATGTAGAATCTAATTTCTATTTCAAAAGAATAAACACACAAAAAGAAATATATTTTTGTATTTTTTTGTTTTTATGATGGATGCACTCTAACAATGCAACTATATGAGTTCCTAATTTAACCAAGGGGTTACTAAAGCAAATAACGAAGATAGAGAAACAAGAAATTTAAGCAAATAACATGAAAATTAAATCATAACAAGCATAAACTACGGAAACAATGTGTTTGTGAGTTAAGCTTTCGAAAAGATTGGTAGGTAACTAATGAAAATAGGATCAACACTTCCTTAATTCTAGTGATGCAATTGTCAATGGGAATTCAATAACTATAAGATGTTTCATTTTTCATCAAATTGCAAGGCCAAAGAAAGTACACTCATGTGAGAGAAAAAGCTATGGAGGAAAAATATGATGATCTCTTCTCAAACTAAGTACATCAACAAAATTTGTAGACCCATAGCAAACACCAAAATTAAAAGATCACACAACTAGAACAATGCAATAAAACTATTGGCTCAATTACATTCCATGAACATACATTCACAAAATATAACACACTTAGGCAAGAATCAATACACTCCAAATGCAAACACCAATAGCATATATTATTGAATCAAAATTGTTGGTGTAATTAAATATTCACTAATTACACTTACTTAGGCTTACTTAGGATAATGCATTACATAGTAATTTGTGATTGATACACTTAGGAGTTTGCACCTCAATTAAACACATGGTGTAGGAGAATTCCATTCTAGGTGGTCATAGTTGTTATCTCATTCCACCTTTAGTGCACTTATCACATTATCATCCTCATCATCACACATACTTCATTGCATAATGGAGGATGATCCATCTTTCATGGACATGTGATTCCACCTTGTGTGGGTGATAGCTTATCTTCTCCTTATCATTGTCTATTATCATCTCTCCTATATAAGGAGGCCTATGATGTGCATTTAAAATCAATCCATTGGATGTAAATCAAGTCCATTATCAATAATAGAATTCTTGCATCTTCATGCAATTGTCTTTCCAATCTCTTGTGGAAGTTATATTGGTCTTTCATTTGATCATAGGGGTGTTGTAGAGTCACCTAAACTCTAACATGGTATCAAAGCTCTCATGGTATGAAGACTTATTCTCAAGAAGTGCAATCTTGGCTTGAATTATTATTGGTGCAACATTGGCAATTTGGAGGAGATTTCAGGAGTTGTATTTTGTGACCTTCTATTATAGGTGAAAATTGGAGCTTGCTAGTGCAAATTAGAGGTTAGCATCATATAGAGGAGGTCCAAAAACCCTTAAATCAAATTTTGTTTCATCCAAATTGGACATCTGAGGCCAAATCTAGAGCCATTTGATTTTTGAAGGTGCAATGACGGCGATTCAGAAAAAATAATTTTAGAGGCGATTTTCAAACATCGATATTTCCCTCATATAGACTCCTTTTTTTGAACAATTTTTTTTTGTTTTGGGTAGAATTTCACAATCTACATAGTGGTGTAGGTGATTTTGGATCTCTATCTCTCAATTTTTCTAAAAATTGCAAATCCCATTTTTTGTAACTTTCAAGCCTCTATTTGGGCACATTCGGTAATATTTTCAAGTGCAATTTTTTTTAAAGTGGATGAATTTTCCTCTACTTTCTAGATTTGTAATCAGATTTTAGTGATTTGGAGTGGGCATATCACTTTTAGAAATAGGTCTTTTTTGGCTATATTTGCACTTAGTAGATACTTGGATTTCAATTTTCTTAATTGAGTCAGTAATTTGAAGGAGTTATCAATTGATTTCAGTCATCATTTGATTTCATTATGGATTTTTCAAAAGTTCCATTACTCACTCCATATAACTATCATGAATGGAAACAAGCAGTTTCTAATCAGTTGATGAGTATTGGATTACTTAGAATGATTCTTGGACATGATCTAGAACCAGCTATAGGTGTTGCAAAAAGAAGGAAATGGTTTGATAGAAGGGATAAAGCACTTGGCTCTCTTAGATCTACCATCTCCGATGATTTTTTATATCATATTGCATCCTACACACATCCTTATGATGCTTGGACTACATTGGAAGGAATCTTTGGTAAACCTTATAGAATAAGAAAATTCAAATAAGAGAATGAGCTTATAGGTCTAATTTTTTGTGATTTTGACTATATTCATGAGTTTTTCTCTAAGTTAAATTCCATTAGATTGGAGCTTTCTAATTGTGGCATTACTAAAGATGATGAGTAGTTGATATCATCTATTCTTTCCAAGCTAGGTCTTAAATATTCAATCTTTGTTTCCACATTCTATGCTACTATGGATGCTCTTGTTAGTGCATACAAAATGCCTTCTCTTAATGAATCTGTTGCTCAACTCACAAGGGAACAAGAAAAGTTAGCACACATGGGTCAATTGAAGCCTTCAAAGCATAAAGCATTGGTTGCAAATGACTCCTCTCCAAAGGCTCCCGAAGGAAAGGAAAAAAAACAATGCAAGGATCCTAAGCAACATGACAAAGGTGATGACTCTCCTTCACAACACAATATTGAATCTAAGTCTCTTCAAGAGAGGAAACATCTAGAAGAAAGAGAGATAAATGAGCTTATTGTAAAAAGCTAAGACATGCTGAGCATAAATATTTCCATAAGAAGATTGATGAGCTTACTCACATTATTCAAAAGAAAAATATCTAGTTGCCCTCATTAGTGTCTTCTCCTTCTTCTTAATATTACGTAGCTACTACATCTACATCATCCAAAGGAAAAGGACAAGCACTCATTGCTTCCACACATCCTAACCAAGGTAAATGGCTTCTTGATTTATGTGCATCACATCATATGGCATCTTCTATGGATATGTTTTCTTTTATTGAGCCTTGTACTTCTCCATCTATATTGATTGATAATAATACATACATGAAGGTTTGTGGGAAATGTTTTATTCCTATGGGAAAGGGTACATTTAATGATGTTCTTTGTGTACCATCCTTGACCACTAATCTCCTTTTCATTTACCAAATTACTCATGGGGCACAAGGTAAAATTATTGAGTTCACTCAGAATTATGTCTATATTAGGGACATAGAGATTAGAGATGTCATAGCTATGGGAGTTCTTGATCATACATCATGCTTGTATTCTTTTGCACATTTTGTTGATAATGATGATGATATTCATGATGTGCCTAACCCTTTATCAAGGGTGAATAGTTCATGTGAATAGAACATTGGACACTTGAATCATTTTTTTCTTGAGACAAGTGTTGAACTTCCTACTCCTCCACCTCCTGCTTCTTCATATATGAGTTCTACTATTTAGCAGGATGATGTTTGTGCTTCAGATCTTGTAGTGTGGGATTAATTCCTGGATGCTCTTTCAGATGAGTCTCATAATGCAGATTTGGTTAATACATCTGAGGAGGTTTCTCTTTGAGATACTTCTTCACCTTCATTAGAGATTGAATTTCCCAACTCTTCATGTTCTCTTGATTGTTGACATCTCATAGGTTAGCTTGATGGTGTGACAGAATCTTCAAGCTTGGAGACATCTATTCAGTCTTCAAAGATGCATACATGGAGACTTATTCCTCCTTTCTCACTTTTTACATGGAGTGGCTTCTTCATCTTTTGATGTATTTATCTCTTCCTAAGGGGAGACATGTTTCTTATAGGCATTGGATTATATTTTTCTTTCAGGTACTCTTCATCTACATTGGAGCTTCTTCATTGTGGGGGGGATATTGTGTCTCCTTATTTCCTTCCTATGGGGAGGTCATTCTTTGGATATACATGATGTATGCAATTTTTTGGAGCTCTTGAGTACTTCGTCCATCCATGCATCTTTTTTTCATCTCCCTTTTTTTGGGAGGATTTTTCCCATGATTTTTTCTCTCTTTCTCCACTTTATGAGAGATTTCATTTCATGTATTGCATTGTATATTGTACATACCTAAAATGGCTTAGTAGTTAGGACCCATCTTGCATTGTGAGTTTAAGTTCATTACCCTAAGTTTCACTTAAGGGGGAGTGTTGTTGTAATTAAATATTCACTAATTACACATAATTAAGCTTACTTAGGATAATGCATTACATAGTAATTTTGATTGAGACACTTAGGAGTTTGCACCTCAATTAAACACATGGTGTAGGAGAATTTCACTCTAGGTGGTCATAGTTGTTATCTCATTTCACCTTTAGTGCACTTATCACATTATCATTCTCATCATCACACATACTTTATTACATAATGGAGGCTGATCCACCTTTCATGGACATGTGATTCCACCTTGTGTGGGTGATAGCTTATCTTCTCCTTATCATTGTTTCTTATCGCCTCTTCTATATAAGGACACCTATGATGTACATTTAAAATCAATCCATTGGATGTCAATCATGTCCATTATCAATAATAGCATTCTTTCATCTTCATGCAATTGTCTTGCCATTCTCCTGTGGAAGTTATCTTGGTCTTTCATTTGATCCTGGGGGTGTTGTAGAGTAACTTAAAACTCTAACAAAATAATGGCAGCCTTGAATACATGTTACATTCCCAAATTTATAAGAAATCTTCTCCTCAATTTGTGTTGAGAGCGAAAGATATCTTTATGCAATCATATGCTTCTAAACTAATAAAATAAATCTATTTATGTACAAACTGACTCTCCAACTAGTTCTTAGTAGGACTCCATCCATATTTATATCATTAATTGGATGCATGAGCCTTTACATGTCTTAAAATAAAGAAAGTATGAGAAAATAAGAAAGAGAAATCCATTAGTTGACGTAGGAGTGTCTGGAAGTGCTAAAAATAGAAAATCCATCTTTACTAAGTGTTTGTGGGAGTTAAACTACTATTAGAATGTGTTTTTGATGCATGGAAAGCTCTAATTTTAGAGCTAGTAGTTAATTGTTGGCACACCTCTAAATTTTCAAAACTTCTAGAAAACCTCTAAAAAAGTGCACTGCACATCTAACACACCTATGAACTTGTGTACCTCTGAAGCAAGTTCCAAAAAATGCAAAATTTTACTAAGTGTCAAAATTGAAATTATGGCTTCTAGGTTTTGTTCACCTTTATACCAAAGCTATGTCTAGGTATTTGCCCTTGAATTTCTTGATGATCTCAGTGACTTGAGCTACATCTGGAAAATATAAGGCTTCATATTTTTCTTTCACTTTGTGACTGTTGTTACCCACCTCGATATGAGTCTCTATAAAATCTCTAAGTTTTACATTCAACTCTAATAGGGATTCTTCCATTCTAAATGCTTGCTTGATTTCATCATCATTAGCAGCTTCCTCAAAATTTTTCTAAAATTTATCAACTACTACCTCTACCTTTATTAATTTATCTCTTGCATAATCCTCAAAAATGTCTAAACACACATCACTATAATGTCTCTCAGCCTCCAAAATGTGCTTTTGGGTTTGATCCTTGAGCTCGTGAATCTTCACATGTAATGTTTCCATTACTTTATTGCCATCCACAATTTTCTCTATCTAATCATCAATTTTATCTAACTCCTTAGCTATATACACATCCATCAACATATGATACCTTTGCCCTTTAATTGACTGAAGTGCTTGCAAATCTTTTCCCCAAGTATGCGCTTCATCCATTAGACCAAAATCTTGATTCAAAATGATGACTAACCTATTCACATTATCCTGCATAATGTGTAACAACTTCAAGTTTCCTTGTATAATCTATACACCTTTTTCCTCAAAATTCTCTGTCCACTACTAAAAAGCTCTCAAAAAAGGGATTTAACTATATTGCACCCTTATCCCTTCTCTCCAGTGTTGTGTTTAAGGTTTCCTTAGGATTTCCTAGATTTAAGGGACCAACAACTTTGCTTAAATATCCCTCTAGGATCTCATTCTATCTCTGAAGTGTTATCAATTCTGCCCCATCCTGTTCTAAGCTCCTGAATAGTTCTTTGATTCTAGTTATGACCATCAACTTAGTTGCATCCAATGTAGGTTTCCCAAGCATGACCTCCTTGATTTGACAATCCCTTGGAGTTAATTCTTCAGCACCTATATGTGGAGAAGGGATACCCACATGAGCAAATAAGTCCTTTTTCTAATCACTCATGATGAAGGCTAATGCTTGTGCATCCTTTGGTGGTGACTCAAGTTTCCTTAGAACTTCAATTAGTTCCATCCTATCCTCTTCCTTAGTGATGAATTATTATTTATTATTTCTTATCATCTCTTTTCTTAGCCATCTTGGCATATGCTTTATCAGGGATTTACCTTTTGAGGATGATGGAGTTTTCTCGACTATACTCTTCCCCTTATCACTTCTCTCTAGAGTCTTCTCCTTTTGTGAGAGATCCATACCAGGAGTCTCTATATCTATGGAGTCCACAGTTCCCACCTCTGTGTCTTGGGAAATTTTTTTAAAATACTTACTTATTTGTCCTTCTTTTGACACTTCATTGGTGTACTTGTTGTGACTCTTCCTCCTATTATACTTGGATTTTTCCTTCTTCATTATATGGAGGGAGAGGAGTGGCCGATCTTTTATCTACACAAAATGTAACTTGCATGGGATATGGTGGAGCTACCTTGGGTCCTTATGGCTCTGGTGGTAATTGACTCCAATCCTCATGTTGAGGTTGGTTAGTTGGAGTATCACTGATTTTAATTTAGTGCCAATTGGCATAAAATCAAAATCTAACATCTTAAAGACATCAGTCCCCTCAACATCCTACTCATCTATCCATTGTTGCATTTCATCCTCAAAGGTTGTTGACTAAATAGATTGCTCAATAATGGATGGTGATGTGATTGTAGAGCTTCTTCTCTATTCCAATTTCATGGCTCTCATGGGGTGAGTCCTCCAATTCAAAGGAAGGTTATCCTCTTCATCCTCATCATCTTGTTCTTCCTCTCCTTCTGGGATAACTTCTAGAACTGATGGGAAGGGAATAACTCTCTTAATGACCTTTTTTCTCCTCTTGACTGGAGTCTTAATCTTTCATCTCTTAGGAGTAGATGGGGAGGCTTGTACTTCTTGTTGAGGTGAAGACACCTCTTGTACTTTTGTATCTACTTCTCCTTGGCCTTGTTCAGCTAGTGGCACTTGGAGATTGTCTTGGGCTTGTGTGGCTTCCACATTCTCTAACCCTTGTACTTTTATCCTCCTATCTATAGAGGTGCTTGAGTTGCTCCCTTTTCTAGCTCAGCTCATTGAGAAGAAGTTATCTTCCTCTTATCTCACCTTTACCTTTATGAGCCCTATAATACCCAACTTGTTTGTCAAGTTGGTGTACTATTTCTAGCCTCACGGGGGACTGATTTGTGAATGTAGGTACTATGACCTTAGCTCCTTGACCTTTTTTTGGGCATGCTTGAGTGTGAAATACTACTACTTGAGGAATTGGATTGAGTTTGAAAGGTCTTTTGATCCAATCCTTTGCCAATTTGATGACATGTCTTGCCCTATAATTAATATCTATGTTTTCTTCCTTGTCAACCTCAGCATTCATGATAGGTCATTCACCAATCTTGTCCCTATTGAATAATGGATCAAGGACATCCTTAGTATCATGTTGTAGTATCTTCAAAGGAACCTTTATCTTCAAAGCATTGGTTGCTAGATAAAGAGTCATCCTAGAATAATCCCTTATTTTGATATCATAGTCATCCACCATATTTATCTAATGGTCCTAAATTGCATCCTCATGTTGAAATGTCTTACCAACCAAGTTCTATACTCTTCCAATATTATCAAAAAAAGGCCAAGGAGAATTATATTCATCCAAAGGGTATTGATCCCAGTTAGACTCAAAAGATGGAATATCCTATCTTTGATCTACACTGAATGGTCCTATAGTAATAGGCCATAGCCATGTTACTTTGTCCTACCTTCATACGCTATCGTATGTAGACAAGAGTTGTTGAGAAATCTTGAAAAGTATTAGTCAATCACTTGGGTATCTAGGGAGTTTCTTTGGATTGATCATTGTACCTACTACCCTCAGATACGTGAATGTTTAGTAGTGTATGTGATAGGCCTCTTCACATAATCTCCCTTGATGAATCAGATTATTGTGAATATAAAAGCATCATTTAGGATCATGTATTCCCTACTATGCTCTTGAAGTATTTTCTTAACTAGTTGAGGATATACTATGTATGGCCATGTGTTTGCATCCTACATGCTACCCCTTTTGTAGAGCCCTAGATAATTTGTAGCCCTTGTAGCTAATAAGTACACTAAATATGATGTCATGTAAAACTTTTAGTTATTCTTAACTGCCACCAGCTACTCACCCAAGTTCTCACTAAGAATGGAAGCCCAATCAAGTGGCACCTCTACTATTTTGATCATCTTAATAAAATGTGCCATCCAAATGTTTAGGTGTCCTGATGCTCGCAAACCCATGACTCTACTCAAGAGTATGATAGAATATCCAATATCTTCTTTCATGTATCCTCTTGTCATGTCCACTTTGCTCACTTTATGCCCTAAAAGAGTCTTCTCAATGAGGTATGAGGATTGGATGATCTCATATGCTTCCTCTACATGTTACCTATACCATCCTTCTACTTGGTTTTAGGTTAATTTGATGAATTGATCTACCCTCAAAGATGGAACACCTTCTCTATGTTATTAGGTCAAAGATCTAGGACGATCTCTCTAGTTATGCTCTTGACTACCCTTTCTTCAAGAACATAGTTTTCTACGAGTGTCATAATCAGCTTTGAGGATTTCACTAATACTAGGTGTGACATTGCACTGATGAGTCCTGATTGGATCAAAGCAGATATCATTAGAGACCTTTATGTTGGTTTATTGCACAATGCCAAGAATGTACCCAAGTCTGTGTGACCAAGCTCAGTGTACTAGATCTTTGAATAGTCATCTTGAAAGTGTGACTTGGTTGGAAAACCTTGAAACTTGAATATTATGGGCTTTGGGACCATCTTTTCTACAAGGGAGGATGATGAAGAAGTCATTGAATCTACACAAAAACAACATCTTTTAGTCCTGAGTTGAAGAAAAATCAATTAAATCCAACCCTAATATAGACATGAAAAAATGACAAAAACCCTAATTTCTTGAAAACACCTTGAAACCCTAATTTTACCTCCTTTTTTGCAAAAAAGCGCACACCTAGTGCACTTGGTAGGTGTGCCTAGTGCAGCTTTTACTTTGTTAAATTTTCAAACATAGGGTGCATAGAAATGCACCACATGGGGTGCACTGATGGACACCCTATGACACACTTAGCACAAAAAAGGAGTTTTATCTTTAAGGGTGCACAGTAGCACACCTAATTAGATGTGGAACTGCACAACTTAATTTAGAGTTTTTCTTTTGTTTTTAAAGTGTTATAGGTTTTTTAGTTTTGCAAAGCAAAAAAAAAGGTGCACAGTTGTGCAACTATCCATTTTTAAATTTGTTTTGTATGTTTGTATGTAGGTGGGAGGCAGAGTTGTGCACCTCGAGAGGTGCAATGCTATGATACAAAGAGCTGGAGGAGAGTAAAACAAAGTATGGAGGGGAGGTGGGTCCTCGAGTTATATAGACCTAGGACCTAGCACAACTATAGGAGGTGCATAGCTACACTATTGTGCACTTACCTATAGAGAGAGCGCTTTCTAAGTGATTTGAAACAATAGTGCACCTAGGGAGGTGCACTAGTGCACCTTTTTTCTTTGTGATAAATAACTTCTCATTCCAAAATTCTAATTTTCAAAGTTTGGGTTTTCAAGTTGGGACCTAGTCTTGCTCAAAAATACTAGATAAAACCCTAAAAAGGACTTGAACCCTGGACTAGGGACCCAAAAAACCAAAAATAAAGCTAGGGGGGTCCCCATTTCTAGGAAAAATGGGGTGTGTGCATTGTGAAACCACAATTAATAGCCCCAACAGAAAGGAAGAAATGACAAAGGCATTTCTTCATTAGCAAACATTCCTTTGACATGTGTCAAAAACCAACTAAATCTTGAATACTCCAAGCATATTTCAAGTCACTTTACAATCAAAATCTCAAAATCTTGAATCTCCAAGTTTAGTGTGTGTTTAATGTATTCATTCCCTTTGACATCTCAGAATGTAGTCTATCAAAAATTTCCAACAACTTGAAAATAATATTCCACCCCATCTGATCCATTTGTCAGGAATCTTCATGAAAGTTTTTTATCAATCCTTTGTCTGACCAGATGAGAGAATCAGTTCTAAGGGCTCTTGGCAGGTTATCACATTTTTCTTTGAAGCCCTAGGTAACCTTTTGAATACTTGCTTCACATAGATCATAATTTCACCATTTTATTCTTCAATGAAGTAATGGTTTTAATATTGGATAGCTTTTTAGAGTGCATATCTCTATAATTGGATTACCATTCTATAACTTTGTAGAATTCTTCATTCTTAACACTTTCCTTTCTTTTTTATTTTCTTTCTATATCCTGACCATGCTTAGACTGTGTGGCCAAGACATTGGTTTCATTTCTCAGGTTTGATCTTTTGTGAATATCCCTTGTGTTCCTCTTTTAAAAACTTTTAGAAACTCTCACACCAAACAATGATCTTAGAAATTCCTTCGAGAAGATCCTTCTCTTCAAACCAGTGAGATTTAGACTATCCCTTGTTATCTTCAACCTTGGTTCAAAAAAACCTAAGATAATCAATCTTTAAATTTACAAAGTGTTGAGAACTTGTTGATTTGCAATACTAAATTCAAGACTAAAAGTCCCCTATTACGGCAAGCAACATCCATTCCTCAGTTGGTATAAGAAACAAAATCATAAAAAATGTTTTGACAAAGAAATGCCTCTTCCAAAAAATTGGAACCAAAAGAATGGTTAATAAGATATGTCAAGATAAAATATTGAGTGCAACTACCCCCTAAATTGATGCAACTTTGAAAACAAATATACAACTAAAAGAAAACACACAACCAAAAAGAAACACACTTGCAAAAATAAAACTCTTTTTTTTTGCATCTATCTCTTAGGCTTCAAAGTAATGCTTCAAAAAATTTCCATTGACTAGCAATGCAACCAATTCCCCCTTTAAGGAACTCATCCTAAAAGTGTTTTCTCCTAGAATTTTCACGATTTGATAAGGACCAATCCATAAGAATTGAAACTTAGTGTGGTTGCCCAAATTTTCTTTTGCCTTGTCCTAGAGTAGAACAAGGTTGGATATTATGAAAGACTTTATTGTGACCCTCTTTCCAAACCACCTCTTGACAATAACTTGATGTTTTGTTATATGCTCCAAAGTAGTTGTCCCTTTTTCATCCATCTCTAAAAGATTCATCAACTTGATTTGTACTCTATCAGCATCTTTAGCATAACCACTCATGAATTTCAAAATAGGAATCCTAAGGTTATGTTATAATATTGTCTTTTGTCCATAGAAAAGTAGGTATGGATATGTCTCCAAAGAATTCTTGACCCTAACTTGGTCTGTCCATAGAGCATATTTGAGTTGTGTATGCCAATCTTTAGGATTCTCCTTCAACAAACATCTTATTACCATGATCAGGTTCTTATTCATAGATTTAGCTACACCATTTCCTTGTGGATAATAATTTGAAGAGAACTTGATAATAACCTTATTCTTCAAAGCCCATTGAGTTAGGAATATTGATGCAAAAGATAATCCGTTATCGCACACTAGGGAGAATGGCATCCCAAATCTAGTAACAATGTGTTCTTCCAAGAAATACATAATCATCTTAGTCATACAATTTCTAAACAGCTCTACTTCTATCTAGCATGTATAGTAATCAGTAGCTGTGAGAATAAAAGTGTGTCCAGTTGATGATGGTGGGTTCACTAGACCAATAAAATCTAGCCTCCACTTTGTGAAGGGACATATCTCGAACACTGGTTGTAATGGCATTACAGGATGCCTTTCTCTTTTAGCACTAGTCTAACAAATATGAAAAGTATGCACATGTTCAAAAGTATCTTTGAATATGGTGGGCCAAAAATAACCTAATCTTAAAATCATATGAGCAGTTGCTTTTGTCGAACTATGCCCTGTACCATATTTATCATGAAATTATTCCAAAACTTCTTTTACTTCCTCACATCCCAAGCATTTTAGGTAAATCCCTTCATAGTTCCTTTTATATAACTTTCTATCATACAACATGTACGATCCACACTTCATTTTGAGTCCCCTATGCTATGAACTATTCATCCAATTGGGATACTAATTTTGTAAAAGATAGTAAACAATATCCTAGTACCAAACATCTATTATTACACCCTCATCAATATCAACTTGAGATACTATAATCTTTTTCTGATCTTCCACGTCTATTTTTCCATCAAATCAAAATTTGGTTTCATCTTCTATTTGGTTATCTATAATCATTTTTTATAATCATTGGCCTCTTACTAACTTTATGGGTTGAATCTCTAAATCAAATTCTTGAAGGATTTCCATTCATTTCCCTCGTCTTTCACCAAGTTCATTTTGCATCAACAATTTCTTGACTACTGGATTAGGCACAATCACATATACCTTGCTCCTCAGTATGTAATGATGAAACTTCTTTATCACTTTGATTAAAGAAAAAAACTATTTTTTGAGGTTAGAATAGTTTAACTTGGCATTTTTTAGAGGGTAGCTCATAAAGGCAATGGGTCTTTCATCTTCTTTTTCTTTCTTTTGCATAAGAATCCTAGCACATGAATGATGTAAAGCAAAAGAGTATATTTTGAAAGATAGTCCATAGTCTAGACTCACCAGTACTAGGGCCATGGAAATGGCCACTTTGATATCCTCAAATGATTTCTTGACCTCTAGAACGCATTATGTTTTAGCTCCCTTTTTGAGAAAATCATTAAGAGGACAAACTATCTCTACGAACCTGCTTATGAATTTTTACACAAAATTTATCTTCCCAAAGAAAGACTTCAATTCTTTTTGATTGTAAGGAGGCGATAATTGTAGAATGGCTTCAACTCTATTAGGATCAATGGAGATTCTAGCTTCAAAGATGATATGACCTAGGAGCTTCCCTTTAGTAACCCCAAATGAACATTTCTTGGGATTGAGGGATATGTCATATTTATGGCATCTATTGAATTCTTGTCTTAGATTAGCAATGTGAGTGCTTTGATCCTTTGAAAAGACAAATAAATCATCCATGTAGATGAATATACACTTGTTTATCAATCCTTTAAAATCTTCATCCATGGCTCATTAAAATGTAGCCCTTGCATTAATCAACCCAAAAGGCATTCTTCTATAAGAAAAAGTTCCCCATTTAGTCGTGAAGGTTTTCTTTAGCATATCCTCTTCATCAATCATTATTTGATTATATCCTAAATATCCATCCAAGCAAGACATCATCTTTAAAACATTAACAATTTGTAGAACTTCATCTAGTGAGGGCAAAGGGTAATTTTCCTTTTGAGATGCAAGGTTTAAATTACGAAAATCTATGCAAAGATGAATCTCTATAATCTTTTTTCATACAGGAACCAAGTTAGCCACCCATGTAGAATGGTGAATGGGGAAGATGATCTTGGCATCAAGCAACTTCTTAACTTCCTTCATTATCAATGGTTTATTGATAGGATTAATAGGCCTTTGTCTTTGTGAGAAAGGCTTTGCATCAAGTTTCAATAGAATGTCATTCGTAATAATCTCAGGATCATATGTTTTTAGCTCTTCATAGCTCCACGCAATGACATCCTTATATTTTGCAAGTAATTTGAGCATATCTTCCCTTTCTTGTGCATTGTATTCCTTTCTAATCCTTACCATTCTAGGATCTTCATTAGTACCCAAATTGTACGAATTACATTCCTTGATCTCATTTTCTTTGACCATTCTTTTGTTAAGTGTTGATTCATCACGATCAAAAATACATTCCAACTCAACCATTCCTTTAGGAATAGTGTTCGTTTTCAAATTTAGGATCCCATCTTCATCTTCAAGTCCATCATCTTCAAGTTTTTTTCCTGGAATGTCATCAATCTCCTACCCTTTAAAGTGGCCATTGCACATGATAAATTTGAGTATATGTTGATCATCCTAAAAGACTCGAAAGTTTGTAATGTTATCTAGGATAGATGGAGTAGCAACCAGTTTGACTGAAAATATTTTCAATTTTGTTCTCTCGACAAGTTGTAATGCACTAGTTGAAATAGTGAGGGCATCTGCATCCATGTTTTTCTTCCTCAAAATAGACTTAATATTCAAAACCCCAAAATCATCCATTAAATCCCATACTTTTTTTCTATAAGAAAGCAACCTTTTATCATTACAGGAGTATTTTGATTTTACTTGTCTTATAACTAACTGAGAATCTCCCTCAACTCTAAGAGTTGTGATTCCTTTCTCCAATGTGAAAAGAAGTCCTCAGATCAATGCTTCATACTCTGCAACATTATTAGTATATCTAAACTATAATCAATATGTTGTGTAAAAAGACTTACCTTTTGGGTTGATCAACTCAATACCTATGTCAGCTCCTAATTTTCATTTGGAACTATCAAAGTGAAGTGTCCAATCAGATCTTCTTTGGGCTCCCTAACCTTATGCTTATTTTTCCTTAGCTTTTCTTTCACTTGGGCATGAAAGGATTGTTTCTTGGAGACCCATTGTAGTCTTTCACGGGGTGGACTTAATGATTATCCACAATTACTCCTTGATATAAGAAGTGTATTTTTTTCTTGTTTATTCTAGATTTCCCCTATCAATTCTATAATTTTATCCACTTTAGGTTTAGGATGAATGACTACTGAAGTTCATCCTTGACCTTTCACATACCATCTTCTTCTTTGAACTTTGATCATTCTAGGTGGAGGAGAAGACAAACCCCCACCATCTAAGAAGGTATCATCGTATGATGCATCTAGATCTTCAATTTCCTCTTTAACCTTTTCTACAAATTCAGATATGTTTATAGGACTCTGATTTTTTGTGAGGTCATCTTTTGGAATGTTATCATTCTTTAGTCCCATCATCTATGTTAATACCTTGGCAACTAATTCTTAGAATAATGAACATTCAAACTCTAAATGACTAACTTTATGCAATCAGAAAAATCCTAGAAGAAGGAGGATACTAGGGTCAGCTTCTTCTCCTAAACATTGTAAGTTAGCCATCATGTTGTCTATGAATTGCATTATGATCTCATCCTTTGAGATTGAAATCCTAGATTTTACATCTTGATCATCAGATATTTTGGTTAAATTTGTATCAAAAGTCATCATCTTGTAAGAGCCCAAATCTATTTGTAAGAATTCCACCTCATTCAGAGCATTATATTCTGTAATCATTGTTTTTAACTTCGGCTCTACATCTATCTTGATTTGATTGTTGAACCCTTTCCATGGTAACCATAACTAATTAAAATTTGTAGAAAACCATCCTCTTAGGCATTTGGTCCATTCTCTACTTAGTATTAGTTAGTATGTTTCCTAGATATCAACCACATGTATATTGATGATGTCTTGAATTTGGGGATCAATTGTCAATTGTATTTGAACATCTTTCAACACACTAATGACTTTGACCTATATTTTAAAATCCAATTGTACCACTATTCAGTTGGAGGGTTGAGGAGTGACTCCTAACCTTTGTGTTATCGATAGCGGCATAACATTACAAGAGGCTCCTAAATAAATTAGGAAATTATGAAGATTCTTCCCATATATCCTAATGCTAAGCAGAATTGGGGGCACCTCAACCTTGTCTTTAAACATAGTTAGCATTGCCTCCGAAGCATTGACTTGTTAAGACACTATCTTTTAAGGAATAGTTGTCATATTATGTGGTGCCTTTGTGTAATCAAGAGTTTTCATTAGTACCTCTCGTTCATGAGGATAATTTTGCAACATGTCACACATAGACATGTTGGCCTTTGTTTGTTTCAAATCTTCCACCACACTATACTTTTCAGCAGACCAAGTAGGATTTTTCAAGATTGTTGGCACAGTTCCTTGATTATGATTTTGTTGTCCTCCATATGGTGGCCTAATTGGTACCAGATTATTACTCGCTCTAGAATTGGGAGGATTTGATTGTAATGCTGGAGGAATTTCATCTATCATAGGTTCTTTTTGACTTCATAGATTGTATGTATTTCAATTGTCATTGCAAAAGACAAACATCTCTTCCAGTTGAATGTCTAGTTCCTGACTAAATGAAAAAGAGAATTCTTCATTGGTTGGTTGTTCCACCTATATGTTTTGTGCAGAATCGTAAGATTCTAGTAGCATAGCATTAAATTATATAGGAGGCATATTTTCATTAACTTGTGAATTCTAAGTCATGTCTTGATTTTCATTATAGTATGAACCATCATTGTTAGGTGTATTTTGACCATCGTCATATAGATTAATGTCAACATATTGAACATTATTATTGTTGTTGTCTGCAAGAATACTCCCATTGTTTACACAAGTGTTCCATTGTCAATTCTATCTTTGGAAGCCATTGTTAGGATCAAGAGGATTGAAATTGTTTCAAACATTATTGTTTCCATCATATTTGTTTCCAGCATTATTATTTCTACTTAAATTCCTATTGTAGTTATGATTGTAATTGTTGTTGTTGTAAGGACCAGCATTGTTTCTTTGGAAGTTGTTGTTATGTCCTTGTAATAACCTCAAGAAAGTGACCTCATTATTCATTTGTGACATGATCTTCTTCATTTGACCAAACTTGGAGGCAAACTATTATTTTCCTCAATGAAAATTGCTGCCTTTTTCTCAAATAAAGTAGCTTTTGGAGGTCCATACCCTAGATATATGTTAAACTAGGGTTTTGTTGAGTAGATACCTATTGTAATGGAATTAGATTCATAAGTATGAATTGGCTAGGCATCACAGGTTCTCTGATAGGATATGTTGGCATTGTTGTAATAGCTTGAGCTGGAAGCATCAATCCTCCTCCACTAGGATTGGCTTTCTTAGTGAACGTAGTTATTTCTGTGAAGACTTTGTCCAATGTATCAATATCTATTACAAGAAGTCTTCTTAGAAAAATACTAGTAAGATGGTCCATAGCATTCAAATAAATTTGAATAGCAGCTTCAATTGGTATAGTGTATGGCATTTCTAACTTGCAACATGCCATGTGAAAGCAATAGTTGAAGCATAAAACCATCTCAACTGGGTCCTCTTTGATTGATATGAATTTTTGATATATCATGGCTAGGTTGATGAGAGTTTTGAATTGTTCCAAGAATAGTTTTTTGAAAGTAACCCAATCTCTAATGCATCTAGGTGGAAAATTAACATACGAATTGAAGGCAACTTCCTCTAAAGAGTAGGGGAATAAGCAAAGAACCACATTCTCATTAGAAATCTACTTTTGGTTGCAAATTTCCTTGAATACCTTGATGTGGTCTTTAGCAATTCGTGTCTCTCCATAGATGAACCTTGGGCAAAACTTCTCAGGATTCTTAGGAAGATCATTAAGTACACCTATCAAGTTAATTAGTGACTCTACAACATTTTCCAAAAAGGCCATCAAAATATTAGGTGGACTGACAAGTGGCTTTTGTGGTGGTGAAATTGTAGGAGGATTTGGTAGAATGTTGGGCAGTTGTTGTGGAGGAGGAACTGAAGAAGATGAAGAAATATTGAATGGAAGTGATAGAATTTGGGGGATTCCTTTGTCACTATGAGGCTTATAGAAATGGCTAAGCTCGAGGAAATTGTGTGCACTTGGTGAAGATTTTAAAGCTCACTAAAATGGGGATGATGGATCAGAATCCTCTAGTTTGCATCAATTCTAGAAAACGTGCACCTTAAAAGAAGTACATTTTCTCAAAGTATAGGCACACCTTCAAAGATAACACACCTGCGCACTTGGCACAGCTCGAAAGCTCGAAAACTTAGAAATTTTTTTGAACTTGTAAAAAATGTGGAATTTTTTGAAATTTCTTGAGTTTTTTTCTTCTATTCTAAATGTTAGGCCTTCCTTCTAGTACCACTTATGTTGAGCTGTCATTTTGCACGATGCTTAGTGGCAGGAATTCTTTCGAACTCCTCTCCTAAAAAGCTCATCCAAGATCAACTCCAAGGTTTTGGGTGATCTTGTGACCTACTAGAATCTACTCAATTGAAAATAAATGTGAATATTCATGAGGAGGCCTTTGCTAGTTCTGAAACAACTTGGATAAGATGTAGAATATGCTTACTATCTCAAAAGAATAACCACACAAAAAGAAATATATTTTTGTATTTTTCTATTTTTATGATCGATGCAATCTAACAATCTAACTATATGAATTCCTAATTTAACCAAGGGGTTAGTAAAGAAAATAATGAAGATAGAGAAACAAGAAATTTAAGCAAATAACATGAAAAGTAAATCCTAAAGGGCATAAACTATGGAAATAACATGTCTATGAGTTAAGCTTTCAAAAAGATCGGTAGGTAGCCAATGAAAATAGGAGCAACACTTCCTTAATTCCACTAATGCAATCGTCAATGATAATTTAATTATCATAAGATGTTTTACTTTTCATCAAATCACAAGGCCATAGAAAGTGCACTCATGCAAGATGAAAAGCTATGCAAGAACAATATGATGATCTCTTCTCAAACAAAGTACATCAGTAGAATTTGTAGACCCATAGCAAACACCAAAATTAAAAGATCGCACAACTAGGACAATGCAAAAAAACTATTGGCTCAATTACATTCCATGAACATACATTCACAAAATATAACACACTTAGGAAAGAATCACTGCACTCCAAATGCGAGCACCAATAGCATATATTATTGCATCAAAATAATGGTGGCCTTCAATACATGTTACATTCCTAAATTTATAAGAAATATTCTCCTTAATTTGTGTTGCGAGTGAGAGATATCTTTATGCAATCATATGCTTCTAAACTAATAAAATAAATCTATTTATGTACAAATTGACTCTCTATTTGGTGCTTAGTAGGACTCCATCCATATTTATATCATTAAATCGATGCATGAGCCTTTACATGTCTTAAAACAAAGAAAGCATGAGAAAATAAGAAAGAGAAAGCCATTTGTTGATGTAGGAGTGTCTGGAAGTGCCAAAAATAGAAACTCCATCTTTATGAAGTGTCTGTGGGAGTTAAACTACTATCAGAATGTGTTTTTGATGCATGGAAAGCTCTAATTTTAGAACTGACAATTAATTGTCAGAGCACCTCTAAAAAAGTGCACATGTACACCTAGCACACTTGTGCACCTGCACACCTCAAAAGAAGGTTTCAAAAAATGTAAAATTTCACTAAGTGTCAAAATTAAAATTTTGGCTTCTGGGTTTTGTTCCCCTTTATACCAGAGCTATGTCTAGGTATTTGCCCTTGAATTTCTCGATGATCTTACTAACTTGACCTACATCTAGAAAATATAAGGCTTCATATTTGTCTTTCACATTTTTCTTGTAGTTTCCCACCTCAATATGAGTCTCTACAAAATCTTTGGTTTTACATCCATCTCTAATAAGGCTTCTTCCATTCTACATACTTGCCTAATATCATCATCATTAGCAGCTTTCTCAAAAGTTTTCCAAAATTGCTCAACTACTACATCAACCTTTATTAATTTATCTCTTGCATCATTCTCAAAAATGTCTAAACACGTATAACTATAATTGTTAGATTGTGGTGACTGATCAGGAAAGTACTGTACATACTTCATAAATAGTGGGGTTCAGAGCATCGCCCCGAAAATAATTTTTTTTGGGAAGTAGCCGACATATTATGGCCGACATGTTATAACCCTAAAGCGGTTTAATACTTGTATAAAAAGGGCTTAGGGTCGGGTATTTTTTTATATGTGGTGATACAAAATTGGTTCTTGCGGCGGTATTGAGCTGTAAGGGATTACGGATTGTAATCAGGTTGTAATCACTGGATTGTAATAAGATCGGACTTGCTGTTTGGTGGACGTAGCCTAGGGATTGGGTGAACCACGTTAAATCTTGGTACCTTGTCTTCATTTTTGTGTGTTCTATTATTTTCTGTTATTGGTTATATTTGCATGTAGTTTTTATTTCTGTCCGTGGTTTATCCTAACAAGTGGTATCAGAGCAAGGTTGTCTTTCAGTTATCCTCTGCAGGAAAGTCTCACGGTTAAGTGGGAGTCTCACAGTTGAGTGGGAGCCATGGCAGATGAGGGTAAGTTGAGGGTTGATAGGTTTAATGGGCAGAACTTTCAGTTATGGAAGATGCAAATGGAAGACTATTTATATCAGAAGGATTTATGGAAGCCGTTGGAAGGAAAAGCCAAGAATCAGGGAACTATGTCAGAGGCTGAATGGGATCTTTTGGATAGAAAGGCACTCGGAAGCATTCGGTTATGCTTGGCACCATCGGTGGCATTTAATATTACAAAAGCAAAGACGACAGAAGATTTGATGAAAACCCTAGCGACACTGTATGAAAAGCCCTCTGCTTCAAATAAGGTATTTCTCATGAAGCGTTTATTTAATATGAAAATGGCAGAAGGTGGATCTGTTGCAGATCATTTAAATGAGTTTAATACTATTACTAGTCAATTATCTTCTGTGGGTATCAATTTTGATGAAGAAATTAGGGCTCTCTTGATTTTGTGTTCTTTGCCTGAAAGCTGGAATGGCTTGGTAATGGCGGTGAGTAATTCTGTTCCTGGATCTAGTACCCTAAAATATGATGATGTGATCAGTGTTATTTTAAGTGAGGAAACTCGTAGAAAATCCTCAGGTGGATCTACATCAGGAAGTGCTTTAAATGCACAAAGCAGGGGCAAAACGACTGAAAGAGGAAGTAACTCTGGAAATCGTGGGAAATCAAGAGGAAAGTCAAAGGGGAGGAGGTCTCAATCGAGAGGACAAAATGATTGCTGGTACTGTGGAAAACCAGGGCACAAAAAGAAAGATTATTGGACTCGAAAGAAAAATGAAGGAGATAAATCAGATGGAGACAAAGAGGCAAATGTGGTAAGTAACAAATCCGAAGAGGATGCTTTGCTTCTGTCTTTAAAGAGTGTTGATGATTCATGGGTTTTAGATTCTGGTGCTTCTTTTCATGCTACACCTCATAGATGTTATTTCATTGATTATGTCCAAAGGGATTTTGGGCTTGTTTATTTGGGGATAATGAACCCTGTCAGATTGTTGGAAAGGGAAAAATTAAGATTACGTTGCAGAATGGGAATCATTGGCTACTACATGAGGTAAGACATGTTCCAAAACTAAGTAGAAATTTAATTTCAGCAGGGCAACTCGGTGATGAGGGTTGTGTAGTTACTTTTAATGATAAAAATTGGAAGGTTTCAAAAGGTTCCCTTGTAGTAGCAAAAGGTGTGAAAGTAGGCACCTTATATCTTTGTACAAGTCATATTGTTCCTTCTACTTTGATTGTTTCAGAGAAAAATGAATATTCAGGAACAATTATTGTAGTTGAGCAGGGAGAACAAATAGCTGCTGTAGATTCTGATACAGCGCTGTGGCACAATAGACTTGGGCACATGAGTGAGAACGGTATGAAAGTACTTCATTCAAAGAAAGTTTTACCAGGTCTAAAATGTGTGAATATGGATTTCTGTGAAAGTTGTGTGTATGGAAAACAAAAGAGAGTGAGTTTTGTAAAGACAGGGAAGGAAAACAAAAAGGAGAAATTAGAGCTTGTGCATACAGATGTATGGGGACCGGCTCAGGTATCTTCCCTTGGTGGCTCTCATTATTATGTTACATTTATTGATGACGCAACTAGAAAAGTATGGGTTTATTTCCTTAGACAGAAATCTGATGTATTTCAAACTTTTAAGAAATGGAAATGCTTGGTTGAAAATGAGACTGGTAAGAAATTAAAATGTCTCAGATCTGATAATGGTGGTGAGTATTGCAGTCATGAATTTTAAGATTATTGCTCCACTAAAGGTATTCGTAGACAAAAAATTGTTCCAAGGACTCCACAGGAAAATGGAGTGGCTGAACACATGAACAGGACTATAATGGAGCGCGCAAGGAGCATGAGGTTGCATGTTGAGTTGCCCTTACACATGTGGGCGGAGGCTATCAATACTGCAGTATATTTGATTAATAGAGGTCCCTCTACTCCTTTGGGCTGTGGTATTCCAGAGGAAGCATGGACTGGTAAGAAGGTGAGTTATTCTTTTCTCAAGACCTTCGGTTGTGAAGCTTTTTCTCATATAGACTCTGAAAATAGAACCAAGCTAGAAGCTAAATCAAAGAAATGTGTTTTTGTTGGATATGGCATTAATGAATTTGGCTATAGGCTTTTGGATTTTGAAAATCATAAAATTATAAGAAGCTGGGATGTCATATTCAATGAAAAAGTGTTGTACAAAGATCTGTTGCAGCAACATGAGAAGAAAGAAGATGATTATGTAGTGTTGGATGATACTCCAAAAGCTTATGTTCCAGCCATTCCTCATGATGTGCAACAACTGCAACAAAAAATACCACACACACCAGTGAATGTTAGATGGTCAACAAGGCCAATTAGACCTCCACAAAGGTTTCTCCCTCTTTGTATTCTATTTTACTTACTAATGTTGGTGAACCTGAAAGTTATGATGAAGCTGTGCAGGTGGATACTAAGATTCAGTGGGAGTCTGCCATGAAAGATGAAATGGACTCTTCGCTGAAAAATAAGACATGGGATTTGTGCAAGTTGCCTGCAGGTAAAAAGGCTTTACATAATAAATGGGTTTACAGGTTGAAAGAAGAGGAAGGAGGTAAGAAAAGATTTAAGGCCAGGTTAGTTGTAAAAGGATTTGCACAGAAAAAGGGAATTGATTTTGATGAGATATTTTCTCCTGTTGTTAAAATGACTTCTATTCGTACTGTTTTAAGTCTTGTGGCTACTGAAGATTTGCATTTAGAGTAGATGGATGTTAAAAAAGCCTTTCTTCATGGTGATTTGGATGAAGAAATATATATGGCTCAGCCATAGGGTTTTGAGGTCAAAGGTAAGGAGAACTTAGTGTGCAAATTGAAGAAAAGTTTATATGGCTTGAAGCAAGCACCTCGGCAATGGTATCTGAAATTTGACAGTTTTATGCATGAGCATGGATATAATAGGTGTCATTCAGATTACTGTGTTTATTTTAAGAGGTTGGATGATGATAGCTACATTATTTTATGTTTATATGTTGATGATATGCTTATAGCTGGGTCTAACATGGATCATACTAAGGGGCTGAAATGCCAATTAGCACATGCATTTGCTATGAAGGATTTGGGGGCTGCAAAACAAATCCTTGGTATGAAGATTTGTAGAGATAGGAAGAATAGAACATTGACGCTATCTCAAGCTGATTATGTTGAGAAGGTGTTGCAACGTTTCTCTATGGAGAATGCTAAAGCTGTCAGCACACCTTTACCTGGTCATTTGAAATTGACTAAGGAGATGTGTCCCAAGACACAGGAAGAGGAGGATAAGATGTCCAAGGTACCCTATGCTTCAGCTGTAGGAAGTTTGATGTTTGCTATGGTATGCACTAGGCCAGATATTGCACATGCAGTGGGAGTCGTTAGCAGGTATATGAGTCATCCAGGATTTGAGCATTGGAATGTTGTCAAGTGGATTCTCAGATATTTGAGAGGAACATCCAATAAGTGTTTACACTTTGGGGACTCTACTATTGATTTACAGGGCTATGTTGACTCAGATTTGGCTGGGGATATTGATACCAGGCAGAGTACTACAA
Source organism: Cupressus sempervirens (assembly GCA_028749045.1). NCBI lineage: Eukaryota > Viridiplantae > Streptophyta > Pinopsida > Cupressales > Cupressaceae > Cupressus > Cupressus sempervirens. Next base: position 97,141,918 of record CM053788.1, read on the forward strand.
GTTATGTCTTTACTGTTGGTGGGGCAGCCGTGAGCTGGGTTTCTAGACTACAGAAGATTAATGCTCTCTCCACTACAGAGGCAGAGTATGTTGCTGCTACAGAGGCAGCCAAAGAGATGATATGGCTTCAGTTCTTCTTGGAAGAATTGGGACATCCTCAGAAGGATAATTATTTTTTCACAGATAGTCAAAGTGCCATTCATCTTGCTAAGAATTCAGCTCTGCATTCTAAGACCAAACACATATAGTTGCGGTACCATTTCATTCGGTCAGTTTTGGAGGATGGACAGTTAAAGCTGGAGAAGATACATACCAATGAAAATCTAGTAGATATGTTGACAAAGGTTGTAACAAGGGAGAAGCTGAACTCCTCTTTAGCTTCAGTTGGTCTTTTAGACTAAATGAGAATAAAAGAACAGTAGAGTCCAGGGTGGTTTGATCCAGTGGGAGCCCCATGCGGTAGTTGTATTGCTACAGGATCAGTCTCCAAGTGGGAGATTGTTGTTTAGTGTGGAGCCTGATTAGTCCCAAAGTGGGATATTGTTAGATTGTGGTGACTGATCAGGAAAGTACTGTACATACTTCATAAATAGTGGGGTTCGGGACATCGCCCCGAAAAAAAAAAAATTTGGGAAGTAGCCGACATATTATGGCCAACATATGGCTGCCATCTTATAACCCTAAAGCGGTTTAATACTTGTATAAAAAGGGCTTAGGGTTGGGTTTTTTTTTATATGTGGTGATACGAAATTGGTTCTTGCGGCGGTATTGAGTTGTAAGGGATTACAGATTGTAATTAGGTTGTAATCACTGGATTGTAATAAGATCGGACTTGTTGTTTGGTGGACGTAGCCCAGGGATTGGGTGAACCACGTTAAATCTTGGTGCCTTGTGTTCATTTCTGTGTGTTCTATTATTTTCTGTTATTGGTTATATTTGCATGTAGTTTTTATTTTTGTCCGTGGTTTATCCTAACAATAATGTCTCTCAGCCTCCAAAATGTGCTCTTGGGTTTGATCCTTGAGCTTGAGAATCTTCGCATGTAATGTTTCCATTACTTTATTTCCATCCGCAATTTTCTCTATCCAATCATCAATTTTATCTAACTCCTCAGCTGTATACACCCTCATCAACATATGATACCTTTTCCCTTTAATCGACTGAAGTGCTTGCAAGTCTTTGCCCCAAGTATGTACTTCATCCATCAGACCAAAATCTTGATTCAAAATGGTGACTAGCCTATTTGCATTATCCTGCATAATGTGTACCAGCTTCAAGTTTGCTCGTATAATCTGTACACTCTTTTCCTCAAAACTCTCTCTCCATTGCTAACAAGCTATCAAAAATGGGTCTAACTGTACTGCACCCTTATCCCTTCTCTCTAGTGTTGCATTCAAGGTTTCCTCAAGATTTTCTAGATTTAAGGGACCAACAACTTCACTTAAATATCCCTTTAGGATCTCATTATGTCTCTGAAGTGTTATCAATTCTACCCAATCATGTTCTAAGCATTTGAACACTTCTTTGATTCTCATTGTGACCATCAACTTAGCCACATCCAATGTAGGTTTCCCAAGCATTCCCTCCTTGATCTGATAATCCCTTGGAGTTAACTCTTTAACATCTATATGCCAAGGAGGGACAGCCACATGAAAAAATAAGTCCTAGTTTTGATCACTCATGATGAAGGCTAATGGTTGTGCATCCTTTAGTGATGACTCGGGTTTCCTTAGAACTTTAATTAATTCCATCCTATCCTCTTCCTCAGTGGTGAATTATTCTTTTTTATTTCTTATCACCTCTTTTCTTAGCCATCTTGGGATATGCTTTATCAGGGATGTACCTTTTGAGGATGAAGATTTTTTCTAGGCTATACTCTTCCCCTTATCACTTCTCTTTGGAGTCTTATCCTTCATTGAGAGATCCATACTAGGAGTCTCTGTATCTATGGAGTCCATAGTTCTCACCTTTATGACTTGGAAAATTTTCTAAGGATACTCACTTATTTGTCCTTCTGACACTTCATTGGTGTATACTTGTTGTGGCTCTTCCTCTTGATCTTCTTGGATTTTTCCTTCTTCATTATTTGGAGGGATAGGAGTTTCTGATCCTTTATCTACACAAAATGTAACTCACATGGGGGATGACAGAGCTACCTCGAGTCCTTAAGGATCTAGTGGCAACTAAATCCAATCCTCCTATTGAGGTTGGTTAGTTGGATTATCTCTAATTTTTTCTCCCACCAATTCAATGCCAACTAGCATAAAACCAAAATTTGACATCTTAAAAGCATTGGTCCGCTCAACATCCTACTCATCTATCCATTGTTGGATTTCATGCTTGGAGGTTGTTGACTGAATAGATTGCTCAGGAATGGATGGCAGTGTGATTATAAAGCTTCTTCTTCATTCTAATTTTGTGGCTCTCATGAGGCAAGTCCTCTAATTCAAAGGAAGGTTATCCTCTTCATCCTCATCATACTCTTCTTCCTCTCCTTCTTTTGGGATAACTTTCAAAATTGATGGGAAGGGAATAACTCTCTTAATGATCTTTTGTCTCCTCTTGACCAGAGTCTTAATCTTTCATCTCTTAGGAGTAGATGGGGAGGCTTGTACTTCTTATTGAGGTGGAGACACCTCTTCTAACTCTATTTCTACTTCTCCTTAGCCTTGTTCAACTAGCAGCACTTCGGCATTGTCTTGGGCTTGTGTGGCTTCCACATTCTCTGACCCTTGTACATTTTCTTCTCCCATTTGTGGAGGTGCTTGAGTTGCTCCCTCTTTTGGCTTAGCTCATTGAGGAGAATTTCTCTTCCTCTTACCTTTACCTTTACCTTTATGAGCCCTATAATACCCAACTTATCTTTCAAGTTGGTGTACTATTTCTGGCCTCACCGGGGAGTAGGCTGTGAATGTAGGTATTGTGACCTTAGCTCCTTGACCTTTTTCTGGGCATGCTTAAGCATCAAATACTACCACTTGAGGAATTGGATCAAGTTTGAAAGCATTTTGATCCAATTCTTTGTCATTTTGATGACATGTCTTGCCCTATAATTAATATTTTCATTTTCTACCTTGTCAACCTCAGCATTCATGATAGGTCAATCACCAATCTTGTCCTTATTGAATAATGGATCAAGGACATCCTCAATTTCCTATTGTACTATCTTTAAAGGAACCTTTATCTTCAAATAATTGGTTGCTAGATAAAGATTCATCCTACAATAAACCCTTCTTCGAATATCATAGTCATCCACCATGTTCATCCAATAGTCCTCAATTGCATCCTCATGCTGAAATGTCTTACCAGCCAAGTACTGTACTCTTCAAATATTATCAAAAAGAGGCTGAGGAGAATTATATTCATCCAAGGGTATTGATCCCACTCAAACTCAAAAGATGGAATATCATATCTTTGATCCACACTAAATGATCCTATAGTAATAGGCCATACCCATGTTACTTTGTGTTACCTTCATACATTGTCATATGTAGGAAAGAGTTGTCGAGAAATCTCCAATAGCATTAGTCTATCACTTGGGTATCTAGGGAGTTTCTTTGGATTGATCATTGTACTTGCTACCTTCAAATGTGTGAATGTTCAGTATTGGATGTAATAGGCTCCAACCTCTAAAATTTTAGTTGTTGCCTCCTCTGAAATCCTCTTCACATAATCTCCCTCGATGAACTAGATTATTATGAATAAAAAAGCATTATTTATGATCATGCATTCCTTGCTATGCTTTTGAAGCCTTTTCTTAACTAGTTGAGGATATATTATATATGGCCATGCATTTGCATCCTACATGTCACCCCTTTTGTAGAGCCCTAGATAGTCTGTAGCCCTTGCATCTAATAAGTACACCAAATATGATGTCATATAAAACTTTTAGTTATTCTTAACTATCACCAACCACTCACCCAATTTATTGCTAAGAATGGAAGTCCAATAAAGTGGCATCTTTGTTGTTTTGATCATCTCAATAAAACGTACCATCAAAATGTCCAAGTGTCACAATGTTGGAAAACACATGACTCTACTCAAGAGCATGATAGAATATCCAATATCTTCTTTCATGTATCCTCTCATCATGTCCACTTTGCCTGCTTTACACCCTAGAGGAGTCTTCTCAATGAGGTATGAGGATTGGATGATCTCAGATGCTTCCTCTACATGTTCCCTATACCATCTTTCTACTTGGTGATAGGTTAAACTAATCAATTGATTTTCCCTCAGAAGATGGAACACCTTCTCTATGTTATTGGGTCAAAGATCTAGGACAATCTCTCCAATTATGCTCTTAACTACCCTTTCTTCAAGAACATAGTTCTCTATGAGTGTCATAATCAACTCTAAGGATTGCACTGATACTGGGTGTGACACTACACTGATGAGTCCTGATCAGATCAAAGTAGATATCATTGGAGACCTTTCTATCAGCTTATTGCACATTGCCAGGAATGCGCCCAAATCTATGTGACTAGTTTCAATGTCTTGGATCTCTAAATAGTCATCTTGAAAGTGCAACTCAGTCAAAACACCTTTAAACTTGAATACTACGAGTTTTGGGACCATCTTAGTTGCAAGGACAATGAAGAAGCCATTGAATATGCACAAAAACATCTTTTAGTCTAGAGTTGAAGAAAAATCAATTAAATCCAACCCTAATACAGACACAAAAAAAATAATAGAAACCTAAATTGATTGAAAACACCTTGAAACCCTAATTTTACTTCTTTTTTGCAAAAAAGGGTGCACCTCACACACCTAGCAGGTGCACTTGGTGTGTCTTTTACTTTATTAAATTTTAAAACATAAGATGCATAGCAGTGCACCTCATGGGGTCACTAATGCACCCCCTATGACATGCTTAGTGCAAAAAAGGAGTTTTATCTTTAAGGGTGTATAGTAACACACCTAATTAGGTGCACTACTGTGCACCTTAATTTTGAGTTTTGCTTCTTCTTTTTTAAGTGTTTAAGGTTTTTTATTTTTGCAAAGAAAAAAATAAGGTGTGCAGCTACATAGCTTATTTCTGTGTTTTTTAAGTTGTTTTGTATGTTTATATGTAGGTGGGAGGCAAAGTTGCACACCTCAAGAGGTGTGGTGCTATGACATAAAGAGCTGGAGGAGATAAAAACAAAGTATGGAGGGGAGGGGGGTCCTAGGTTATATAGACCTGGGACCCACTATAGTTGTGGGAGTTGTGTAGTTGTGCTAGTGCAATGCTACACACTTACCTATAGAGAGTGCCCTTTCTAAGTGATTTGGCACACTAGGGCACCTGGGGAGGTGCACTAGTGTGCTTTTTTCCTTTGTAATAAATGACTTCTTCTTCCAAATTCTAATTTTTAAAGTCTAGGTTTTACAGTCCAGACCTAGTCTTGACCAAAAACACTAGATAAAACCCTTAAAAAGACTTAGACCCCACACTAGGGACTCAAAAAGCCAAAAATAAAGAAAGGGAGTATTGGAAATGATTTAAATGATCATGAATGAAGAATAATAGAACTGGTAAAGAATGTTTTCAATCATTGTTTTGTCATTGATGTAAAACTTGCTACTTGTAGGAATGACAATTGCTTAAGTGATCCAAATACTATCAATTGGTTGATTGTCAAGGAGGTGGCAATCAATAAGATGTAACTAGAGTACCTAGAAAAAGGTTGAAGTTATGATGTTGTAATGAAGTATAAGGATCAGCTAAACCATTGATGAAATAGTGTATTGATGACATACTCTAAGAGGTCGGACACACTAAGACACATCAAAGATGTAAGGTTTAACTAAGTCATTTGTAAAGCCTAACTAAGTTCATTGGAGAGAGCCAAACAAGCTAGATAGAGCTGAATAGATTCATAGTTGACGTCGAGCAAGTTCAATTTTAGTGGGTGCTGAGAAATCTTCAGGTGTCGAGTGAAGATCAAGTGTCAAGTGATCTTTAGGTGCCAAGCAACCTTCAAGTGTCAAGTGAAGATCAAGTGCCGAGTGAATTTGAGTGCCAAGCATGATACAGAAGCCAAGTGATATTCAAGTGAAAAGTAACATAGAATTGGTCAGGTGCCAAGCATCAGTAAACCAATTATGCCGAGTTGTTGCATTATTTGTTAAAGTCAAAGATTCGCCAGATCGGTAGCAATAAGTTTGTTACATCAAATTTTGTGAATTAGTTGGATGATAAGGATGATGAGTAGATGTCAAAGAATTTTAGGTAAACCATGCAAGCCAATTCGAGGCAAATGCTAATGGATTTATCATGAAGTTTCTAGAAGAAATAATTTGGAGGGAAAATAATTCTGTTTTCTCAAGATCAAATTAAGATTTGAGCGAGAAATAAAGAACAAAACTTCTATATAAGGAGTTATAGGTCAGAGATCAAGTGCACATGTATGAGAGGGAGTTGGTCATAAGTATGGTTGTGCAAAGAAGCCAAGGGGTGTAAGTACAAAGCATCAAGACTTTGAGTTGATCAAGTGATCATAGAGTGCATTGGCATAACGAGTGGAAGAACTCAAGGAGACAGATCTTGAAGGGTGAACAAGTTGTTTGCACTACAAGGTAGAAAAGCAAAGCAAAGAAAAGAACTGAAGAGTGACATAAAATTTGCATAGTTAGGGTTGCAATCTAAACTAGGTCAAAACCCTTCTAATACTCTCTTACCTAATCCTACATTGCTAGGTTAGCTTAACAGCTAGGTGGATAAGCCTCAAGAAAAGGATAAAGAGATCCCCAGGAGAAGGATAAAGAGATCCTTAGGAGAAGGATAAAGAGATCCTTAGGAGAAGGATAAGAGATCCTTAAGAGGGATGAAAGATTCTTTTAAGAAGGTGGTTGTAAATCCCATTGACTTGGGTGAGCCTAACAGCTCTATGTAAATCCTTTAATAGGGTGACATTCCAAGTTGAATGTTCTTAAGTCCTCTAACAGGGCACACTCCTAATAGGGTGTAGAAATCCTTTAACAAGGTCACATTTAACAGTGTGTTGTAGCCTTTAACAGGGCAGACCATTAGAAGTGGCTGAAATCAATTACGCAATTATTGTGTGGGTGTCATCCCCACCCCATTTTTACCTTCTTATTCCTGTAGGGTTTTTGGGTCATCAAAATCCTTAGTGTTATGATGTGATGCATGTTTACTTTTCATGGTTTTTTAATGTTTAATTGCATGCATGATAATTTTAGTTATGTGCCATTAAGGATTAGAAGAAAAAGTTGTATTAGACATCATTAGACCTTGGATAACTAATTCACCCCCCCTCTCAGTTATTCTAAAGAATTCTAACAATTGGTATTAGAGCCCACTGCTGATTTGTTTCAAGGAACTAGCAGCAGGAAGATCAAGATGTCCAAGAGAGAAGTTCCCAAGCTAAACAAAGACAACTTTGTTGCATGGAAAAGTCTAATGAAGCTACACCTTAGATCAATAGGTGACTATGCACAAACCTCAATCACAGTTGATCATGTAGACCCTGCAGGACCCCTCACTATAGATGATATGAGCAAGAAGAAGGAGCACAATCAAGCGATGTTAGATATTGCTTCAGCACTAAGCTATGTTGAGTATGATGACATCAAAGAATGTGGTACTACACATCAGATGTGGGAAACATTATCAAGAATTTATGGAGGAGATGATAATGTCAAGAGAGCCAAAAGAGAGAGCCTAAGAGGAAAATTTGATGACATGAAAATGGAAGGAGAGAATGTTTCTCAATATGGTGCAAGGATGAAGGAAGTAGTAAGTACCATAAGAAGCCTAGGAGGATAGTTAGCAAAAGAAACAGTATGTAGCAAATACTTGAGAACTTTGCTTCCTATCTATGCTATAAGAGTATCAGCCATCCAAGAGCTAAGGTGTGTACCAGGCAACGCATTGTCATTTGAAGGAATAATTGGAAGACTCACTGCCTTTGAGCTATCCAACTTTGACAACTACAAGCTAGAAAACTTTGAATCTGCATTCAAAGCCAAGATGACAATAAAAGACAATGATGAGGTGCAGAAAAAGAAAAAGAGTGGAAAAGGAAAGTATGTATCTAGTGATAGCAGCACTGATGAAGATGATGTAGACTAATTGGAGGCATTACTAGCAAGAAGATTTCATAGAGGAAGAGGAAAATTCAAAGGTAAGCTGCCAATCATTTGTCTCAATTGTAATGAAGTTGGTCACATTGCAGCCAGATGCACACAAAAGAAAAATTACAAGGATGGAGGAAACTTCAAGAACAAAAAGGAGGACAACAAGGACTACAGAGGTAAAGGCAAAAGATGCTACATTGTTGAAGAAGATTCTAATGAGAATGATGATGAAGTAGTCTATGTGGCTATGAAAGATGAATCAAATGAAGATGAAGCAACTGCCCTTATAACCTGCATGAACAAGAATGATAGATGGATCATAGACAGTGGATGCTCTCATCACATGACTGGAGATAAAAGTAAGTTCATTTCCTTTACTCAATATGAAGGAAATAGTGTTAGATTTGGTAACAATGCACCATGTCAGATCAAAGGGAAAGGTAGTATCAAGCTTACTGAAAATATATCATGTGATAATGCATACTATGTTGAAGGCCTAAATTATAACTTGTTAAGTGTCTCATAGTTAGGCAACATAGGATATAAGGTTGAATTTGAAAATAGAGTTGCCAAGATCTATGATTCTCGAGGAAGTCTAATAGGAAAAGGTGACCAGACTAGGAGTAATCTATTTTACCTTGACATGGAAGATGCTTCTTGTCTCATTGTTCAAACTGATGATGTATGGTTATGGCACAAGAGTCTATGTCATGTAAATTTTGACAATCTGATAAGCATCAACAAAATGAAGAAAGTCAAAGGACTACCAAAGTTGAAGAAACCTAACAACACCATGTGCAAACAATGCCAACTAGGGAAGATGACCAAGTCAACTTTCAAAAGCAAGGCTTATACTTCTAATGAAGTATTAGAGCTAGTTCATATTTACTTGTGTGGTCCTATTGAAGTACAAAGCTACAAAGGTGACAGATACATAATGCTATTTGTAGATGACTATTCAAGGATGATGACAGTCATGTTCCTAAAAAAAAAATTAGATGCATTCCAAATGTTCAAATGGTACTTGGCTAGAGTAGAGAAAGAGACTGGGAAGAATGTAAAATGTCTCAAATCTGATAGAGGAGGTGAATTCACATCAAGAGAATGTGAAGAATTCTGTAATGAAAGAGGAATCAAAAGATAGACATCAGCACCAAGGACTCCACCTCAAAATGGTATAGCAGAAAGAAGGAATAGATTAGTTATTGAGTGTGCCAGGATCTTAATGATGGAGAAAAATGTTGCACTCAAGTATTGGAGAGAAGTTGTAAGTACTGCAGTCTACACACTCAACAAAGTTCAAGTCAAGAAAGGTACAAATGAACATTGTTTGAATTATGGTATGGGCATTCTCCTAATGTAACACATTTCAAAATATTTGGATGAAAGTGCTATATATATAAAGAGTCTAAAAATGGAAAGTTTGATGCAAAAAGTGAGGAAGGCACATTTCTTGGTTATTCTACTAGAAGCAAAGCTTATAAGTGCTTGAATGCTAATACTAACAAAGTAGTAGAAAGCACAAATGTGAAATTTGATGAGCTTGCAGAAGTTCAAAATGTTGAGAACACCAAGAAAGTAGAAGAATACAAGACCTTTGTATACTTTTATGAAGGTATACCTAATAATGGTGAAGTTGCAACTTAGAATGACATTCAGCAACAAAATCTAGCATCTGTTGAGTCACATACAGTGAATGTCGAGTAGTAGACACATTCAAAAGCCGAGCTACAGAATATAGAAAATGTTCATTCAGATTCTAAGAATAGTCAACATGAAGAAAATGAACAAATACCTGATGAAAATATGCATGAGGGTTTAGATTCTGAAAGAGACAACATGCAAACAAGGAAAGAACCAGTATTGGTAAAATATGTAAGAAGAAACCATCCTACAGATCAAGTTATTGGAAACAAAGAGGCAGGACCAATGACAAGGAATAGACTCAGAAGTGAAACATGTCTGCTCAGCAAAATGGAACCAAAAATAGTAAGTGAAGCTATAATAGATGATGACTGGTACAATGCTATGAAAGAAGAAATAGAACAATAGAGAAGAACAAGACATGGACCTTAGTCTCAAGACCAGCTGATAAGAATGTGATTGGAACCAAGTGGGTGTTCAAAAATAAGTTAGATGAGAATGGTGAAATCACAAGGAACAAGACAAGACTAGTCTGCAAAGGGTATGCACAAGAAAAAGGACTAGACTATGGAAAAACTTTTGCTCTAGTTGCTAGAATGGAAGGAGTAGGGACCTTACTTTCATATGCAGCCTTCAAAGAATTTAAAGTCTATCAAATGGATGTTAAGTCTACATTTCTAAATGGTATACTTGAAGAGGAAGTCTACATAGAGAAACTAGAAGGATTTGTTGATGAAGATAACAAAAACAAGGTATGTAAATTGCATAAGGCTCTATATGGATTAAAGCAAGCCCCTAGAGCTTGGTATGAGAGACTTTATAAGTATCTAGTGCAAATAGGATTTGAAAGAACTGATGATAACAGAAACATGTACATCAAATTAGAAGAAGGTTAGGATATCATTGTATCTGAAATCTTTGTGGATGATATAGTTTTTGGAGCAAAGGAAGTGCTTTGAAAAAAGTTTTGCTGACAAAATGAAACATGAGTTTGAGATGTCAATGTTTGGAGAAATCAAGTTCTTTGAAGGATTGCAAGTACATCAACTAAAACATGGCATATTGTGACACAATCAAAATACATCAAGGAGATACTCAAGAAGCTTGGATTGGAAGACTCCAAACCAGTCAGCACACCAATGGCAACAAGACATAAACTATCCAAAAATGATGAATTAGTTGAAGTCAATCAAACAATGTACAGATCCATGATTGGAAAACTATAATATCTTGTACATAGCAGACCAGACATAGAACTAATAGTTGGAATAGTAGCTAAATTCTCTGCTAATCCTAGAGAAAATCATCTCATGGCAATAAAGAGGATAATGAGATATCTCAAAGGAACTTATGATTTTGGCCTATATTACAAAAAGAATGAGAAGTTTGAGCTCAATGCATACACAGACACAGATTGGAGAGGCAACATTGATGATAGGAAAAGCACAAGTGGAGGAGCATTATTCTTAGGTAAAAGGCTAGTTACTTAGACTAGCAAGAAACAAACATGCACATCTCAGTCCACTGCAGAAGCAGAATATGTGGTAAAAGTAGTCAATTGTACAAACATTGTGTGGCTCAAACATCTATTGAAAGGAATGAAAGAAGAGGTAACCAAACCTATGATACTGTATTGTGATAATACAAGTGCTATAAACATATCCAAGAATCCAGTAATGCATGCAAAAACCAAAAATATCGCAATCAAGTATCACTATGTCAGAGAATTGGTGGAAGACAAACAAGTGAAGATGGACTACATTCACACAAAGGAATAAACTGCAAATATCATCACCAAACCATTGCCCAAGGATGCTTATGAATATCTTAGAGGTAAGTTGGGGATAATGCCCCTAACTCAAGCAGTATAAAGCAACATAGAAGCTACACTGCATCAACAAGAGTAAATCACTGAAATATTAGAAGAGTGATATAGAGGCTATCAATAGGAACAGAAATTCCAGATCAGTCACAAGCATGGTGACAGAGGGAGAAAACATGAGATGCAAAGCTTATATTTAGCATGTTGAAGATTCTACATCTTTGGCATTTATGTCAAAGAGGGAGATATATGAGAAATTGATCAATACAAAGTATGAGGGAGATATATATGAGAGATTTATATGAAAGAGGGAGATTCAAAAGAGATAAGAATCAACAAGCAGCTATGAAGGATCAAGAATATAAAGTAAGGATATAGTAGTCCAGAGGGAGAAGCAGAACAAAGGATTCAGTTTGTATCAACAAAATAAGGGAATATATGGTGGTAACTAAGTTGATCAATTGATCAATTTGGTTTTCCATCAATTCCATAGAGGGAGATTGTTGGAAATGATTGAAATGATCATGAATGAAGAATAATGGAAGTGGTAAAGAATGTTTTCAATCTTTTTTTTTCATTGATGTCAAACTTGCTACTTGCAAGAATGATAATTGCTTAAGTGATCCAAATACTATCAATTGGTTGATTTTCAAGGAGGTGGCAATCAATAAGATGTAACTAGAGTACCTAGACAAAGGTTGAAGTTATGATGTTGTAGTGAAGTATAAGGATCAGCTAAACCATTGATGAAATAGTTTATTGATGACATACTCTAAGAGGTTGGACACACTAAGACACATCAAATATGTAAGGTTTAACTAAGTCATTTGTAAAGTCTAACTAAGTTCATTGGAGAGAGTCGAGCAAGCTAGTTAGAGCCCAACAGATTCTTAGTTGATGCCAAGCAAGTTCAATTTTAGTGGGTGTCGAGCAGCCTTCAGGTGCCGAGTGATCTTCAAGTGCTGAGTAGCCTTCAGGTGTCGAGTGAAGATCAAGTGTCGATTGACTTCAGGTGCCAAGCATGATACATGAGCCAAGTGATATTTAGGTGCTAAGTAACACAGAATTGGTCAGGTGTTGAGCATCAGTAAACCAATGATATCAAGTTGCTACATTATTTGTTAAAGTCAAAGATTCGCCAGATTAGTAGCGATAAGTTTGTTACATCAAATTTTGTGAATTAGTTGGATGATAAGGATGATGAGTAGATGTTAGAGAATTTTAGGTAAACCATGAAAGCCAATTCGAGGCAAATGCTAATGGATTTATCATGAAGTTTCTAAAAGAAACAATTTGGAGGGAAAACAATATCGTTTTCTCAAGATCAAATTAAGATTTGAGCGAGAAATGAAGAATAGAACTTCTATATAAGTAGTTACAATTCAGAGATCAAGTTTGCATGTATGAGAGGGAGTTGGTCATTAGTATAGTTGTGCAAAGAATCCAAGGGGTGTAAGTACAGAGCATCAAGATGCTGAGTTGATCAAGTGATCATAGAGTGCACTGGCATAACAAATGGAAGAACTCAAGGAGATAGATCTTGAAGGGTGAACAAGTTGTCTGCACTACAAGGGAGAAATGCCAAGCAAAGAAAAGAACTGAAGAGTGACCTGAAATCTGCACAATTAGGGTTGCAATCTAAACCAAGTCAAAACCCTTCTAATACTCTCTTATCAATGTATTAGATATTGAAATCCTACATTGCTAGGTTAGCTTAACAGCTAGGTGGATAAGCCTTAGAAAAAGGATAAAGAGATCCCCAGGAGAAGGATAAAGATATCCTTAGGACAAGGATAAGAGATCCTTAGGAGGAAGATAGGAGATCCTTAGAGAGGGATGAAAGATTCTTTTAAGAAGGTGATTGTAAATCCCATGGACTTGGGTGAGCCTAACAGCTCTATGTAAATCCTTTAACAGGGTGACATTCCAAGTTGAATGTTCTTAAGTCCTCTAACAGGGTGTAGAAATCCTTTAATAGGGTCACATTTAACAGTGTTTTGTAGCCTTTAACAGGGCAGGCCTTTAACAAGGCAGACCATCAGAAGTGGTTGAAATCAATTGTGCAGTTATTGTGTGAGTGTCATTCCCACCCTAGTTTTACCTTCTTATTCCTGGAGGGTTTCTGGGTCATCAAAATCCTTAGTGTTATGATGTGATGCATGTTTACTTTTCATGGTTGTTTAATGTTTAATTGCATGCATGATAATTTTAGTTATGTGCCATTAAGGATTAGAAGAAAAAGTTGTATTGGACATCATTGTACCTTGGATAACTAATTCACCCCCCCTCTCAGTTATTCTAAAGAATTCTAACAGAGAGGTCCCCATTTCTAGTGTTGTGAAACCACAATAGTGAGTAATCCATATTTAGTTTTTGTTTTCATTTCTACAACATTTAGTTACAATTCTAAAATTGGTATGTTTATATAACTGCCAGAAGACATTTCCTATGACTATTCTTGTAGTCAAAGAAAGAAGAGTAGTCCATTCTTGATTCAACATGAGCTTTGTTACCACTAGTTGCATGAGTTTAGTTTAGTACTTCATCTTAAAAATCATTTATGTTAATTTACTTTCAACATTTTTTTTGTCCAGTCATGGAATAGTGTTTCTTTCAATTATTTACTTCTTGTAACTTAGATTTATAATGGATTTAAGAGGGGCTTAGTGCATATATTATGATAACCCATTTCAAGCACATGCCCTTGGGTTGATGATTAAATTATCCTTCATAGTGAGAGAGATAGATGCTTAGATAGGATATCCAATTCCTAAATTGATTTCTACACCTAGTTATTATTTGTGAAGTCAAGCACCTCCCCCCGCCCCCACCTGTATTCTAGTTATTCAACAATTGGTATCAAATCTTGGTCTCTTTTTCTTGCTTGATATTTGAGGGATATTTTGAATTTTGAATTGAGGAAAACTAAGGAAAAAACATATCAAAGTCACATTGATTGAGAATTACAAAATTCTCTCTAAGATCTTGAGAATGTGAAAAGTGAAAATAAGGACTTAAATAAAATCGTCAAGGAAGTTATTGAATGTATTAAAAACTAAGGGTAAAAATAAAAAAATTTAAAGAAAGATATAGGGAAGCCAAATAATTAAAGAAATAAAATAACATCATTGCCAATCTACAAATGCAACTTGATGCAAGTAAGAAAAATTAAGAATATTTGAATGGATTAATTAAACACAAATTTGAGGAATGTGCAAAGATGTTAAATAATCTTAGAAAGATTGAAATTAGAAGCTAAACTCAAAGATAGTTCCTTGAAACTTGATGATCTAATGGTTGTAAAAAGTAGCAAAAATTTAAAGGAGGATCAAGTTGTAAAGTAGGAGATATAGAAATCAATTGGTAGAAGAGAAATCCAAACTGGATAGTAATAAAACTAAGAAAAATACCAATGAGTCAAAGTAAAATGTATCCAAAATTAGAAGAACACAACAATAAACTTTCAGTTAGACAACCTAATGCTCAAAGGTACCTTTCTTTTAATGGTTATTTCTTTTCCTATAAAAAGTTTTTAAATAAGGTTATAAAATGTGGAAACAAGTTAAATCTAAATGTTTGGTTCTTTACAGACAAAAGATTTAGTCTTAAGGCTAATAATTATTAAACTCAAGTAAAAGAAAGGAATGTATCTTTTTATGGATATTATCAACTATGTAATAGACTTGGACATGAATCAATTAGGCCAAATATAGAGAAACATGTTAAGATGGAGGAGGCACCAAATGCTTTAATTATAACCAGAATGGATACATTGTCAAATATAAGCATAAATTTTGACCAATTTACACTAGAAAGGATGTATTTTTTTTATAAGTAATATATTTTATTGATTTAGAAACAATTTACATATGCAAAACAGAAGGCCTAAACACCTTGATTTTTTAAATCCCACTCACACATTGCAAAATAGAAATAACATACAACCCCTTCAAACATTATCATGGATACATAATTGTAGCCCAAAAAATAGTATACAATCCCTTCAAATATTGACATGGACACATACACAGGACATGAACATACATAAATCACACACCAACCAAGGAAATAGGTCCTATAATAGAAAATGGGCAACCAGAAACCTGGTAGGTAAACTCATAGTGACCCTAGTGTTCCATCATTTCCTCCTTGGCCTCATTGATCATCACACCACCTATCATAACCATCTTACTCTCATTCCTAACTAGGATAGGTGGTGGAACCTCCCTTGAAAATTCCCTAGCATCATGTTCCCTAACTTTTCTAAGTGTGAACTTCACCTTTCTCCTTCTCACTTCTATCATTTGCCTTTGATCCTCCTCCTATTCGGCCATAAAGTGAAGAAGCTCCATCCAAGTCAAAAAAGCCACCTCCACCCTTTCCCAAACCAGCATTGAATTCCTGAAGATAATGAATGGATGAACATAATCCTTCAATCCATCAACTCATCTCCAATTTTCGTCAATCATGTGAAATACAACACCTACTTCTACCATATCCAACCAATGTTGATACCCCAAATTCTATATCAGTTCCATGTACAATTCTACTATCCTCATAACCTCTTCTTTGTTATGAGACTAGAGAAATTCTCATCCAAAAAATAAATATGAAATGTCAAAATTCATCTATGGACGAAAATATTTTTCCATAAACTCCTTCCCAAATAAACAACTAAGAATTATGAGCAGCTCCTCCTCTTTAATATGGAACACCTATGCAATACATCATGGCATGATCTTACAACAAAACCCCAGAGTTTTATTTTTATTAAGCATCAACAAGTAGAAATTTTCCTCCATTTTTTCCCTTTTTAGTTAACTCTGCTTACTATTGGATGATATCAACTTCTACATTTTAATCCAATTTAAAACTCTATCTCAATCTAGAAAGTTCTCTAGTCACTTGTGTCACTAGGAATGATGCATCCTCATCATTACACTTACATCCCTCTATCTAAAACCTTTAGCACATGCCCACAAAAATCCCCTCCACCATCTACTAAATGCCACTCCACCCCATTATTTTTAGGAAAATTTTAGACATGGAGTCAACTAAGGGGTATTACTTAAGGAATTGGAAGATGACTAAAATCTTCTATCATCTCTTTTTTCTCTCTCCCAAGTGCACACCAATGCCATTTTTTCTACTAGCTCATTCCCATCCCTTCTGGTGTAACTAACGTAAAAAAATTCAAATCCATCTAATAACCTGTGAACCCTCCTAATAAACTTATCAAAAAACCAAGTTTCCATCTTTCCTTTTATAATTTCTTTAATCATGATCTTATAAGAATCATGAAAAGATATGAATTTTCTTACAACCACATTTTTGAGCCAATTGAAGAGCAACAATTTTTTCCTAACATTCAGTCACATTATTTGTTACCTTGGGTAATGCCTTTGCACCTAAAACAAAGACATTATTTGTTGCATCTAAGATAGAAAATCCTATGCCACTACATCCTAGACTATGTTTTGATGTGTTATCAAGGTGAACTCTTAACCATCCATCATCCACCTTTATCTCCTCCCTATTATTTTGGTTCTCAACTAAAGGGTAAACCCTTGAAATCATATTAATGGGCTAGAAATGATGCATATTAGGGTATATATATTTTGTATTAATTAAAAAATGTATTTTCAAAATAGGAAAGTTTTAATGCTAACTATATTGTAGTATATGTCACCCATTAAATGGTAAAAAATAGAATGGACTATGATCTATGTGAATTGTTGAAATTGTAAATATTGTCTAATTTGGTCTTGGCTAAGTATATACTTTTTTGGTTTGGATCTCTTGTTGTTTTTATGGTATTCTACTTTCTTAAATATCTATTGTTAAAGGATAACATTGTACGGGATGAAAGTTTACCCATAGAAAAATAGGTTTATCATTACTTGAATAATTTGGACTATTTAGACATTATGTCTAGAAACTATTTTGATGACCTCTAGAAGTACCTAAATTATAGTTACAAAATCCCAAAATATTATGTAGAAAATTACAAGCATAGAACTACATTTCTAGTGTACATGGGTCATTTCTTTATGGTAGAAATTCTTTTTAGGAAGTATAGGCCAATGATATTTTTATATGAGATAAGAATGAACGAATGTGTATTAAACACAAGAATTTCTCGAGTATCTCATAGAATTGATAAAAATGCAAATTTGATTTCAATGAAAAATTGATTTGAAATGTTTCTTTGGTAATTGGTTGTCAGGAGGACCAGCCTCCAAAAATATTAGACCAAATAAATCTATTGAGGCCTCTTCATCCTCCATGTCAAAGGAGAAGAAGAAATTAGAAAGAAAGAAGGTGTACAATAGGTGAACCCATAAACACACAAAGGTAATATAACACCAAAATTAGAATGAAAATATTATGAGCTAGGTTCACCAAAATATACAATAGGAAAATGGAAGTAATGAAAATAGGCATATTATTTCTGATTTTCAAAGTTACACATTTAGAAGGAAGATGTCTCAATAGGCTAGGAGTGTCCCAAGCGCGGGCTGATGAATTTTTCTAGATACGTAAAATTTAAATGGAAAGTGATAATGAGATAAGAAATATAAATTAGGGAATATTTTATGTGTACATGGATCAATAAAAAAGGTTTAGTGATTCAGATCTAAATTTATGGCAGACAAGATCTTGAAAATCCTTATAACTATTGATATAAGATAATGAAGTTATAACTTGTATTTTTCTCAAATATAAGATAATCTTAGGAGTTATAGGAAAAATTATATGTTGTATGCCTACATATGTGACATTTGAATCATTTTTTATTTTAGGTTTTTTCCTTAAAATTTTAAGGATACTCTAATAGCTCCTGACCTATCCAAAAAAAAGTCATGATAGCTACATAACCTATTCTTGAAAAAAATAGGGAAGAAGGTTATATAAAGGGGTTTTCCCCTATTAAAACCAATATTTAGGAGTTAACCTATAAATGATATTAAATAAAGGAAATTTTGTTTCCATGTAGTAAAAGCTAGATCTATGAATATATCATACCTTGGTAATGCAAATGCTTCTTTGAATATGATCAAATAATTTTATTCAATAGATTTGAATTAGTACAATAACCTGAAAGGAAAACATGAAATGCAAACCCTCGTGGGATGAATGTTATAATTTCCCACAATGTTTGATTGAAGAATAAAGATGAAGACTTGAAGATGTAGGTGTATATCCCTCTTTGATAGAAAAATCCTTTTCTTGGCTTCCAATGAGTAAGTAAGACAGATATATGGTAATAATCCTTGAATGTTTGAGAAGAAATCTAGATATTGAATGTTCAGACTTGGTTTCTTGATAGCTCTTCAATTTTATTTTTTTCCTTGCACTTGATTTCTTTATTATGATTGCTTGATTGTGATAATGGATGATTAAGAATGGTTACTTAAATGAAGAGAGTAGGGTGTTTATATACATCATCCATCATTTTTGGATTTCAAAAAAAAATCATCCTAACCACAAGATCTAATTTTTCACTAAAATCTTGACATGAGGCTTTGATCCAAATTTGGGCCAAAAAGTGTAGCTACATAATGCTTAAGATTATGTTATCGGGTACATAATGTTTGAAATGTCTGCTACCTAAGAAAATAAACCCACACTTGAATCAAGTATTAGTGAGATAGGGTAGATGTAGGATAATCAGGTACACCTAATTCCAAGGTTGGGATAGAACACAAAGGTACAAATAGTAATATAAGGCCTATGTGATGAAATGAATAATGGGTTAGAGGAAAAAGATAGGAGCATGGGTATAATCAAGGGTTAACCTTGATTTTAGATAGGATTAAAATGAGAGAGGGCCTATATCTAAATTTAGGTGTCTGTTAAGTTCAATATGATGTCCTTATATAGAAAAAAATACTAAGTTGGATGCAAAACCAAAACTATTCTTAAACTGTACACTAATTAGGTGCTTACAATTGAGGATGGTACAAAAGAAAATATAAGTAATTATAGATATTGATGAGCTTGAATCTACTAAGGAACATTCAAAGAAAAATAAATTTATTGTCTCACAAGAACAAACACCTAAGGAAACTTTTGAAGATTTTTATGAAGATCATATGAGGTAGATAAGATATTGGTAATACTTGAAGGAGAATATGGTATAAACAGAATTGGTGATGTTTAATTTTCAGCTCCCTTGTATAATAAGGTAAGATTTCAACAAGCGCTTATTGCTTGTATGCTCTAGAACAACATTTTTCCTAGTGACATTGGGAAATTAGTCCTAGATGTTTTATTTGAACATTTGAATGAACAATTTAATTAAGTCCACAAAGAAAAATCTGATAAAAAATCTAAAGAAATATGACTTCACATGGGAGAAATTAAATAATTACATCAAGAAAATGAGAAGGTTTGTAACAATAATGGTGTAAGAGAATTTTACGACTTATGCAGATAGTTTATAATTTTGTATTGTATATTTCCATTAATGACAAAGAGAAGATTTTTGAAAAATTTTAATTGATGAGAGAGAATATTTTTTTCATGTCATCCTAGTTGTTATTGATGTCAACACAATTGTTTTAATTTATTTAGTTATGGCTCTCAATTATTTGATGATATTGTTAAAATTATTTGATCCACATATCTCAACATGAATAGATCAGATAATAAGATTTTGATATCTTATTTTAGTATATCAATTGATTCTATATTCAAGAGTTTACAAGTTCTATTTCTTTGGTCAAATTGCATTTTTTGTTTGGTAATATGATTTTCCAATTTCTCTATTTATTTGGAGTAGGAAAAATCATCAGTGAGTTTGCATCTCTTTGCATGGATAATTTTGGTTCTAAAATTTTTGGATAGGGTAGAAAGAAATGTAACATGTAATCTCAAAGTGCTATTTGTATTAGTTACATTTATGTTGACATATAAAAGAAAAGTGTGCACCACATTCTAGGTGTAATGTGTGATATATTACCTTAGTGTATGCCACTTAGTGTAGCATGTCCAATTGACATAAAATGTAATTAAGCCACATATATATGGGAGTTATATTAGCATTCTTACAATATAGAAAAGGAGAAAAAATGAGTTGTGAATATATATAAAAGGTTGTGCAAAACATATAAAGTAATATCTACAAAAATAGATGTGAGTTGCAGTAAATAAGTAATGTGTGTCAATTTAGTACTATGATCTTTAAAGGAATTAGTTTCTACCTACATCAGTTGCAATTGTACTAGTTCATTTTTTACTTATCTTTTTCAAGGAAGTGATCATTTACTTTTTTTCTATAAGATAGTTAGAGAATAATAAAGAGTACAAAATATGAAGGAAGTCAACAAAGCATTACATGATGGATGACTACAAAATTTCCAAAGTATATAGTTTGAGTAAGTTTTTCTATACAATCACAAAGTAATAAAAGGGCAGATCAACTTCAAGATTCACCATTACATTGATTTATTTCATTCTGCATATTGTAATCCTTGTTTCATTCATTCTTACTTTGCTAATTAAACATATGGTACCAACCAACACTAAACTACCTTCTATAAAAAAAATATTTCTCTCATTATTGGAGAGGTCCAAGATGTCGGTATCATAATGATTGACTTTAGTGATATGCTATGTCTACTCTAGCAAGGTAACATTTTTTTGGTTCACTTCATTTTTTGTGTCCCCATGGTTATTAGGCATCTAATCAGCATCCCCATCATTGAAGTATTGGATTTATTTTTTGAAGATAGTCATGATTCCTTCTTTGAGTAACTCATTGAATATTTCCTTTGGAACTTCAATTGTGGCTTTGACCTCGGAAACAATATAAAAAATATGTGAGTTTGAAATTAAACTCAGTAAGGTCTCATTTTCTACCTTGGAGAATCTCCTCGTTTCTTTTTTTTCCAAATGATCCATATAATTTTAGCAGTTAAAAAAACCATAATCTATTCATTGAAATTGAACTCAAGAACAAAGCCAATCATGATTTCATGCTAGGAGAGATCATCATTATAGCTCCAAATGATAGGATGACCAAAAAACATTACACATAATCTTTTAGAAAATACATATTAAAAAATGATGTTAAAAAGTCTCTAGACAATTACACAAAGAGAAAATAACAGTTTCAACACCACAAGAGGAAAGAATAGAGCCAACGACAAGTTTTTTTAAGAAGAAGAATCCATCTAATATATAAAAAAATTGGCTTGACAAGGGAGTGCCAAAATAAATAAATAAATAAGTTTCATATAGAGATCTCCTAGTTAAAACCCTAAAATAGTTTGATTCTATTAATAATGTCTTCATTTTGTTTAAACGCATTGTATATTTGTTTGCAAGAGCTGTTAAAATTACTTCCATCCATTCACCTTAATTGATCTAACCATTGTTGAGATCACATATTTTATCAAGAAAAACTTAGCCACTACCTTGGAGATAAGGGTATAAGTTTTCTTCTCAGAGTTTGGAATATTAAATTTTGAGCTAATATCCTTCCAAGACCCTAAATGCTTGTCAACCATGATGTCTTGAATAACAGAAATACCTTACTTATACCTTTTTTCAATAGAGCAACATTGTATCAAAGCAAGTCGCTTATTATTGAGATAGATACCCCAAAAGATAGATCTATCAAGAAAAACATAGTATGGGTATTTTCCCAAAGTAGATCTATTGCAAATCAAGGCTCTCACATGGCACCAAGCTATCCAAATGGAGGAGAAAACCTTGGATCCAAGTTTTTTTACGTCAAATTCACCAAAGACAATATCTAGAAAATGAATGTTATGTCAATATTTGCCTCCTAATATTATTTCTAATAAGGATGTTCCAAGGTTCATTTCCATTCAGAGCCTTAATAATCCATTTGGATGCAAGAGCTAGGCCTTGCACTTTTAATTCTTTGAGCCCAATCCCCCCACACCCTATGTTTTTTGGATAACAACACCAATCCCATTTCACACAATGCCTTTTCTTATTACCCATTCCAGCAGACCAAAAAAATTCTCTCAAAAAAAATCCCATCTTATTATATTGATAATTAGCTAATGTCTAAGCCAAAGAGTAATAAACTACATGAGAAGAAAGGACTTTTTGCCAATTCAAGCCCTCCCTGCAATGTAAAGTATTTGATTTTTCCATTTAGTATGTTTCCTCTCTATCTTATTAAAAATCCAATTCAAGATCTCCTTGGTAAAGGGACTTAAAGCTAAAGGGATTCCTAAGTATCTCGCAATGTCATTAGGCCCCTTCCATTTTTAGCCTTTGTTACTAAGTTGGTCAAGAGGGGTGTATTTCTAGCCTAAAATAATGGACTTCATGGGAGACATCTTAGCTCCTAAGGCCAAGAAAAACAAATGAATCCTATCAAGAATTTTATCAAAGTTATTGTCATCCATCTCCACAAATATGGCAGTATCATTAGCAAATTGTTCTATAAGGAGATCTTCATTATTAGGTAGAATCAACCCTTTGATTGGGATACCAAGTTGATTTCTTTTAAGAATGTAAGATAATGCATCAACAACAATAACAAACAAAGCAGGAGCCAAGGGGCCTCTTTGTCTTATTGACTACCCAAGAGACAGGGTCATAAAGCTCACCTTTAAGCTCTATGACAATATTAAAATATTTGAAAAATAAAATAACCCAAGTGTAGAACGAAGGAGGAAACCCAAAGGCCTTCAGTATTTCAACCATAAAGCCCCATTCAATCCACCATAAACCTTTTCAACATCCAACCAAACTATGGAGAGGTCTTGTTCATCTTTCTTTTTTCCCAATGCATAGCCTCCCAGATGGTCATAACGCTATCTAAGATGTATCTCCCTTTGATGAAGCTAGTTTAATGAGTCTTGAAGATAATGGTGTTCAAAATATCAGAGATTCTTCTTGCCAAAAAAATGTTCAATGATTTTATAAGAGATATATAAAAGATTTATTGGTCTCCAATTTTGAACCAAAGAGACATATATGAATATGGGAAATAGTTTAATAACCCCTCTATTAACCATTTCACCCATGGTGCTAGTTTCAAAGGCAAACTCATAAAGATCAAGCAATTAATTGGAGATCCAATCTTTCTTGGCCTTATAAAATTTAGCGGGCAATCCATCTAGTCCTAGGGACTTCCCATTGGTCATAGAGGTTATGGAATATTTGATTTCTTTAAGATCAATATTTTTTTGAAGCATATTGAAATGACTTTGGTTAACCTTCTTAGGGATGATTTTTACACAAAGATCTAAAGAAAGATTATTCATGATGTCAAATTCAGACTCAAAGATATTCTTGTAGAATTGAACAAAGGTACTAAGGATCTCATTTGAATCTTTTATGAACCCCTTCTCACTTTGAATTCCTTTAATTGTTTCTCTACTTTTCTTGAATTTAATCAAGTTAAAGAAATATCTAGTGCCTTTGTCTCCTTCCTTAATCCATCTTGCTTTCTCTCTAGCCTTTTGACCTTGAATTTAGAATTTTGAAATTTTCTAAGCTAATATTTTGTGTATATGAGGTTATTAACTAGATTTTGATCATTTCTTTTGGATTAGAGATCTTTTCCAATGTTATTAATCTCCCTCTATAGACAGTTCTCACTATAGTTCCTATATATAGTCTATTTTGTTCTTATTAGTTTAAATATTTGTTAATATTATAGCTACTATCGGATTCATTTAATCATAAGATGCAATATTCATACATATATATTATATTATATTATACATATATTATATTATATTATATATATCATATGTTAGAGTGTGATATATATTAACTAATAATGATTAATCACAAAGATGTTGAAATTCTTTAGAATAATTGAGAGGGGGGTGAATCAGTTATCCAAGGTCCAAATGTACAATTAAAAAATTTCATAGCTTAGCGAACCCATGTCCATAAAACATTTTCACTATGCATGCATCCATTAGATTATGCAATCACTTAAACTTGTAGTTTACTATCAAAACAATTTGCAGAAATGTAAACATGAAACATAACAAATTTAATAACACAATTAACAAAATGATTTAACAAGGAAATCCAATTTGGGAAAAACCACCAGTAACATGCTACTCATTCTCACTCTTCTAAAGTGATGCCCTGTGAAAGGCCAACCCTATTAAAGGTTACAATGCATGCTAGTAAATTGACCTGGTTAAAGGATTTCAATCACCCTGTTAGGAGTGAACCTTGTTAGAGGAGTATAGATCATTCACTTGGAATATCACCCAGTTGAAGGATTTACAAATGACTGTTAGGTCAATCTTAATCAAAAAGATTTACCCTAGACTGATAGAATGATTAGAGAGTAACAGTAAGGCTTGATCTAATAACAACTTACAACTTCATTTGCAGATTACAGATCTTTTTTTCAATCCTCCATTCTTCTTGGCTTTCACACTCTTCAGCTCTGATAGCTTGTTCACCCTTCAAGCATCCATACCCTTAAGCCTTCTTGCTTTGTTTTCCAATGCAATCTCTTCTCTTAGGTCACTGAATGAAGAAATACCCTAAACTCCTTGTCTTCCTTAGGTTCTCGCACATGACAACCCTTGCTTCCAACCAACCATCTTTATAAATATAGAATTAAGATATTTTTTCATTCATTCTCCATCATTCATTTGAGGGTTAGGTCAGATTAGGTAGGATTCAATGAATCTACCCCTCATTTCATTTCATTCCCTTCTAGAAACTTCTTCTTCAATCCTCTTTGAATTTGTCTCAAAATGGTTCATCTTTAATTTTGTGCCACCAACTCATCAATCTTATCTTCCGCATGGTTCACACAATCCAAGAAAACAAACTTGTTAGCTCAAATTCATCTAAGTCTTGATCTTTCTCTTAATGCTGACACTCAGCATTAACTGGCTTCTGATGCTCAACACATACTGTGTTGCTCAGCATCCACTGTCAAAACACTCGATATTAACTAAAGTTTACTAGTGCTCAACATCAACTAAACTTTACATGGCTTACATTATTTTACTTAGCTTACATTGAAATTGACTTTTCTTGGCTCCAACTAATTTTTTGCTCAGCTTGCACTAACTTTGCTCGACACCTACGATCCACTCGGTCAAGCTTGGTAGAAAAACTTTGTAACCTTAAGTAGATTATCAATGCACTATAATATCATTGTCTTAACTAATTCTTGTACTCCTTTTCATATCATAACTCAACCTTTCCACTAGGTATTATTTTTACCTCATTTGATCAAATCCTCTTCATCAATCAAATAAATGATAGTATTTGAATCATATAAGAATTTTTCTTACTAGCAAGTACCAGGTTTGACATCAATGACAAAACAATGATTGAAACACATTTTTACTAGCAAGTAGTAGGTTTGACATCAGTGACAAAAAAATGATTGAAACACATTTATCATACTTGTATTGATTTGTTTTCAACAAAAGACATGTCTCTTCATGAGACATGTCTCCTACTCTCATATTTGTAAGAGTGTAGGATTTTCATTTGAAACATATCAATTATAACGACAATATTATTACATTTGTAGATATCTAAGAAATTATCATGATATCAGAGCCAAGTTGTAGATGTAAAGAAAGCTAGTGAAGTAAGATGAAAATTAATATATTACCTTTCATAGAGATGCATAGAGAATGAATGAAAAAACATATATATTGTCATGCCTAACGTTTTTCCTTCTATTTTCTTTTTCTTTTTCTTCGTTTGTTTCAGTCTGTTGTTGTGATTCAAGTTCATTGCTAAGATATTATCAAACTTTGTTTATCAGTTTGTTAAATTTAGTTAAGTTTTGATCTTGTGTTGATACAATTATAGTAATTATTATCTGTTTATACCAGTCTATTGTAATAAGAATTCAGCTGTGTTGAACTAGTTGTTTACGTTGATTCTAAGTGCAGGTTTGAACTTGGAACTGGTACTAATGTTTGAGCTGGATGAAAGTGAATTTAATTTGATGTTAGTTTCTTGATGTTAGCATTGTAGTAATATGTAATTTGGCATAGTATTTCTAATTTGAATTATGTTACAGTTATGTTTCATTAATGCATTGATGTTAAAAGATTTTTTTGTTTAAATGCATATATATATATATATATATATATATATATATATGAACTTATATAGTTTTTTGTTACCGTTGAGCATTCATTAAATTGGATTATGCATGGGGATTACAATTTAGGTTTATATTTACTTGTGACTTGTATGAATCTTAATATGTTTTGTAATCTTTATTGGTAGACTACCTTGCATATGTATATATACTCTTTTGTTTTTGAGGGTTAAAAAAAAAATCCCTAAGGCATCAATATGTTTTATGTTGTGTTTTAGACTGGGGCTTTAAACCCATGGTTATTACCATACTTTAGTAGGTTAATAACATAGAAAATTGTTTTATGGATATAATGAACGAGGTTTGAATAACATAAACCCTAATGGGTTTTGCATGCAAAAATATCTTAGGGGTTTTGGCATTGCTTTCAAAGCATACCTTGAAAGGGGATATTTGCATTATTTTAGCCAAATATGGCAGTGGCTTTGTGACTGCCGTATACACGGCTCTGTTTTGAGTGACAGTTCAATGAATGCAGAGTAATGGGGATTAATGGCTCTTAAAGTTTTTTATTGGCCAAATTGGTTATGAGTTGGGTTTCTTGTTGAGATAGGGCTAGAGATTTGGCCGCACTGCTCTAATTGAGGAACACTTGTGACCCTTTTTGCTGTGGAATCGGGTTCAGTGAAGAGTTTGTTGAAAATGATTTCGTGTTTTTGAGGCCTAGCATTGTGGTGTTGCTCACAGCCAGTCTTTTTGATATAATTCTCTCATATTTTTTTATTGGTCATCGTAACCTCTGTTACAAGCAAGTTCTTCTAGCTTTGCAATTTGGGAAATTTGGAAAAGTGGATTTTGGTTTGGGTTTTGGTCTTTGGCAGCGAGTGGTTGGAGAGTTCATTTACCCTCTACTAAATTGCAAGTAGGGGCAATTTCTTACCCTTTTCACTCTCTCTTTATAATTAGATTCATATTTCAATTTGTTTGTATACACATGGTTATCGATTTTAGATGTAGAAGTATCTGTCATTTAAGCGTGGGTATAGGAAAAGTTGGGCTCTATGTTATTGTACAGCTTTGTGTGTACCCATACTTAAATGGGAGGTTTGGTGATATGTTTTCAGATTTTCTGTTAGAATATGTGTATTTGCTATATTTATAAATTTTTTATGTTTGACATTGTATAACATTTCATGACCGAGGGTTAAGTCTTAATTCAAAAGGGTTGTCTTCGAAATTCAGGGCATAATCATTTCATCAATCAGTTTGCGTGAAGTAAAGTATAAGATGCTTCATAGAATTGTTAGGTTTGGCAAATTCAGGATATCTTAAGTTTCAATCATTCTATTGGCATAGTTCATACTTCTGATGGTTAATAGTATAGTATCAATTTTGGTTGCATAAACTAATAGATTGTTGATGGTCAGTAGTGAGGTCTTGACATTGTCATTTTGGTAAATAGTATGCATATATTTGCGAGTTCTTGGGTTTTTTACAAACAATCCAATCTCACTCAATATGTGATGTTTTAAATAAAGAATTATAGCTTATCTTTGGATTAGGCAAACTTGTGATTTGGTTGTGATAGTTTGCAAGGAACTATCGATTTGAAATGGTTGAACTTGCTGTCGAAACAGCATACCTTCAATATTTCTCTATCCTTGGTAGCTAAAACCATTAGCTGACAGCCAAACACTTTCTATATCGAATAAGATATAAAAAGGCCCATGATCATATATGACTATCATATGATAATGGGGAAACTTTAAGTTGACTGTGATTATTCGAGAACAAACAGTAATATGTTGATAATCGATTTACTTTGATATAACAATAGATTTTGTTTATTTGAAAATTAACAATTCTTTGGATACTTTTATTCTAATCTTTTATATACAGTAAATTGGATAGTATTGTAAAATATATATATATATTTATTAAGAAAACAGCAGGTATTGTTGAATAATGGAGTTGTAAGTATCAAAAGAGAACATTCTCATATTGGGAAAACATGGTCTTAGTTGATAGCTACATAGAGTAAGGACTTTGTAGTAAAAGTTTCTATAAACTTAGAAATTTGATTATGATTAGAAAAAGAAATCATATTGATTTGAATGTATAGTCAAACACATGTGACAACATTGTTATTGGTCTTTTGTTCAAACAATGATGGGATCTGAACATGTAAGAAAACTACCAATGGTGTTAGAATGTTGTTTTGAAGTATTACAATTTAGTCATAATGTAGAAATGAAAAGGAATTTTTTTTTATATATATTTTAAAAGTTTTACTCTATTTTTTATTGAGAATTAGAACTTTTTTCCGGATTCTATTGAAATGGAAAGTTGATTTCATATTAAGTTTCGGTTATGAAATATGTTGATGAAATTCATTTTTCAAAATGAAAGTATCATTTGTACTTGATCTTACTATCTTGCTATTTCAAAGGATAAGTATAGATTGTTATGACAACAGGGTTAAATAGTATAGTACTAAGATCAGTAAATATCATTAAGTTAAGATGTCAGTTTAATTGTATTTACGGGTTCTTATTATTATAGTATTTGTTTCTGTTGTTATAGTAGTCTAAATTTACCTTGGAAATAGGCAAAGTTAAGATGTGTTCGAATAGATTAAAGGATGTAGTATCATGTTGACTACTGAGTTATATCTATAGC